>CM050209.1:27780000-27817500 GCA_027475355.1 Coilia nasus | reverse complement strand
TTTATTTGTGTTCACACAGGCGTGTGTATGTATGTACGTGTGATCAATCCAAAACGATCAACAGAATTCTCCCGAGACACGGGGGGACCCGAGGTTGACCCTCACGTCGCTGTACCATCTGCTTCGTTCGCACGGCTTCTCTCGCTCATCCAAATCGCGCAAAAGCGATGGCGGCCTCAAAGTGAATATTCATCAGCAAAGTCTGTCACACAGTGGCAAAGTTAATTGCGAGGGCTGTGTTGTTGGCTCTCATAATGCTAAACAGCAAAATCCCTGCCAAACACAGACGGGTATATTGACTGACATAATGTAATGAAAGGACAGACTGTTCCCCTCTAATTTAACAAAAGAGAACTGTTTCCTTTTTTCTTTTTTTATATGCGCAGTGACAATTTCTCTT
Source organism: Coilia nasus (assembly GCA_027475355.1). Lineage (NCBI taxonomy): Eukaryota > Metazoa > Chordata > Actinopteri > Clupeiformes > Engraulidae > Coilia > Coilia nasus. Next base: position 27,817,100 of record CM050209.1, on the reverse strand, counting down.
CCATGAGAGCCCGAGTCCATTTGTCAATGCAGCAGCAGCACTTGATGACCTAGAGTGCCTCCACAGCAAACAACACACACACACACACACACACGCACGCACGCACACACACACACACACACACACACACACACACACACACACACACACACACACACACACACACACACACACACACACACACACACACACACACACACCGGTCCCCTTATCCCCCCTATCCAACCCCCACTCCACCACACATATCTGGACCAATCGCAGATCCATCTATTGTGCTCCTGTTGTCCATTACTTCCACTCTAGAAAGCCTGAGAGCTTGCAGTATGTGACAGGGGCCAGGGGCCCCGAGATTCAAACAGAGTGTATTCAGTCTTATGGGGCTCCCAGGCTGAGCTGGTAGCAAAGCTGCCCACTCTGCTCCTGTGTGTGTGTGTGTGTGTGTGTGTGTGTGTGTGTGTGTGTGTCTTCAGCGATGGGTGCTTTATCCACTAGAAGACTTTATTACATTCATAACGTCGCTCGGAGGCAGGCTTTATTTATCTCCTTTCATAAGAAGCGTAAACACAATGCGTACGAGTGAAAGAACCCGAGCCTTGACTGCCACACAGTTATTAAGAGTCTGGGCAGAAGTAGCGGTAGGAACCAGGGTTGCCAGATCTCTCAATAATAATAAGCAATTGGTGCTCTGAAAACAAGCCCAAAACAAGTGCCCCAATAGCAAAAAAAAAGGGGTTCATGTGAGGTCCAACAAGAAAATGTCCCAGATTGGCCTTTCAAAAATAGTACAGCTACAATGTACAGTATATGATTAAGAAGGTTACTACTAACAATCTCGGTGTAGACCAACTTAATCAGCAAGGCCGTAGTCATGAAAAGTCTTAGGCTAAAACCCGCAACCGGCGACTTCCCATGTTTTAAAGCGAATAAAAAAATAAACCCCATAGTCGTTTTTAATAAGCGGAACTGGCAACCCTGGTAGGAACCAGTGAAGCGGTGGGTAAAAATGAGGTCGGTATCTGTGTAGAAGTAAAACTATGTATTTTCTTTTATGAATTACCAACCATACAGAAAGTCCAGTACATTTTTTTTTTTTTTTTAAAAACATGTGCATGAATGACATCACTTTGCCCATTTCTCCTCCACTGCATAACTGTTCAGGAAGTGCAGGAAGTTACTTTTTTAACCAGTGGTTTTACTTGCTGCTAATTCTTGAGTGAGATGAACTCAGTACCATTATACAGCAAACACAACTAGAGGGAGAGAGAGGTACATACTGTACTTGTGCCTGTACATGGAGCACATCTAAGCACCAGCAGTGCCAGGGTCAGTCCACAGTCCAGTCAGTCAGTCCACAGAGGGCACACATTACTATATATCCCTTCATCTTGTAATCATGAAATCCACAGTCCAGTCAGTCAGTCCACAGAGGGCACGCATTACTAATATCCCTTCATCTTGTAATCATGAAATCCACAGTCCAGTCAGTCAGACCACAGAGGGCACACATTACTATATATCCCTTCATCTTGTAATCATGAAATCCACAGTCCAGTCAGTCAGACCACAGAGGGCACACATTACTATATATCCCTTCATCTTGTAATCATGAAATCGCGTACTGCATGTGCATATATTGTGGATGCTGTTAGTTGGAGGACCCATCGCCTCTTGTTTTCATGTGATTTCTGTAAAAAAAATACATTTCAGTGCAGTTACCTGGCTGTTCGGGTCATCATTCCCCGGTTACACTCACAACTGAAAAGAATGACAATAGAAAATGATGCAGCTGTTGACCATCAGAAAAGGACATTAAAATGTCAAACTGATGCTGGTGCTAATGAGGTGTCATCAAATAGAGAGCTATCACTGAGCTGCAGTCCTGCAGCACTCAGGCAAATAGACTGAGACTACCTGTTTGGCCATGACAAACAAAATCAGTGTTGTAGCAGCTTTACAAAGGGAAGTGGATAAAATACACTGGATATGGTAAACAGCAGAAAAAAAAAAGAAAAGTTTGCTGTTAGCAAACATAGCAAAAAAAAAAAGCACAAGCAGCACTTCACATACTGATTTGTTTGCTCTTAGAGGTTTTCCCCACTGAAATACGCAATTTACAGTAGTTTGTGGCTGCTTTTAAACACACCATTTTACCTCAAAACAGTAGTGCTTGTCCACATAGTTTTCATACATACATACAGCATAATCAGCTGCCCCTCCAATTTTGTTTTCCTGATCTTCCACTTTCCTGGTACTCTGCCTGTTGATGCCTGTGCATGACTAGGACACACTAAGTTGTGCTTCTGCAACACAGAGGACGAACTGTACCTTAGAAGGCTGTGTAGATTAGGCCACATTTTGGGGTGCACAGTGGGACATAATAACACCCAATACTACTACTACTACTACTACTACTACTACTACTACTACTACTACTACCACTACTACTACTACTACTACCACTACTACTACTACTACTACTACTACTACTACTACTACTACTACTACTAATAATAATAATAATAATAATAATAATAATAATAATAATAAGGAGGCCAGCACATAGGTTGTAATGAAAGCCCACTAGCACTTTTAAATCCTGTACCCATTTAGCACTAAAACACATTTCTAAAGATGTTATAAAGAATTTATAATGGCTTTTATAGATTGATTGATGCAAGCCTATAGAACTACTTTCATGAATTGTTAATATAATACTATTAGCCCAAATAGCTAAATGGCATTAGAATGCCTACAGCTTTGTTTACCACAGAATGGTAGCAGTATTGTCATCATTTACTTTTGTTCAATGATATTTAGTCAACAAGTGCCCTTAACTGAACTTTCTGTGCCCCTATAAAATAGTAAAAGTAGTTGCATAGGACTTAAACTACAATATTATAATCCATTATTAATGCACTCATATCTATTTAGGAAAAATTGCATAAGCTTATAATGGATGGTATCATGCTTTATGAGAACTTCATGAACATTTGTGAATTGATTTAGAATATTGTAAGGATACTGAGTGGAAGTAAAGTGTTCCCAGAAACTCTTTACTGAAAAACATAAAAAAGGTATTGCAGCCTCACGGCCATTCTCAGTAAGAAGAGATACCCTGTTTAATGTCCTGTCACTAATTGTTTGAGGGCACTAAAAAGGCCACTGTGTAAAAGTGGGTGAGAGATCTGTGTGGACTAGAAAAAAGCACTTTTGCATTCATCAGGCAGAGCAATGTTTAACCAAGGACACTGGGCTCTGTGTAACCATGTTAGGCATTGTTCTCAACTATCCTGTTTCTTCTTTTAGCAAAACGGTTCAATAAGCAGTTCGATATTGTTTGGATTAAAGTGGGTATTTTCAAGCGCGCAGTCGTCACACATGGTTGAGTACGGCTCTGCTCTTCCACCAGTATCGGGGCGAGAATAAATCTCAGAGAAAATGTCAGCTCAACAATACACAGACACCTGGCCCAGGCCAGACTTTACTTCGCTGCTGATATATCGACCTGACCTGCCGCGTGTCAAAACCGCTTACTATTCTCTATACCTCTTGAGTTTATTAAAACATTTCTATTTAGACTTGGGTTTTTATGTGTTTGTATGTGTGAGAGAGAACTGTTGCCCAATACCCAGTTTCCACAAAACATTGATAAACTTAACAGCTTTAAAATACAGTCAATTTGAAAGTCCCAATTTGAAACACACTGAGGAAAGCTCTTTGGATTTACATAAAATAGGTCTGGGATGTGTTAGAGAGAAGATAATTGCCCAGAGTTGTGTTTGGCACCCACAGACCAGCATGTTATACTAATGACAAAGTAGTCAAGGACTCTGAATCTATTACTGCCAGCCCATTACAACTGTGGCTATACACCCAGGCTAATGCTCTTGCATAGTGAAAGGACATTTAAACAGTAGTGTTCTTTTACTTCATTCATTGATTCATTGATTCATTGATTGATCGATTGATTGATTGATTGATTGATTGATTTTCATTCATTCATTCATTCATTCATTCATTTATTTATTTATTTATTTATTTATTTATTTATTTATTTATTTATTTATTTATTTGAGGCTGCGTTAGGTAATCTTGCTTTAGCGACCAAAAGTCACATGTTTATTCCAAGGACTTGCAAACCAATCTGATAATAGTTGGAATTATACTTCACCACATACACCTGTTCATTAGCGCTAAATACACCGCACATTCAGCTTGTTTTTAGCATTACCTAGCATCCTAAACTATTAAGCTAACTCGGTAAAAGCAGCTGCATACTACTATAAACACGTAAACATCCTATAAATTACAAACACCAACATGGATACACTGGATTGCAGCTGCAGGGGCCCTCTGCTCCTCCACGAAGCCAACATGGTGATTGATTCTCTTAAAAGAGACATTCGCCGGCTTACAAACGACCTAGTTAGGAAAGATACACTTATCTCTGCATACGGTTCCACTCTACGAGCCCAGGCTCAAAGCCGAATTGATATGTCGTTTCAGACTAAATTCCCTGAAGAACCTGCCACCACCTCGCAGCCGGCATGCTCGACCCCACAACAGAACCAACCCTGGACCGAAGTTGTCGCTCGCAGTCAAAGGGGAGTACTGAAGAGATTCTCTCCACCTCCTTTCAATCTTTCAAACCGGTACTCAGTGCTAGCCGATAACGTAGCCGACCCTGCTCACACCATTCCTCTTCCCCCACAGCATCGCTCGGCGGAGCAGTCGAGACCGACTGCTCCGCCTCCGAAGCCGCCTGCTCCGAGACGAGTCGCCCGAGAGAGACCCCGCCACCCCCCGTCCTCCACCCGACCAGTCGCGGTCCTCGTAGGGTCCTCCATGGTGCGCCATGTGACCCTACCGAGGAGCGAGACGTGGTGCCTGCCCGGAGCCCGTGTGGAGGACGTCCAGACCAGGGTGCCCGAGGTGGTGGAGCAGCACCCGACCGCCTCTGCAATCGTGGTCCACGTCGGGTCGAACGACATCAGGCTCCAGCAGTCCGAAAAACTTAAGTCCGATTTTACCTCTCTAATTCAAACCATACTCGCTACTGGCAAAAAATGTATCGTCTCAGGCCCTATCCCATCTGCTTGCTTCTCAGACATGCAGTTCTCTCGTATCCGCCAGCTCCACGCGTGGCTGGTGGGGTACTGCAGTCGCGAGCAGGTCCCTTTCGTGGACAACTTCGGGAGCTTCTGGAGAAGACGCAGCCTGTTCGCCCGAGACGGACGACACCTGAACAGGGCTGGGGCGAGCCTGCTAGCTAGCAACCTGGAGCTAGCTCTGGAAGCCCATCACACGCCACGCTGACAAGTAAGCTCCAAGCCAGCACATCTCAATAGCAACTTAGTCCGAGATAATGATATATCTTTCCCCCTTACCACCAGTGCTCGGAATACAGTGTGCTTGGCTCAGTCAGATAATCTGCTCCACAAAATTCCTTCCCTTATAACCCACCATAGGAAACGTAAGCATAAAACCACAGGCTGCATACCTAACAATCTAATTAATATCCAGCTCGGGCGCTGGGTAAATAAGACTAAAATCGTCATAAATGCTGCTGTCCTTAATGTAAGGTCCCTCACCAACAAGAGTTTCTTTATAAATGATTACATCTCGGAAAATAAACTACACCTTATGTTCCTTGTGGAGACCTGGTTAAAAGAAGAAGGGGCTGCCACCCTTATTGAAGCCTGTCCCCCTAACTATAAATTCTATCAATCGATAAGAGACAATAAAAGAGGTGGCGGTATAGCTGTCATCTTCTCCGATAAACTCAGCTGTAACGAGATAAATTTAGGCACCTTCACGTCATTTGAGTACCTAGCGATTAAAGTTAAAACCGATCACAGCTTACTCCTTATCACGCTATACAGACCGCCAAAAAGTTCACCAACCTTTTTATCTGACTTCTCCACCCTCGTGTCAGCGGTACTTACAAACTACGACAGAATAATTATCACGGGAGATTTTAACATTCATGTTAATAAAAGCGGTGACTCAAATGGCAAAGACCTGCTAAACACCTTGGATGGTTTTGGGCTACATCAGTACGTAACAGAAGCCACCCATCAACTAGGAAACACGCTCGACCTAGTAATATCGCAACCCGCAAATATTAACAACATTTCCGTATCGGATATAGCCATCTCCGACCATTACTGCGTCTTATTTGAATTCCCATTTACTATACATAGCAATAGAGAGACCGGTGCAACCCACAAACGATGCATAAATGAATCAGCGCAACAAAAAATCACCGAACTTATTAGCTCCCGCGACCTCCTCAATGGCCACAAATCGCTCGATGAAATGGTGGCTGGCTTTAATAGCAACCTAAAGGAAATTTTAGACGAAGTTGCTCCTTTAAAAACAAAACGCAGCTCACGAGTTAAAACCTCACCATGGATAAATGAGTCAGTAAGAGAGAAAAAAAGGCAATGTAGAGCAGCAGAACGAGCATGGAGAAAATCTAAATTAGAAGTCAATCGTATAATCCTTAAAGAACATATTATCACCTATAACAATACAATACGCACAGAAAGAAAGAACTATTTATCAAAAATTATCACAGACCATCACAACAACACACGAGTATTATTCTCTACAATTGAAAAAGTACTAAATCCTGGGCCAGTCTGTGATATGCTTAGTCTAGCCACCACTCCAAAATGCGAAGAGTTTGCAGAATTCTTCACAAACAAAATACTCGCTATTAGAGCAGAAATCATTCGAGACCCTAACTACCTACAAGATGCCCCTATTAAGGAACCACCGACCCTACAGACTTTTAGCGCCATTACGGAAGACGATCTCTATAAACTTATTAAACATAGCAAGCGGTCAACATGCAGCCTTGACCCTATTCCCACTTTTCTCATGAAAAATAATTTTAATTATATCTCCACACCCCTATTACAGATCATTAACACCTCCATTCTCACAGGTATTTTCCCAAGCGCCTTTAAAACTGCTGTAGTGAAGCCATTGCTAAAGAAACCAAATTTGGACTATAACACACTAAACAACTATAGACCAATCTCCAACCTCCCATTTATAAGCAAAATACTCGAAAAGGCTGTCTTCTTACAGCTCAACCAATTCCTTAATGAAAACGACATCCTAGAAAAATTCCAATCAGGCTTTAGAGCAAATCATAGCACAGAGACTGCTCTAACCAAAATAGTAAACGACCTCAGACTCAGTACAGCCACAAACAAAGTCTCTGCCCTAGTCCTCTTGGACCTAAGTGCCGCCTTTGACACAATTGATCACAACATACTACTACATCGTCTCAAAACTTGGGTGGGCCTCTCAGGCCATGTACTAAAATGGCTTGAGTCATACATCACCAGAAGACAATTCTATATTAGTTTAGGAGATCATATATCTAAAAATCACGACGTACCCTTCGGTGTTGCTCAAGGCAGCTGCCTTGGCCCCCTGCTTTTCTCATTATACATGCTACCGCTGGGCAACATTATCAAAAAACATAATATAGACTTTCATAGTTATGCCGATGATACACAACTTTATATCTCAGTTGAGCCAAACAAAACCACAGCTCTACAGTCTTTAACCTCCTGTTTGTCAGCTGTCACGCATTGGATGAGCAATAACTTTCTAAAGTTAAACGAAAACAAAACTGAACTGCTACTTATCGGCCCTAAAGACAAACGGGAAGCTCTCCTCCCCAGTCTAGGCAACCTAAACCAATATGTCAGAGAACAGGTAACTAGCCTAGGTGTCATCCTTGACTCTGACCTAAGCCTTAAACCACACATCAACAAAGTGACTAAAACAGCATACTTCCATCTAAGAAATATAGCAAAAGTTCGCCCCTTCTTGACCAAGCCAGACGCTGAAAAACTTGTTCACGCATTTATTACAAGTAGATTAGACTACTGCAATGCCTTGTTCACAGGCCTCCCAAAAAAAATCAATTGAAAAACTACAGCTTATTCAAAACTCGGCTGCAAGATTACTAACAAAAACAAGAAAGAGGGAACATATTACTCCTGTACTGGCTGAACTACACTGGCTACCTGTATCCTATAGAATTGACTTCAAAGTACTACTACTGGTATTTAAAGCTGTAAATGGCCTTGCCCCATGCTATATTGTTGACGCATTATCCTCTTATACCCCTGCACGAGCCCTTAGATCCGCTGATGCCGGTCTCCTGAGGATTCCAGACGCACCACCCAAAAGGATCGGGGAATCGGCCTTTTCATACTACGCCCCAAAGAGATGGAATGCCCTACCACAGCATATCAGAAAAGCAGAATCCATCGACATCTTCAAGCGACAACTAAAGACCTACCTATTCAACCAAGCCTACACCTAACTACTCAGTCACCGACTTCCCGTTACCAGCCCCGGCAGATGGGCTACCCTGGGAGACGTGGTTCTGCCTGAGGTTTCTTCCTAGAAAAACAGGGAGTTTTACTCACTGATTCCTGAGGTTTCTTCCTGAAATCACGCAAATCAAACAAACAGGGAGTTTTTCCTCACCCCTGTTGCTCCCTGGGGACACTAACAACCGACTGCGCCTAAATGAACTTTCCTCGTGTAGTGCCCCTGGCCCGCAAAGACTGCCGACCTATGTTCACATAAGAGCCCACATTAACAGAGCGTTGCATAGCTCTAACGCCACTGGACTACAAAGATTGCTGACTAGGGCCTACAAGGACTGCCTACCTGTGTTCATGCAAGAGTCAGTCTGCTTCTGTATTTATGTGCTCTGACATCACTGAACCGCAAGAAATGTTGTCTTGCAACAACCCTGCCAAACTGTAAAGCACTTTGAGTTGCATATTGCATGTATGAACTGTGCTATACAAGTAAAGTTTTATTATTATTATTATTTATAAGACAAGTTCTGATAATAGTTAGAATGGCAAGATTTTTATTCCGTGAACCTAAGATGAGCTACTGTATCTGGGGTTACAGATGTAGTCGAGAACGTTTGTAAATGTGAAAAGGAGAAAGGTGCACAGAACCAATGTATACTGGCATGAATGTGGACACCCTCAGGGTGACAGGGTGGAAAAAAAAACACCTTTGCCTTTCTGTGTGTGTGGACCTTCCCCAAACTAACCTGTGTGCCGGGCCCCTGAAGGTTGTCCCATCTCTTTTGGGCTGTGCAGCCCACATCACCTTGACCTTAATGTTGCTGAGTCCTGGCCAACAGTGTTTGGTAATGCTGAATGGGGCTTTCAGCCAGCCAGCCTCCACAGAGTCCCCACAACGCCCCATATGTAGTCTGTGCAGTCAGCAGAAACAAGGAGGTGAGCGGTGAGTGATTACTCTGTGTGTGTGTGTGTGTGTGTGTGTAGGAGTGTGTATGTGTGTAGGGGTGTGTGTGTGTATAGGTGTGTGTGTGTGTGTGTGTGTGTGTGTGTGTGTGTGTGTAGGGGTGTGTGTGTGTGTGTTGTGGTGTGTGTGTATGTATAGGTGTGTGTGTGTGTGTAGGGGTGTGTGTGTATACTGTAGGTGTGTGTGTGTGTGTGTGTGTGTGTGTAGGGGTGTGTATGTGTGTACAGGTGTGTGTGTGTGTGTGTGTGTGTATGTGTGTGTATGTGTGTATAGGGGTGCGTGTGTGTATAGGTGTGTGTTTGTAGGGGTGTGTGTGTATGTATAGGTGTGTGTGTGCGTGTGTGTGTGTTCGTCTGTGTGTGTGTGTTCGTCTGTGTGTGTGTGTATGTGTGTGTGTGTGTGTGTATAGAGGTGTGTGTGTGTATAGGTGTGTGTGTGTGTGTGTGTGTGTCCACTGTCCTGGGTTCAGTCGCACAAAGGGCCCCTGTGCTTTGTCATACTTTTGTGATGCAGCATGGTGTGGTGGAAGCCACTGCGCTAATGCAACTTTTACAGACTGCTTTTTTACTGCACAGCATTAATACTACACTGCTTTTATACTACACTGCATTTATACTACACTGCATTGTGTATTACTACACAGCATTGTGTATACTAGACAGTGTGTAGAGAGATACAGCATCACCATATGGATATTTAACAGGTGTATGTGTAAAGACTGTTTGTCCTTTCAGCATTTTTAGAGAAAAAAGAATCAGGAAAGAACTATACAGTATGTACGTGTAGATGTTCTTGTTGTTATTGTTGTTGTTTTGGTATTTCTTGAACCACATCAATTGCTGAGTGCTGTGATTTATTTGTCACATACAGTTATGTACAACTGGCAGGAAAATGTAGACAATGTAGTGTAATGCCTTACCAGTCCCCAAAAAGCCATTTTACTAAGCCAGACTTCAAGTCCATTCATCCATTAATTCATTCATTCATTCATTTTCTCACTCATTATCAACAGTTATCCATTGCACAGCTACATCCATTGTGTAACCCGCCCCTTTCATTTTAAAGTATGACAGTATGACAGCATGACATAGGGTCTTACTTATATGCACACGCCAACATACACTGTAACTGATCCGTGACAAGGTCTTGCTCAGCGTTTGTGTTTAGGTGTCATCATGACTCTTAACTTGTTTACTTGTCAACTCCATGTGTATGTGCTAAGCCAGAGCCCTGTCATGCTCATCTCCTCCGTGTCATTCTGTATGTGTGTGTGTGTGTGTGTGTGTGTGTGTGTGTGTGTGTGTGTGTGTGTGTGTGTGTGTGTGTGTGTGTGTGTGTGTGTCTGTGTGCGTATGTGTGTGTACATGTGCATGCATGAATGCATGCATGTGTGAGTGTGTCAGTCTGTGTGTGTGTGTGTGTGTGTGTGTGTGTGTGTGTGTGTGTGTGTGTGTGTGTGTGTGTGTGCGTGTTTCTGTGTCAGTATGTGTATGTGTGCATACGTGTGTGTGTGTGTGTGTGTGTGTGTGTGTGTGTGTGTGTGTGTGTGTGTGTGTGTGCAGGGATTGAGACTCTCCTCACCTCATGTGCTCTGGCAGCAGTCACCCTCGGTTCCCTCAGAGGTCTTTGATGTTTGTGGGGGGGGGGATATGTGGGAAGAACACAGACGTTAGCAAGGCCAAGCCAATCACCTAACCAGTCAGCCAGGGAATGAGCCGGTAAACAAACAGCAGGCAAACAAACAAATGACGGACAAACGAACAGACAGTGTCCTCTGCTCTCTGGGTCCGCTGCTCCTGTCTGCTTTTGATAGCGTTATGGAATCAGCACGTTAGCAGTCATTTACATGCCATCTGGCCTTTAAAGGAGACACCAAAAAAACACAAAATGGTGACATTTTTACACACGGGTTCCTTGTTTGCAGTTCACCGTGACAAAACACAACAACGCTCCTTTATCATCTGAAGCAATCAATAAGCGGTGGGTGTGTGGGTGCTGTGAGAGGCTCGCCTTTTCACCCTTGAGCGAAAATCACTGACTTAAGATTTATGGCCTTACTAATTAAATTTCACAAACCTGGCAAACTTTCTAGCCAGCGCTATCACAGAGACTCCTGATTAATCTGGGCTGAATTCATTATTATCTCGTGGTGGCGTGCCGGCTCTGTATCGTTGCTACCCCTAATTAAAATGAATAATGTTGCCAATATCGCATCTGAGGCAATCAGCTCTCTCCCCACCTGTCAAAACCACACGCCGGTGTGAGAGATTCAACCTTGCATTAAAATTGATGACGAGTGCTGAGCCTGTTATTCTGTCCCATATTTACCGTACTTCAACGGTGCCGACGAATCCCGCTACTACAGTACAGGTCTATAAAATAAGTATTAAGGAAGCATGTCAAGATGACTTGAGTGGCGAAATATGAAGAGAACAAATACTGTCATACTTTCATAAAAGGTGAAAGCGTGTTGCTAATATTCAGAGCATATAGGTTGATAGCCAGTACTGTTACTATCTCTTATGAAATATCACTCTGGGTTAAAGTGATAACTCATACAGCTCCTCACATCTTCATAAGCTTCCGAGAAGGTTCCATGGAGTGTGAATTATGATAAAAAAAAAGAAATAGCAGTCTTCTCAGAGCCTCTGAGACAAGCTAAGCAATAACTTCACTGTTTTTTTTTAAAGGCTTGGTATCTGTATGCGAGTTACATTTTATAGTTGTCTCACTTCATCTGACACGTCCACCCACACATCCACCCACCACACACACACACACAAACAAAAACAATAACAATATTTCAAACCTGTTCAAACCAGTTTAAACCTGTTAGTGCATCTCTCCTCATTTTATACAAGGCTAGTGGGCTACTTGGATAGTGGTCTTTTTAGTGGCTTCACAGTGACTTTATGGATGACTCACTGAATTCCACTTCTGTCTTTGTAATTGGCCAGACCCAACTCCTAATCCTCCAGGGGTGTAATGGTAAAATCAGAGGTGGGTAAACTATGAATGTGGTGATCACAGTGAGGTGGATGCTTGATGTTTGATCAGTCCCAGTGCATTTTAATGGTCTCTAGTGCACATCGCTGATAGCCTACATAGACAATAAATATTCTATGTCCTGGGCGGGGGGGGGAGTAGTCGTGCAGTCGACTCACCTCTCCACGAATAGTTTTTAATGTTTATTGGAAAATAACTACTCAGTATTCTGTTTGAGTGCAATTTTCGGGTCACCCTACTAATTACACATGTAATCCTCCACATAGGATGTGCCACTGTCTGCGTGCATCTTCACATGAGGTCTTTATAGGACCTTCAGTGCTCTGATGATGTGCCACGGAGCAGCCGTGAGGACCATGTCACTACACTCTGAGACTAATAAAGAATTAGATTCACAGCATGACTGAAGCAAGATGACTGGCAAGCCTAATCACAACTACAGCTGTTTACTTATGTTGACATGATGCAAGATACTCCTCAAGGGCTTTAAGCTCTTAAGTGTGTGTAATCACACCATGTGACGATCAGTTAAAGCAGAAACACGCATGGTGTCATGTACATGAATCAACTGCTACCATAATGTGTTACACAAGTCTCCCTATCTTACAGATTTATGTCTTAAGTACAATTAAAAAAGAAACACGTAGCACAACCATACACCCAAACAGCCAAACATTGCATATCTTTAAAAGAATTAAAAAAAAAACTTACATCAGACAACTCTTGTTATTTACAGAATAATAAATAATAAAAAAGAAAACTGCCATTATTTCACTCTCATGAGTCATATCATTTATTCTGTTTGAATAGGTTACACAATGCTGTGCTCAACCTCAAAATACGTATTAGCCTTTCTATTTTTTTTGTTTGTGTTGTCTTCTTTTAATATTGTGAGTTTAAACTATGTGCATGTATGTGCTATATACAGCACACAAGAACAATCATGCAAGCTCATGAACATATTTACAAGATTGCTATCCACAGTGCAAAGCAATACTTGTATTTCCAAAGGTTGGAAATTGTGCTGAAAACTGAACATGCCTCTTGTAGAGGTCATTGCGTATACTGTATAAACAAAGTGGAGTAGATGGGGGGGGAAATCCTAAACCCTATGTCACACCATGGTGACATGCACAGTCCATGTTAAAATTTGTAAAATCAGTTAATGATTAAGCTTTGCAGCTTACAGATATGTAATCCTGAGTTAATATACTATTTCACAGTACTAAGAGTTCCATAAAGAAAGGACATTGTTTTTGTGTATTTTGCTGACATGAAATGTACCCCAAATTATAGAATGACCAATATAATGTAGTCAACCAATGTCCCTGGCATGTGATAAATTTAATCTTTATCTTCTTTGTTCATGTGATATTTGTTCTGGCCAGGTCTATCTCTATCATCCTCTTCATCAACATCAATCAGCCACACCATGCTGTGCCATACATCTCCCATACATGTGCCCACAGCATTTAGCGATTAGCGATTAGCATAGCTTTGATTCTGTCCTCAAAAAAGGGGCACATAGCCTAAGCTCTGGCTTAAACCCTTTGCTCGTGTTACCCAGACAACCATGCAGAAGCCAAGCGAGTACACTTTTTTGGTCACAACAGACTGTAGCTAAGGCTAAATAAAGATATCACATTGCCATAAGACATGTATTTAAAAAAAAGAGTGTCATGTGACAGCTAGAGTTTTATCTCCTCCGACCTTTTCACAGTCAGTCACACAATTATTCTCCTTTAATTATTTATCTGTGATACAGAACATCATGTCACTCACAGTTGGCAATATGGTGTTCCTTGTAGCTCCTGCTGCCCAATTGGCGTGACCCATTGTGACACACGTGGGGCTTCATCTGTCAAAGTGAGCGGCTGACTGACTGACTGACTGCCACAGTGTCTTGTGTCACATCATGTGTTGCGGGTGGCAGGGTGAGTGTGAGGCTGTGTTCTGTTTATTTTCTTCGCGCGCTCAGAAAACGGGCATAATTCATTTGCATGTCGGCATGTGTGAATTATTGATGGCATTAATTTTCAAACAGTTCTCCGAATGTGAGTCTGGCATTATTATTTGCAAATGGAAAACATTACCTCATTAAAATTTCAAATTAAACAGGTCAGAGGAAAAAAACTGAACATCTGTTGCTCTCGCACCCTCTCTCTCTCTCTCTCTCTCTCTCTCTCTCTCTCTCTCTCACACACACACACACACACACACACTCTCGTTCTCTCGGTCTCTCTCTCTGAGATTTCATCTTTTCTATTACTAGATATACAGCCAACAGGGAATTCTAACTGAATACGATGGAGGAAAGAACAGACTTGTCAGTTTCAAGCACACAGAGTGGTCACAAGCTATGGCTAATTTACCCAATATGAACCCCAGTGTCAAAAGCTGGCTACACTGCCTGCTTTGAAATAAGTGATTAAGGACCTGAAGCTGACAAACCTTAGTGTCTGAAAAGACGAAGAAGCAAATTGCTGTGACTATGGGGCTTTGAAGGTTTGCTTTGAAGAAGATATCTCCAGCTTTGCCCTCCATCTGTCAGGCTGCATAGCCACAAACAGCCCTGTGCTTGCACAAGACACACCACAGACGGCAGATATCCCTGCCTCACATTAAGGGAAATTAGTCTGAACGACCTTTCACTGGCTGTTAAGGACTGTGCCCAATTGAGAACAATTTGAACTTAAGGTGTGAAAATAAAGTTAATAACAAATTCAATCTAGCAAAAAACCCTAATATAATTCTCAAGCCATGAATGACAAGACAGTTTTTACATTTGAATCTATGTGCATTACAATACAGTAACAGATGTGCCCACCTACACTTCGGCATCTCCCTATAACCATAATAGTTGTATTTTTATCAATCAATAAACAAACAAGTATGTGCATAAGTGATTTAATTTAAAACTTTAATAAAACTTTTACTGCATTTACCCAAAGATAAAATAATATCTTAGTCACATAATCAGTGTTTAATGTGAGCCTGTTTCATTCAAACTGCTTTATGAGACAGTGACTGAACATGACGCAAATCTTGCAGGGCAGGGGTGGCCCAGCGGTCAAGGTGTCGGACCTGTGACCGCACGATTGCGGGGTCAAATCCCCGGTCGCCTGTAGCGCTGCTCAGGTACCCTGAGCATCGTTCCGTCCCTGCGTCCACTGCCCCCTGGTTGCTGCTGTCATGGCTGCTCACGTGTGTGTGTAAAGCAGAGGTGAATTTTGTCGTGTGCTGTGATGTACCATGTGATCATAATGACAAAAATGGGACTTTCAGAAATCTTAACTGGGCACTAGCAGTTAACAACAGCATTGTTCTGTAATTCATGAGATTCATGAAAAAAAAGTCCATTCAGCAGTGAAATTTCTCCATTTCATCCATAGCGAAGACGTTGCATCCATTTTCCTTGAAACAGTGATTTGCAAAAAGGCCTGCACTCGAGTTTCCCCCAGTGTGCCAGGCACGAGGGCTTTTTTTGTTCTAGCTCGTGTTGTTTTGTTCTAGCAAAGGCCCAGATATAATTTGACACTGTGAAGATCCACGTTTTTTTTTTTTTTTCAGAGGCTGACACTCCGACTTGTTACCTTTGAGGGGCAAAGCCCATGCAATCCAGTCCATTGACACAGCTTAGGGATTTAGGGATGGATTAGTGATGGAGGGGAGCAGTGAAAGAGAAAGGAAGAAGGGTGCATATTTCCCTCCTTCCTGCATCTTTGGTCTTCTGTGGCACTCAGAATGGCTCAGCTCACTGCCTCTTTTGTAAGCCCCTGCAACCCCCCCACCACCCCCGGCCCCGACACCTCCCCCCAACAGCCTCCACCCACCAGCTCCCCAACCAACACACACACACACACACATGCATGCACACACACACACATGCGCGTGCACACACACACACAGACACACACACACAGATACACACGGGCACACACACACTCATACACGCACACACACACACACACACACACACACACACACACACACACACACACACACACACATATGCACACACATGCACACACACACACACACACACACACACACATGCGCGCGCACACACACACACAGACACACACACAGACACACATACACGCACACACACACATGCACACACACACACACACACACACACACATATGCACACACACATGCACACACACACGCGCACACACACACACACACACACACACACACACACACACACACACACACACACACACACACACACACACACACGCGCACAAGCCCCGCTTTCCTTCAATTAGATTGATTCTGAAGCCTCGGCCTTGGCTGTGCTGTGGGACCAGAGCTTTCGGATGGGCTTATGGAGCTTGTAGGCTGGGCAGCCTGTCAGGTGAAGGGGACAGGGGCGAGGCGCGGAGGGGCTGAAGGAAATGGGGGGTTTGGGGGGGTTTTGGGGGGCGGGCTGCACATGTCTACTGATAAATCACTGTATGGATCTACCCAGAGGTGGCAGAGGAAAATCCATAGTGCACTGAGGAGTGCTTGCCAAACAGAGACTTTGTGCTTAAGTGTTTGACTGTTCTAGTCAATAATAAGTTTTAGACCGTTTTGAATTATTTATCTATTTGATGAATTATTAAACAATTTAACTGAATGATTATAAAATATAGCACAAACAAATCAAGGATGTAACTTTGCTACACTCTGTGTTGTAACATCTATATAACTTTGTTATAAACATTGTGATAGGAACGCCTCATTTTTCTTTCCTGTTCAAAGATGCCTTGTAATGACCAGAGGCAGAAGGGTAGGAATAGCAATAGGATAAGAATAACTTAGATTATTTATATGCTGTTTAGTCAATACAACTTCCCCATCTGTAAAGTGGGAGCATGCTCAATGACTTAAAGTGCTGATTTTAGCCTCCAAAAGCACATATTCACGTCCTCTCAGGCTATCTTTTATCATGTTTGAAATATCTAAAATCAGATGTTTCCTGTCACAGCTAGATGAGAAAAAGCTGGTTCATGATTTTATCTTTAGTTGACTTGACTACAGTATAATGTACTGCCCAGGTGGTCTTAAATAAACTCCAGCTTATCCATACCTCATTCCTATCTCTACCATTTTTATGTTGGCTCACACTAAATAGAAAATAGACTTTTTAAATACATACATTACTGTGCAAAAGTTTTAGGCAGGTGCCTTCAAACCAGCATCAATTCACACAAAGGGGAGCACACACAGTCAGGGATCTTATAGGATTATAGTCAGGTGTATGATCAACCAATTATACCAAAATGGTTGCATATGTGAGGAAGCCTACATCCACAGAAGATCTGTGGTTAGTTCTTCAAAATGTTTGGAACAACCTACCAGCCGAGCTCCTTCAAAACCTAGAAAAATGTATGCTCTTTTGAAGGCAAAGGGTGGTCACACCAAAAATTGATTTGATTTATATTTCTCTTTTGTTCATTCAGTGACTTTGGTTAATTGATGAACATAAATGATTAACTTCCACTTTTGAAGGCATTCCCAGTTTACAGCATTTTTTCACACCTGCCTAAAACTTTTGCACAGTACTGTATATGTTGTGTTTCCTTTAAGGAAATGGCCTGGAAATGGCCTGGCCATCTCCTACAGTATATTGTTCTGTGAACTTTAAAACTACTGGGCTTGTCTTCAACCAGTGAGAAGTGAATGCAGCATACATACTCAAACCTAGCTCTTAAGTTCGGCGTTGTTGCCTTTAGCCCTCCCTTGAAGTGGAGTAGCATCCCTCTGTTTACTGTTTGGTAATCCGAGGTGTCAATCCCGGGTTCAGAAAGTAAAAACCCTGACACAAATTTGATCCAACCAGCATTGAATCAGCTGATCATAATGAGCACTCAAGACAGGTAGATCAGCTACTCAATGAACTTCCCTGTGTTAGAAGGAAATTGTGGCAGGGTTTTTACTTTCTGAACCCAGGATTGACACCTCTGTTTGGTAACGAAATAATTCATTCGAGGCAAACCTTAGCTTTATTAGACTTGCCTGATGGAGTGCTGTAGCAAAATACAATATTGAGTGGAGCTGCTATGGCAGCGCTCCCCTGGCTAACTAAATACACCTTAGAGGGGTTCAACCTACATCCTAATCGAAATTATGTAAATCAGGTATCATTATCAACAATAGGGAAAGTCCTTAAAAAACTTTAAATGCAGATGAAAGAACTTTACAAAGTGGCACTTGGAAGACGTATTCTGATAGAGTAAAAAAGACCCCCGGCATGAATATCTGGAGGTAAATAATGTTCACTTTAGCACTGTGCTCTGCACACAGAACCTTTTTACATGCAAATTTATAGTAGGTCTTTTGTTGAACATTACCACTGTGTCCTTTCAGAGTTTTGCAAATGGGTGCTGATGCAATTCTACATGAATTTATCTTCACACATGAGACTGCATTTTCTCCACCAAAATCAAAAAGAGGGAGAAACAGCATTGGCCATGAGGCTGTTTTAAACATCCTGCGCCAACATGGTGGAAACATTAAAACATGTACTGCAACCATATATATTCAGGTCATTTAGTGCCACTACACTGAGGTCCTTACCACAAGGCTTGCATATGCATATCTCTAGGCAGACCAAGAACTTTATAAAGTGCCACTTGGAAGAAATATTCTGATAAAAAAGACCCCAGCGTGAATATCTGGAGGTACATAATGTTCACTTTAGCAGTGTGCACCGCGCACACTATTACAGCAAAAGACCAAAAAGATGCAGTGTAGGTTCAGTATGTTTTCATCTAGGACAATACCTTCAACAAGCTGTTCTGGCCCCACATCTGCTTTCATGTTCATTTCACAATTTTTTTTCACCCACACTATACAATACCTTACTGTCCAGCATTTATCAACATTGTTTGTTTTGATATAGTTATAAATGTAATGTTTAAAAGAGACATTGGCAGCAACTACATAAAAAACGCCTGTGTGCCCTGTGTATATACTGTAGATCCAGGTGCTAGAGTCAGCATGGCCAAACAGGATGAACAACAAAAAAAAAACAAAAATGGTAATTAAAATACTACTTCTCTGTTGTATTGCACTGAATATACTGTGGCATTGCGATTTGATTGGGTGTTTGTGTTTTCTAAACACCAAAACTACAGTGCACCCTTTTAAATCCCAGGGCAACGGCCAAGCCTTGTCCGAATAAGCACTTAGTTTGTGTTGTTTTGCTTTTGTAAGTTGTTGTTAGAGGTCCCTGTCCAGTGACACGGCTATCATCATTATCCTTGTTTTCCCATCTTCAGGAGCACACTGCTTCCCTTTGGCCGCCCCTGCTGGGGACCCTGGGCCACCCCACGCCACGTCCAGCCGCTTAAAATGGCCGACCAACCGCTGTGCTGATAGCACGTCTATGCTCGACAATAAAACAGCAATTAGCCGCCACGCCAGTGCAAGGTCAGCTGCCGTTGACACCATAAAAGTATGATTATTAAGTGCCATGACTTGCCTCTTAACAGAGAACACTATGAGTACACCCACATAATATGTTTTTCCACCATACAACTTCAGTGCAAGTATATAAAATGTGGTAATTCTTGAAAGAGATATTGTATAAAACGTTTTGTTTTTAAGTGTTTTGTGGGCTTTTTGTGCCTTTATTGTGACAGGACAGATACAGATGATGACAGGAAGTGAGTTGGAGAGACAGACAGGACAGGGCCGGGAAACAACCCAGGCTGGACTCGAACCTGGGTTCCCATTGGCGCCTGCCCATTTATGGTATGGAGGCTCCATGCGCTGCACCATGGCATTAAAAAGCCACCGCAGCATTGTAACTTCTAAAAATGTAAAAGTTTAATGTTTAGAGGCTACAAAAAGTTATACTTTTACAGCTCTCTTTTATCTTTTCTCTGTTGTTTTAGGTTTATTAAAATTCATTATCCACAGAGAACAAACAGACACATGCTTGCTCATGGCAGAAGCTGATCAAAGCTGGTTTTCATTTCAGACTGTACCAGGTGATTAGTCAAAATGACACAATCTGTCTCTATATTCAACAAATGACCAGACACCCACACCCACACACACACACACACACACACACACACACCCACACACACACACACACACACACACACACCACTTCATGTGTAGCAAAGGTCCAGTCACATTAGACGGGTTTGGTTTGGTCAGCGCAGGTATGCTCTATGCCAGGCTAACAGATTGGAGTGTCCTTGGTCCTTTCCAGTTGGCCTGGCCCAACCTCCCTCCACAGGGCGGCGCGGCGGACTTCCTGCCCTCTCCCCCACGGCCAGGATATAATTTAAGTGAAGTAATGGAGTGTTGTAGTCACACTGGCTTTGTCATACACGTTCCATCTGCTCTGCTGTAATTGTTTTGATTGTTTCACAGATAATCTTATTCCCTTGCGGTATCCTATTTCCTCATGGAGTACATAAGAGACAGCAGAGTGTCGAGCTGAGAAAAATAGTATTCAATAGTATGTGTAGAGCATTTTGAAAAGAGATTTTTACTAAATTGTTGGTGCAGCTACCAAACGTTTTAACATCTTGTTTCTTGTTTATTGTAGGAGCCCCTGACAAAGCTGAGAGGAAGGGGGGGGGGGGGGGGGGGGGGGAGACTGTGATCGTGCTCTCGAAAACTTTAGTGAGCTCCTTTGTCCTTGGAGGTTTATTTATAACGAGGGACAGCCAAATGCACTTAGAGTGGTATTTCATTTCTGATAGTGGTCTTGACAAAGGTATTCTTGCATCTGAGTGATGTGTGCCATTACAGCATTGGACACCTATAGATAACAACAACATCAACTGTCATCTAAAGGGTGTAATTCTATGCCATAATGGTGCCTAAATGGGATTATGGATTTGATCCACTTAAGTGTTGCAAGTAAGGTTGTTTTTTTTACCCCACTAGTCTGACAGTTTATCCCGTCCCTCATGTCTTCATACACACTACATGTCAGATATTTCACAGTAGCCTATATGTCTTCAAATACTGGGTTAGTTGAAAGAAAGTAACATCCTTTTTGTGATACAAATTGTTGTTATTCTTTGAGGCATCGTATTTGTGATTTAAAGCATGAGTATTTCAGAGTAACATCATTTTAAAGATATAAAAATTATATTTGAGTGAGTAATTATTAAAAAAAATGTTTCAGTCCTGCTGTGACATCAGTCAATCATTCATTCATTCATTCATTCATTCATTCATTCATTCATTCATTCATTTATTCTTTTTCCTGGCGGTCTTTCTTTCAGAAGTGCAGTCTTTACCAGAATAAGATGCTCTAATGTATTCTAGTTCTGCTCCTCTAGTTAAAGTAATAACACTGTTATGATGGTTTCCCCTTAAACTGCAGACCTAAGCAAACACATCTGACTTAGCAGCACTCAGGGAGGATGGAGCACCCTTGCCACCACATTATCTAAAGCCAGAAAGTGGATTAACTTCTTCCCTTTTTTATTTGTTGGGCTGGCTGGCCCCAATGTATTCTTCCGGCTCAGTCCAAGGAAATCCTATTATAGTCCCCGTATCTCTTTATAAGTCACACAATCTTAAAACATACAGTAGACAAATTCACATTGAAGGGTGAGTGCGCACTCAACACCAATCGCAATTACCACAGAATACATGAGCATATAACATCCATATTTCTACCATGTTTAACTTTTTTTGTTTTCTTTTTTTAAATCAGTAACCAGAATGCATGTATGTGTCTATGTATATGTGTTGGGCATAGGTGGGCATGTATGCATGTTGATGCAGGTACTAATGTACATATAGTAGGTATGTTTGTTCAGCATTCAAGTATGTGCTTAATGCATGTGCATATATATGTTACTTTCACACAGGATATACTCGCCACATGTAAGTATGTTATGTACATGTATGTATCTTTGTGCATGCCTTTTTGGCATTTCGCTATATTTGTTTCTGCAGCCTGTATGTTTTTATTGTTATACCAGCACTCCATGAACATTTTGAGTGTCATCACACATCACACAAAAACACATTATCTGCTGTGATGGAAAACCAGTTCATTCGGTTCACCAAAAATATTTTCCACTCCAACACATAGACACTTAGTCACGTCAGCTCCAAAATGTTTATGGAATGACTTTATAGTTTGGGGGGTCTAGCAGAAATGGGATGCCATCATGGATAAATTATATAATGTGGTAGCATTATATTATTTTCATGCATGCCTTCATATTGCCTTATTGTTTAAACATTCTCTCTGTTGGACCACAAGGTACTGATAGATTTATTGCTCTAAGCTTTACATAAAACACAGATAAGGCCTCCTGTATGTCTTTGGGTTCACTACACTGGCTATTTATTTCAACAACAGCAATGCAATCCACGCCACCTGGCATATTTATCTTTTTACAGTCTATCATTTTTATTTACAGCATTTAAAAGAGTAATATGACTGGTTTGCAGGTGTGAAATGTGACTGTACAGATAGTTAGCTTTCCCGATTCTCAGTTCTCAGAAGGAATCTCGTGAGGTTCTCGTGAGGATTACGAGATAATAGCACTTTTACAGTCAACTAAATACTGCAAGTCTTGCTGTGGGTGGGTCAACCTCGGAAGTGAGATCTTTACTTCAGCGTAAACCTTTGTGGTCCTATGCTGTCCCTAGCGGCGGCAGTGGTAAACACTTCTCGCGACTGCAGGAATCTCGACTTGTGAGAATTAAATGAGCATCGGGAAAGCTAGCCATCTGTAAGTTGTGGGATGCACCCTACTGTGATCATCTGTTCCTGGAAAATAACACAAGTGGTGCTTTCTTTGTTGTGCCTCAATTAACACTTGTGCACTGTAACAAACCATCCTTGTTTTATACCACTCTGTTTGTGTGTAGAAATAGAATAGAACAGAATATAATATAATAAATGAGAATAGAATAGAGTAGAGTAGAGTAGAGTAGAGTGAAATAAAGTAGAGTGGAGTAGAATAAAATAGAAATTCAGAAGAGTATCCTCATGGCTGTGGTTTCATAATCAGGATGAAAAGTCTTTCTCCAATCCCAGGAACACGAAGAGTGTCATGTTGTTTTTATACACCAGTTTTACTCCAAGCTCATTGACTTTGGAGACAGCTGATTGTGTTTCCTGTTATTTGATTGTGTTTTCTGTCATCCGCCATCCACCAAATCAGCTCCAACCTCTGTTTTCTGGCCACAAGTGTTGCCAAGCAACAAGTACTGTCGCTGCAACCAAGCCGAGTCAGAATAGCTACTTAGCCACATTTATTTGCTCGTTTACGTCCTTTTGCATGTTTTTCAAGCCTCACCCAACACTCTCTGTCCGCTGAGGACATTCATTTGCATTTGCCAATCTTGTACTGGCATGTTTTTCTGTGCTTTCCACTAATAAAACAGCACAAGTCATAGAATCCACCTGGAGCAATTACACTGCACTACTCTTCACTATAGGCATGCTATAGTGAATATGACTATACTATACTATGCTATACTATACTGCACTATACTATACTATAATATGCTATGCTATACTATGCTATACTATACTATGCTATACTATACTATGCTATACTATACTGCACTATACTATACTATGCTATGCTATGCTATGCTGTAGTATACTCTACTCTACTATATGATACTATAACATAGTATTCCATACTGTACTCTACTATACTACACTACATTACACTACACTATACTACACTCTACTCTGCTATACTATACTACACTTTGCAATGGCATGCTACTTTATGCTATGTTTTACTATACTGTAGGCCCACTCACAACTGACGCTAATAATTGAACAGATGGTGTGGTAGAATGAACCAAATCTATGTCCAGTCCAAATCACAAAGTTATCTTACGCATCATTGCTTTCACATAAGTGGAACCTCTTAATGAGATTGAATACACATCGTTTCAGATGACAGAAGTATGTTGGGCAGTTCAGAACAGCTTTTGTGATGTGTTTTTACCTCTCTCCACAGATGTGCACCCAGCAGAGGTGGGCCCTTCAGAGGATGTAAATGAAACGGCGCGTGCTTCATATTTATGAGATTTTACAGCTGCCTTCCGGCGTTCGGCCGCACGCTCCTGTGCGGGACCGCCTCGCCGCGCAGGTGCAACAGATCGATGCGCAGAGGGGAAGGAATACAATTAGAATGACAAATGGCAGTGTTAGACATTCTGACCAGCCAGCAAACACCGCCTGCGCGACTTACAGGACTTACAGGACAAGGAATTCATTACGGCACACGTGACGTCACACGAATCAATGGCATCCCAGCAAAGCGCAGCTGCTGCCACGGAGACCAATCTCCGATGTGCTTACCTCGCCAGATTCCAATTCCATATATTTATTCATATATGTATTTATTTCCCCACAGTTTCTCAGTCCTGAATCTTTATGAGAATATCTTTTTTCCTCTCTTGCCAGAAGCGCAGAGCCATCCATTTCCTGTGTAAAAGCAGTCCACACCATAATCTGATCTAGCAAAGAGTTTAAAAGCACTATAAAACTATGGTCATCTTGACCTTCACTGATTAGAGCCGTACAGAGACACCACAGAGAAAAAAACACCACACAGAAAAAAATAATAAAATGTATGCATTAGGAATTTAAGAGCAGTACAGTCTTTACAACAGCGGTAGAAATCACTCAAGATCTTAAGCATTTTTAATGCGCACTATGATGAAGTGTTGCAGCCCTGCAGACGGTAATTGGTGATCCATTAAGGATCAACTCTCTAAGGGACATCCACTCGTCCTTGTGCTGAGAGGAGAGCATTGGGTACCTTCATCAGACATGACACGAGGCAAAGGGAATACAGAACACAAACTTTTCGTAATAAAGCAAGGCAAGGCAAATAGTGTGGACATATAATGCAGTCTCTCTGAAAGGCCTAAGGCCACTCATCTTCACAGCAGTTAAAATACTTTTGCCTTTGAAAAAGTCTGAAGGCTGGAGTTTAAACTGTGCAAAATGGCCTGGAATTACAAAGAGTAGTTGACGAAATACCCACTTTGAAATGAATGATGTGAAACACGCCTTTGTTCTGTCCTGTCTAGATATTCATTAAAGTTAGCATGCTAACCCTCACCTTCGCAACCTTTGCCAAACTTTTTGTCTACCTCTGTCAATGGCCCTAAATAATTCACATTTTTAGACATCCATTGCTAGCAAGGGTGGAAAGTAATGGTGTTTTATCAGACACACACACAGTCACAGTCTGATGGAGTAGGCAGTATAAAATACCTTGGTTTGCTAGCCAACACCAAGCCAGACATGCACAAGATAGCCTACTGTAGGAACAAGTAGGAAACGGAGCTGTAGCGAGTAGTAAGGCCTGCCTTACCAGGGTATATACAATAATAACTATATATCAGATGCAGATACAGATATATACACCATAATAAATGGGAGTGAACCCCTGCATTGAAAATGTCTGTTAAATCCCTGCTATTTTAATGCTATATTCATATTTATGGATAGCATACAATAACACAGTAATTTGCAAAACCACCTAATAACTTTTATTGCACACAGCAGTAGCATTTACAGTGAAACACATTATAATTTACAGTGCCTTGTGTGTTACAGAACATCATACCACTTTAGCATGAAATGTAGATGCTAACTCCTCACCACAGGTTTATTAGCCAAGTACATGACAGGTGTAATACCTATATGTTCTCATAGATCTTTCCAACATAAATTAATCCCTCCATATGTTCATTTCCTTCCACTTTAATGACAGTCCGGCGCTTTAATTATGGAGGTGAAACCCTCCCTCCCACATATCATCAGCTTGTAAGTGGTGGTCTTCGGAAGGAGCCAGGCAAGAGCGGACAGGTGTGCTCTCCTCGCAATCCTCTCTCCCACGCCAAGTAGCGGGCACCGGGCACAGGGAGGGCTCCCTGCCACCGCCCATATGGTGCGATTCAGGCCGGCCTGGACTTGGCCGCTGTCCATGGACGCCATCCCACATCCAACACACTTTTAACCTCCTCTGTTCCGCTCAGTGACTCTAATTCATTAACACGCACAACAGTATTTCCAGAGGCTTAACCGTAAGAAATACCGGTGCAGGTCATCCTGCTGTTGGGATCCCGCTGGATGTTTTTTGGTGTTTTCTGTGGTTGCTGTGAATGGCACCATGACAGAGGGATGCCCTTCATCATTTTTTATTTTCTCTGTAGCTCTGTATTTTGTGGCAGATACTTCTTTTAAATATACTGTTTGCTTCTCTATTCCTTAATACATTTTCCTGGATGTAAATAATCCCTGGGCATAACCCTAAATGTGATTGGATAAAACATTTCAAACCCAGCTTCCTACGTCAAACTACTTTATTAATTTTAATTGTTGTTTAATTTATTTTCTAAAAAAGAGGGGGGGGGGGGGGGGGGGGGCTCAGCTTTTGTGGCACTGATTGAGCAGCCTTTTGTTCTCCTCAGCCACCTAAACAACAGACTGATGAAGGTCTGTGAGTGCTAGCCTGCTAGCACATTGTTGAGTTGCAAATTGGAAAAAGATAAGAGAGCCGCCTGCAGACACAGAGCTAATAATTGCGCCGTGCCGTGCAGTGCCATGCCATGCCATGCGACGGCCTGCGAGTGTTTGTTATGCATGAGGCCCTCGTCAACACTGATTAATTAAAATGCTCATTGTCAGGCCTGGAAGACCCCCGTCGCATTTGCACAGAGCAACAGAGAGGTGCCGAGCCTCCTAACACCTTTAACCACATGCAGAGTGGCCATTACAGCCTACACGCTAAACAACATGCGTCCACTCCAATGAAACCCCCACTCTGTTTTTCAGACACTGTGAGAGGCAGCGATTATCGAGCAAACTTTTCCTTTTTGTTAGCTAACTGGGTTAGTCAGCTAACTGTAGGTGCAGGTGATGAGGTAATTTGTTTGACATGGGTTTTCTGTCAGTGGCTGGGATTTGCATATGCTTGGCTGTTCATTTCCATTCTTGTCTGTCATCCGTGAGTCACTGCCTTGTGTATGCTCTCCGTGCCCTGCGACAGCTGCTGTTTTCTCATCATTGGCTCATTTCAAAACATCTATGATGAAAAACAGGAGCAACCAGACAGTATGACTCACACAGCATTTATGACGAGCTCATCATACGCTTGGCATATTACAACAAATATAGACCCAGACCGCATGTGCCAACACAATGCCTCCATGAAAGTAAAAAGTAAAGTGCATCTTTGATCCAACGTGTAAATGCTGGGGGTTTGCCGTCCTTTCACTCGAGCAGAATAAAGTCGCCTTGCAAGGAGAGTGAGAACAACATATTGATTCTTGACCTAACAGTACAGAGCAGAACACTGTTGAGGTGTAGCAACATATTGATGTCTGTATTTCCTTTACACATCCCAATAATCCAGCACTGACATGCATGTCGGTACAGAACCCATTTTGCTTATGTATAGGGAAAAGAAGACGTACTTTAAAATACATAGATGCCTTGCTGCCTTCGATATTCATTGATAGTGTTAGTGATGTCGGGTTTGTTCCTGACTGCAGAAATTCCAGCCAACTCCAATTGGTCCAAATGCTGTTTGGGTAGCATGATGATGGCCCTGGTCCCTCATATATCTCTGCCTCTCTGTCTCTCCCTCTCTCTCTTCTCGTCCCCCTCTCTCTCTCTCTCTCTCTCTCTCTCTCTCTCTCTCTCTCTCTCTCTCTCTCTCTCTCTCTCTCTCTCTCTCTCTCTCTCTCTATCTCTTCCCCACCCCCTTTCTGTGTGTGTGTGTGTGTGTGTGTGTGTGTGTGTGTGTGTATGTGTTGCGCACACGCGCAAGTGTGTGTGTGTGTGTGTGTGTGTGTGTGTGTGTGTGTGTGTGTGTGCGTGCGTGTGTGTGTGCGCGCGCGGTCTTGTGCTCACATCTACGTGTGAATAATGATTCTGCTGCCATCAGCACTGTCACACCAGATGGGCAACACAAGGATCCCTGCCCACTAAAGTCACCAGCATTAGATCACAACAGATGCCCACATAGATGGCTCGCTGTGGCGCGAGCCAGGGCCAGGCAAGGGCCAGAGCCCAGCCGGATCCGTCCTACTGTCAGCAATAACTGGGCATGAGACAGCTTTCCCCCAATGCAGTGCTTTGCTACTGCGGGAACATTTTGACTTTTTTCCCCCATCCATAGAGGTCGTATTTAGCATAATGCATACTCTGACATTGAATTATATAGTTGCACACACATTTGTTTTGTTCTGTATGTGAGAAAAACTGCATGGGGTCTAAGTCAACTTTTTGGCCTTTTGCTGGTTCTCACTTTTGCTCGGGGGACGTTACAGTAGTTTTAAGACAGTAAGTGTTTGTTTAAAAGAGCCTGGGAGTGTAAGCAGGACAACTGTGTGGACTCTACTGCACTGAAGCAGCGACTATGCAAGAGACCCCCATCTCCATGAAAGAATAGCGTTCCCCTGATGCAGCAGGCAGCGAGCAGCAGGCATTTCACTGGTCCTCCAGTCTCATCATTAAACGCAGCAGGTGGCGTGCGCGATTTATAGGTGCTGGCTTTTATGGCACTCTTAACATTTTATTCATTGTGACCTTTGTCTAGTGCTACTGCTGATGAGCATAACGCCTGACTGGACACCAAGACTGTGGGGGACTCCACTCCACTCCACGCCAGACTTGAAAATTGATTTTTTATTTTATTTTATTTTATTTTTAACTAGTGTCCATTCTGCAAACAGGGATTACAAAGTGTAAATAAAAAGTTAATGACCTCCACTTTGGGAAAAATCCATGGTAATAATTTCCAAACTTATCAAGGTCAAAGTAGCATTATTTTGTTTCTTTTGTTTTTTTTTTTTTTTTTTTTTGCATTTTGTGGAGATTACGCTTGGCTTTCTTTTCAATATTCAGCATACACAGCTGCACAAATATGGCAAAGGACAAGCCGGGCTGTGTGTGTGTGCAGATAGCGGTGAAGGTGCAGACTATCTGTGGGCTGAGATATGATGACTTGAGAAATTCAGGTGTAGCTTTGCACCCAAGGATCTGTTTAATCACATTTTTTTTTCTTGTGCCAGTTTGGCTATTGGAAGACTGGAGGAGGTTGGGGGGTGAGGGGAGGGGGCAGGGGCGGGTGATGGGGTAGGAGTGTGTGTGTGTGTGTGTGTGTGTGTGTGTGTGTGTGTGTGTGTGTGTGTGTGTGTGTGTGTGTGTATGTGGAGGGGGGAGCTAGCCTCAAGGACAAAGGCATGATGCATGCCTCGCGTTATGATGCCGAGAGATAGGAAGTATCTGGCGGATATCTTTTACCGATGTTCTATTTGCTCCCTGTCCTTGGGCCCATCCACTATTGGAATTTGTTCCCTTGAAGAATGTGGCGCTGGCCACTCCTGACAGAAGGTGGCGAGAGCGAGCGAGAGCGGGAGCGAGAGTGAGACCGAGAGCGAGAGCGAGAGAGAGAGCGGGCTAAAAACATGGCTCAACCCCCTCTGCCCCCAGCTCTAGCTGATTACAGGAGGGCTGCTGCAGCACAACCATATAATAAAGATGGGCCCTCCTGTTTTCACAAAGAGAAAAAGGGGCCACACACGCCGCCCATACTCAGCCGTCTGGACCCTGAAAGCAGAATGTTTTCACTTCCATTTTGTCAGGAATGTGTCCATTACTCAAAATACAGCCCAATGATATGTGTGGTATGCTGTGCATATGGCTGTGGCAAAAGGCTTTGAGAGTGCCCCCGAAAGCATTTACGTAGAGGCCACGGCTTTGTGTTGTTCTCTTCATGAAACATCTCCACTCAGCCTTTCTGCTGTAGCATTTTCTTATGGTGCAGACCATATTGTCCACTAATGCACTAGAAAAGAATCGTTTTTATGGTAATACTTTCTACACAAACCTCTGTAAATGTATCAAAGGACGTTGTAGGAGTAAATAAGCATTACTTTAAATATTTACTTCACACTACTAACCCTAACGCCAACCGAGGTTGCTCAGACAGTTAAATACAAACTGACATTGCAAATCTCGAGACTGTTATGCATTATTTATGAAATGGCTTTTAATGTTGGATGAAGGGGGCCCCGGCCTTATGTCGGTCTTAGTGATGGCCACACTCAGTGATTGAGAAGCAAACATGAACCTCTTGTATTTGGTAATGCAGAAACGTCAAGAGAAAAATGTCTGGGATTGGTTGTAATGTAAGTGCATTTGAATAAGCCTGAGGGTAACGGGGACAGGCACTGGTGCACAAAGCAAGAAAAATAAATGTAGCCCCTGATTAAGTCGACTGTAACACAATCATATGTTATAATATGCACAGCGAACAGCAGTCTGACTCAAAAAAAAAAAAAAAGAAAAATTGCAAAATGCAAGTCT
This sequence comes from Coilia nasus, assembly GCA_027475355.1. Taxonomy (NCBI): domain Eukaryota; kingdom Metazoa; phylum Chordata; class Actinopteri; order Clupeiformes; family Engraulidae; genus Coilia; species Coilia nasus. The sequence goes on along the minus strand of CM050209.1, from coordinate 27,786,427 downwards.
GTCTATCAGGAAAAGGCCAATGTACTTGAAAAGAGCATGGCAATTTTATGATAATAATTGTGAATTACACATGGGTATGGAGAGAGAGCGAGCAGGTACAGGCAGGCTGCTTTCGTGGTCCTGCACTGGTGAGCAACTCTGGCAGGCAGGCAGGCAGGCAGGCAGGCAGGCAGTCCGGGGGGAGTATGACAAAGCCCCACACAGCTCTGCCCCAGCAATCCCCTCTGGCCCCTGTGTGGTTCCCAGGCCTGTCTGCCCACCCACCCGCAAGCTGGGGGCGTGTAGGCTGTGTGTGTGTGAGTGTGTGTGTGTAATTGTGTGTGTGTGTGTGTGTGTGTGTGAGTGTGTGTGTCAGTGTGTGTCCTGTGCCTGCTCGCCCACAAGCTAGGAGTACAGGAGAGGGTTTGTGTGTGTGTGTGAGTGAGTGTGTGTGTGTGTGTGTGTGTGTGTGTGTGTGTGTGTGTGTGTGTGTGTGTGTAGGTGTGTACTGTAGGTGTGTGTGTGTATGTGTGTGTGTGTGTGGGTATGTGGGCATGTGTGTGTGTGTGTATGTGTGTATATGTGTGTGTGTGTGTGTCTATGTGTGTGCCTGTCTATGTTTGTGTGTGTGTGTGTGTGTGTGTGTGTGTGTGTGTGTGTGTGTGTGTGTGTGTGTGTGTGTTGTGGGATGGGGTGGGGTGTCTTTTCTACAGAGACCCACTTCTCCTGCCAGCTTCCCAGCCGTGGGGTTGGTGCCAAAGTGTGCTCGGATAGGAGCAACAAAACCCCCATTCTCCACCAGGTGGCTTATTCAGAGCCTCCGAACGGCTCGCACAAATCATTCGGCTCTTTCAAGGGTCATTACCCTGATTTGTATGTCTCTGAATTGCCCTCAAAGCTTGCTTTAACTCGGCTAATTTAAAAGGCTGTCAGGATCGTCTTTGATGTATAGATCATAGATATGCGCTGCAAGCCATCTGTACTTTCGGCATTAAAAACTATGCCTCTGGATCACAAGATGTTTAAGTGTGGCTTTAAGAGTGGCTTATTGCGTATCTTTACAGTCCTGACCAGACAGAACACTCAAGGGTGTTTTAATTACCATGCAATGCCTATTATAAAATACTAAATACATTTTATTTCCCTCAACCATCTGTGCCTTGTGAAACAACCACAGAAAAAGCTTTAAAAAAAGAGAGGAATACAGATAGCAGCAGTAGCACCAACTTTATCAACAATAACAAAAACGAAAGAAGAAGAACAACAACAATAGCAACAACATCAGCATCATTTGTTAGCACTGAGCACCTTAGCATGTACAGTAAAAGTGTAGTTTAGAAGGTGATTTTCCGAGTACACATTATGGCAGGCAGTGCCCTCAATAGCGTGCCTATAATGCTGAGCGCAGTGTTTTTGGGGAACAAACAGGAGAAGAGATTAGTCACCTTGCGCGTCGTCAGGCTGATGTACTGCCCTTAATTGGTGTTGGACCTTGTGGGTGTCCGGCTCCGGTAGACAAGCCGAGCTCGACCCGCGCCGAGCCCCAGCAAGGTCGGCCTGCCCTCGGTGCCACACCGGCCCAGCAGGCCCATACATCATCACGGACAGATTAGAAATTAATGTAGCTGAGATACAGAGTACACACACACACACACACACACACACACACTGCCTGCGTGCATTGTAATTGTGTCTCAGTCCAATAGCCTTGGCCATCAGACATAAGCGTTTAAGATCTGGGCCAAGGCTGCACGAGAGATTGGATGGAATGACTGACATGTCATCGTAACTCAGAACACAGTGCTTGGACAGCATTTATGCTATTGATTCTGGCTTTCCTTTTAAAAATAAACACTTGCAGTTATAATACTATGTTTTTTTATAGTGAACATTTCTACCTCTGTGTTTTAAACAGGTGTAACACTGTGTCCATTTTTTGACAACAGAAAGTTCAAACTTGTACTATTTTATCCAGGATTAAGAGAGAGCTTGTAATTAAAAGTGTGCTCCCCCGATGATGAGGTAGTTAGCGATTGTACATGAACTAATTAGGATGTTTGCCCTTGTGGATGACCCTCCCAGCACCAGAGCAGACTGGAGCATACTAAAGATGAGGTGCTCGCTCTCAGCTTGCTTGACTGAAGGGGGTCATTAGATTTCATTACGCCATCAAGTCCTCGTCTTCAGTTGCTGAAATATGGCCGGCTAGTTTTTTTTAGCTGTTGAGAGAGATCCTTCAATATATTACACTTAAGCATTGTACTTTGGCTATGCATTATGGTTTAAGTATGACTGAAGTAGGTATGTGACAGTTTGACCTTCTCCCTTACTTTTTCTTTTGTCTATTAAGAATCTTAGGTATAATGTTACAAAATGAAGAATGAAGTTGCAAAGACACAATATATTGCATATTCAAAGTAACTACATAATCACTGTAGTACAAAGCCTGAAAAACATGCCCATTTCAAACTACTATACACCAGGAGTTACAAACACAAGTAAATGACATATACTGAGTAAATATAATACTGTTTATTATATTTATAAAATATTATATTAATACTGAGTAAATATAATACTGCTCATTATATTTATAAAACTCAAACATAATGAATGACAGATAGTAAGTACATATGATAGCCTACTGTTGAACATGCTGTTGAATATGATTCTATATAATTTTTTTTTTCATTCTACGTAAGAGATTATGGCTGCCTGCCTGCCTGCCTGTCTATCTTTTCTGACTACATGCTCAAAAGCCAATTTCCTATGACTACAGTACTGGTTATAGTATAATTGCGATGATGCGACGATGATTACTAGTTACCATTCCAGCATTACAGTCATCTACTATACGCCTGTGGCACTGACCAGTCAGGAGGGATTGTTTTTATCACTTTGGTTGCGATGGCTTACACGCATCAGTGTCTGCACTCCCATCATCCTCCAAGGTAAGATGGCTGTCCTCTCCTTGTTGACGGGTAAGATGGCTGTCCTCTCCTTGTTGACGGGTAAGATGGCTGTCCTCTCCTTGTTGACGGGTAAGATGGCTGTCCTCTCCTTGTTGACGGATAAGATGGCTGTCCTCTCCTTGTTGACGGGTAAGATGGCTGTCCTCTCCTTGTTGACGGGTAAGATGGCTGTCCTCTCCTTGTTGACGGATAAGATGGCTGTCCTCTCCTTGTTGACGGGTAAGATGGCTGTCCTCTCCTTGTTGACGGGTAAGATGGCTGTCCTCTCCTTGTTGACGGATATGCAGTGAAGCGTTCAGCTCTGTCTCTCACAGGAGAAAAACACAGATGACTAATGCAGCACTAAAGACAGACTCCATCACTCCTGGAAGACCAAAAAAACAAGGTGAGTTTGTGTGTGTGCGTGTAAGTGTGTGTAAGTGTGTGTGTGTGCGTGTGTGTGTGTGTGTGTGTGTGTGTGTGTGTGTGTGTGTGTGTGTGCGCGTAAGTGTGTGTGTGTGTGCGTGCATGCGTGTGTGCGTGTGTATGTGTGTGTGTGTAAGTTTAAGTTTGTGTGTGTCTGTGTGTGTGTGTGTGTGTGTGTGTGTGTGTGTGTGTGTGTGTGTGTGTGTGTGTGTGTGTGTGTGTGTGTGTGTGTGTGTTGGGGGTGGTGGTGGTGGGCTGGAGAGGGGGTGGATAGTAGTGAGAAAGCATGTGAAGTATCAAGGGTCTGTTTAAGTCTGTTTAAAACCCGTGCCTAAAGTGTCCATGCTATATCTCCCAGAATTCCTAATTGGCACAAGCTGGATGTGTGAAACGCCACTTTAAGTATAATTCGCTTGTCGCTGTGATAGAGTAATTGGAGCCATCTGGGAGGGTGGCCTGTGTTATTTCTGTGGAAGAGACTCTAGGAGCAAGGCTTTCTCTTCCTCTATTTCCTATCCCTCTCACTTTCTTCTTCCCTTCAGTGTTGGAACCAGTGTAAGTAAGGAGGAGGAGGAGGAGGAGGAGGAGGAAGAGGAGGAAGAGGAAGAGGGGAGGACGGCATGGGTTGAAACTCAGGCTGAGCTCCAGTGCCTGTAACCTTGATGACATCCTTCATTACTCGGTGCTGTGTGACGGCCTGACAGGAGCTCTCAGAGCCAGATGGAGGCGAGGGATGGAGGGAAGAGGAAGAGGAAGAGAAGAGAGGGGATGGGGATAGAAGGAGAGGATGGAGGGAGAAGGAGATGAAAGGAGAAGAAAAGAGGGCAGCCAATGGATGGAGAGAAGGGGAGGAGAGGGGGGGAATGGAGAGGAGAAAAGAGGGGAGGGGAGGGAAGCAGAGAAGAGGAGAGGGAGAAAAGGAGAGTGGAGGGGAGAAGAGGAGAGTAGAGAAGGGGGAGGAGTAGAGGGGAGAAGAAGAGCAGAGAAACGAAAAAAAGAGATGGTAGAGGAGTCGACGAGAAGGGAGGGTAGAAGAGGAGAGGAGAAGGAGAAGAGTAGGGTTAGGGACAAGAGAAGAGAGTAGAGGAGAAGAGAGGATAGTTGGGGTAGGGGAGGGGAGGGGAGGAGAAGAAAGTAGAGGAGAGGAGGAGGGGAGAGGAGAGTAAAGGAGAGGGGAGAAGAGGAGAGGAGAAGAGAGGAGAGGAGGAGGACAGGGGAAAGGAGAGGAGGGGAGAGGAGAGGAGAGGAGAGGAGGAGGGCAGGGGAAAGGAGAGGAGGGGAGAGAAGAAGAGAGGAGAGGAGGAGGGCAGGGGAAAGGAGAGGAGGGGAGAGGAGAAGAGAGGAGAGGAGGAGGGCAGGGGAAAGGAGAGGAGGGGAGAGGAGAAGAGAGGAGAGGAGGAGGGCAGGGGAAAGGAGAGGGTGTTCCCACTGCAGCTCTCCAACAGCACACAGGATCAACAGCAAGAACAGGAGTAGGAGGAGCACAGTGGTGTTGGAGGAGGAGGAAGAGGAGGAGGAGAAGGAGGAGAAGGAGGATGAAGAGGAGGGGCGCCACCTGCTTTGGATCAGCGAGAGTGCTCCCATCGGCACTCAGGAGCTGTCCTTGTGAAGGAGCTTTGACAGCAGGTGGCCTGAGCACCAAACAGACCTTGCCTGGCCCCTACCCTGCTGCCCACTCTACATGGGGGGATCGTCCTTTCCCTATCCCCGGCCCCACCCCACCCCAGACCCCAGCCCCAGAGGGAACAACGCAAGACCAGCCAAGGCAAGGCGTGACGTGGGAATAGCTGTGGAAAATTAAAAAAAAAAAAAAAAAAAAAAAACACTGAGAACTCAGAAATCAGCAGAAAATAAGCGCTGGGACATTGCTGCCCATTAAAGTACCATTTCCTGGTTTCGGAAAGTTGGAAATAATATTCGAATAATGCAAGGTAATGAGTTATTCATTTAATAGTGAGGAAAGTAGGTTTTGCACATTCCTATGCAAGCTTTGAAGCGATACTTTCTGTGTGTGCTACTCTCTGACCACCTAAACCAGTCAAAACATTTTACCTCAGCTGACAGCCCTTTATAGTCAGTTATCTTTTAAGTTACCCTTGAGGCACGAGGTTTAGTGTAGCTGGTTGGCCGTTACAAAAGCCACATTTCTGACACTTATGCATTTGGGAACTGAATATAATTTGTGTCTACTGAGGAAAGAAGAGAGAGGCGAAACCAGAAACACACCCAGAGAAGCGCGAGTTGAGGAAGTTAAGCTGTGAAAGTGATTTAGCTTGGCAGAAAGAGGTGTGCTGGGCTGATAAGGAATGACGTCGTTGTCAGACGACTCGAAGCGCATTGGCAGTCAGCTTAGGCTTCCCTTTCTCCCCTTCCCTTCCCTTCCCTTTGCCTCGCTGGAAGGACTTGCATGAAGGCCTCTCGGGTGATTTGCTCCCCTTACAGAAGTGCGCAGCTGGTAAGATTCTGATCAAAACTGAGGGAGAACTGGAAAGAAAAAAGTGAATGTGGCGGGTGGTGTTGGGTGGGTGGATGTTGCGGTGTATAAGGTGGAGGAGGAGGAGGGCGTACAGTATGAAGACTGGTGTTGTGGGGTATAAAGGGGGGGGGGGGGGGCGTATGAAGACTGTGTGAGGGGAAAAAAGTGAAGGTGTTGGGTGGGTGGGTGGGTGGTATGGGGGTGCGTATGAAGACTGTGTGAGGGGAAAAAGTGGAGGTGGTGGTGGTGTTAGTGGGTGTGTGTGAGTGTGTGGGGGGGTGTTGTGGTGTATAAGGAGGAGGGGGGGTGTATGAAGACTGTGAGGGGAGAAAGTGAAGGTGGTGATGGTGTGTTGTGGTGTATGGGGGGGGGGGGGTGTTGTGGTGTATAAGAGGAGGAGGAGGGGGGGGTGTATGAAGACTGTGTGAGGGAAAAAGTAAGGGTAAAAAAAAGAATTAAAAAATGGAGGAAAAGGGGGCAGAGAAGATGCTGGTGGTATAGAGAGTACAGGTAGAGAGAGGTAGAGTAGAGGTAGAGAGAGGTAGAGAGAGAGGTATAGAGAGTACAGGTAGAGAGAGGTAGAGTAGTGTTTCCT
>CM050209.1:27772500-27775000 GCA_027475355.1 Coilia nasus | reverse complement strand
GGGGGATCTTTAATATGAATAAAAATCTTCGCCTCTCACGGCTCACATAGCCTGGCAGATTAGGGCCCCAAATCCCACACTCAGCGTCTGTGCCTTACAGTTCAGCTAAGGTGCAGGCAATGTTGGTCACGTCTAAAAATAGCAAAGAATATTGCTTCCCAAGGCTAACGCTAAGTACACTGCATACTATTTGCATGAGTCCAAAGTATCAGGTCAAGTGCTATCAAAGGGAAAGGAAAACTCAGATCATGATGCAGCATTTTCTTCTGAAATGTATTAGATTTTTCATTTTCATGTTGTTAACAGCATAACTGGGCCCCATATGGGTGGACAGACAGACAGACAGACAGACAGACAGACAGACAGACAGACAGACGGACTGGGTCATTGCAATACCTGGTCAGTCAGTTGCAGGTAGTTACCAGGTAACTATGCAAAATCTGTTTACAAACCCTTTTGCTCAGGCAATGAAGTTAAGTATGAATGACTATAACTCACACTTTATGTCCTATGCAGCTGAATGACTAGTGGATAGTAAAGCATGCATACACACACACACCCAACACACACACCCACACACACACACACATACACACAAACACATACACACACACACATACACACACACACACATACACACACACATACACACACAAACACACACACACACACAAACACACACACCTACACACACATACAGACACACACACACATACACACACACACAAACACACACACACACACACACACACATTCACACACACATACAGACACTTCCTCACACACCACAGTGTTTGTTTACTTCACAGTACTTCCCATGTACTGTATTTCCTGCTGAGTTCACAGTCCGAAATCACTCCATCATACATAAAAAAGATGCATTCACATCCTCAGATGCTCCTGTTCCTTCTTGCCATCTATCTACGGCCTCTGCCCATTACAATGATGTGTGTTTGTTTCAAAAGTTTGCTTGGTGTGTGGACGACACACTGGTCAGCAAAACTTGCTTAGTTTCCACCCAAACTGGCACTAGATTGCGATAATTAAAAATGAATAATAGAACTTATAATATGAATAGAAACGCTATGGCAGGACACTGGAAAAACTACTTCACGACTTCATTCCTCCCACCCACCGGAAGTCAGTGACGTGTGTTTCAATCCCGACCGCGTCGGGTTGTTTCAACCAGCCCCTCGTACTTCATTTCATTTAGTGCAGAGGGTCTGGAGTCGAGGGCGTTGAAAATCATTTACAGTATGAGGACTGAACAACTCCTAGCCAATTAGTGAACAGAGGGAGTGTTCGTGAGCCATGACGTTGACTTTATGTGCTCCATTTGAATTGTACTGCGTAGGCAGGCTAATTGAATACGTGATGACCAGACTTTAGCGATTGGGTAAAGGCAGAGCCACTTGTTTTAAACCAGCAGAGTCCACACCTCCAGGAAGAAATCGTTTCTCACGGCCTCCACTCCAGATCCTCTGTACAAAATGAAATGAAGTGCGAGGGGCTGGTTTACCAGGCTACCACATTTCCCCAGGAAAGCATGTCCGGGTGTGGCACCGGACCCATTCCCCCAGGAAAGCGTGTCCGGGCAGAGCATCTGCATGCAGGGCCGGTGCTCCAGGTATGAACAGGAGCATGAGGAGGAGGAGGAGCAGGAAGAAGGGGAATATTAGGAGGGCAAGAGGAGGAAGAGGGGATTAGAGGGGGTTCTAGTTTCCTGCTGAAGTGATTTCTCTGTAATCCTATTATACTGGGTCAGTCCGTCGTGCTCCAATTAGCCAGCGCCTGCGGACTCGCCCGCGGCCCTCTCTGATGTCACCTGGTGACACGGCGCAGGACAAAAGGAGAGTCACGCATGAGGGCGAAGATCCAGAGGAGGTTTTTAAACATCTCCTTTCATTGCCTTGCTCAGGGGGTGTGAAGGTTTTTAAACATTGAGCTCTGATACCTTGAAATGGGAAGGTGTGTGTGTGTGTTTTTAAGCCTAGTTTTAATACGCTGCTATCACATAAAAGGCATATTTTTTGATGCTTTGCCATGTTAGGATGAAGAGTGGTGGGATAGGAGGGCGGTGTGGTGTTTTTTAACATCTAGTTTTAATGCCTTGCTATGACATGAAAATCACATGTTTTTGATGGTCTGCCATGTTAAGAATGCCAAGGCGGCTGATGTTTTTAAAAATGGAGCTCTCATACCTTGACAGGGAGAGGTGTTTTATTTTAAACATCTAGTTTTAATGCCTTATTATGACATCTAAACATATATTTTTGATGCCTTGCCATGTCAGGATGATTTTTTTACCGTCTCGGTTTAGTGCCTTGTTGAGTGGATGGAGGTTTTTAAACATTGAGGTTATTAAAAATGGGAAGGTGGACTTGTTTTAGAAGCACCTACCTTTAAATCCTTGTTTTGACAGAAAACATGGACTTTTAACTCTCTGTCATACAATGATGGAGATTTTTTAAACATCTTGTTTTAGTGACTCACTGAGTGG
>CM050209.1:27712500-27767500 GCA_027475355.1 Coilia nasus | reverse complement strand
CATTATTTTCAGAGCAAGTGCTTGAGTCCTTCACCCTGAGATTCGAGGATTAGTCTCTTCTTGCAATGTTTCAGCAAAGAGGGGCTTAAACGGAACATTTGTGCGCAGAAATGATGTGATGAACAGCTCCAACTCTCTCTCTCTCTCTCTCTCTCTCTCTCTATCTCTCTTTCTCTCTCTTGCTCTCTCTCCCTCTCTCTCTCTGGTGCCTCCAGATTGATAAGGTCAACTCTGTAATACAGGGATGAGCAATTTCATTGTGTCTTAATACAGCCACGAACATCAGCTGTATGAGTGTAGAGCTTCCACACCCAGGGCGACATGAGGGCTTTATTTGGGGGTCTGTCATCAGGCGCTCTGCTAGATCAGACTGAGGGGGTGATGAAAAGGAGGAGGAGGAGGAGGAGGAGGAGGAGGAGGAAGGGGGGGGGGGGGGGGGGGAGGATGAAAAATGGTACCTGCAAATATGCAGTGATCCTTGAGTAAGACCATTAATTAGCCAAAATGCTGTACGTGTTGCTTGTGCTATATTTACATTCTTTATTTATTTTCATTTGTTTAAATTTGACATTTAAGTCAAGGTCATGATTATTAGTGGTAGCCTTTCCCAGAAACATTTGCCTAGTTTCCTTTAAAGTTGTTATCAACTTGTATTACAGGTGTGTATGTGGAAATTAAATAATTAAGTAACTGTAAAAGAAAGTAGTATTTTCTGCCTCATTAACCAACATTTTCTGGGTATCTATGAAATGTAGGCATATATATTGAACTTGACTGCTGAAGTTCCACTTATATAAATTCTAAGTTATAAGGGAAACTTTGGCTGAAGCTGAACACAACTTCCAACGCCCACCAAATAAATCCACCCTTCGGGCAACTTGTAAGAAAGTCTTTCTTTTGTATGTATGTGTGTCCGTCTGTGTGCATGTGCATGAGCGTGTGTGTGTGTGTGTGTGTGTGTGTGTGTGTGTGTGTGTGTGTGTGTGTGTGTGTGTGTGTGTGTGTGTGTGTGTGTGTTTGCATGTGTGTGCGTATGTTTGTGTGTATGTGTGTGTGTGTGTGTGTGTGTGTGTGTGTGTGTGTGTGTGTGTGTGTGTGTGTGTGTGTGTGTGTGTGCGTGTGTGTGTGTGTGTGCATTACTTACAGTACTTAGTGGTGTTAAAGCTACAACCTTGGCAACTGTGTTACTGGCTCCAGCATAGTTATGTCCTAAAGGCTTGCAGGAGCCAGCTACAGTACAGTATGTGGGCTTCAGTAGCACCTCTTCAACCCTCGCCTGAGATGAGATGAGAGGGCCCTCTGGTGCTGTGGAAGATGTCAAGGCCTTGTCCAACTACTTCTTCTGATGGCCATATAACCTCACTGGCATGACTGTGATGTGCTCTTCTCCCAGCTTCCAGCTCATCGACCCTGTGGCAAAAAAAAAACACTATTGAATATATGCTAACTTTGTTTGGATTGGCCACCCACAGAGATATTGCAGATGGTTCATTGAAATTCAGTTTTATTTAGTTTTAGTTTTTATTTACTGACTTATCGCCACTGTAGAGTTTAAACACTAACCCTAAACTTAGCAATACACAAATTTCAACAGATGGTTTATTAGTCATCTTAGCATCTGAAGACAATCTATAAGACCATCTATAGGACCACCCAAGTAAAGTGCAACCACATATACTGGTCCCGACATGTGATGGAGTGCCATCACTAATGTTGTTGGTGTGCTCTGACTGCCATTCCAATGAGCCTGGCTCTTTAGTGTTGTGGTCAAAGTGCATGTTTGGTACCCCAGAGACCTGGGTTCATAGCCAGTGCTACACAACAACATACAACTGAATTGTAATGACATTCAGCATCGACATACAGAAAACACTGCAAATCTAATAATTCAAATCACAAACAGACAAATCAAAGTCAACTACCAATGTCAGTGTATGGAGGCCCTTTTCTGTCTGGCTTAAATGAGTATACACCTGTTCTCACAGTATGACAATTTAAATGACTATACACCTGTTCCCCCAGTATGACAATTTAAATGACTATACACCTGTTCCCCCAGCATGCTACGTCATAAATGTCCTGGAGAAACTAAACTTGGCCAATTCTAGTCAGCACCTGTCTACATCCACCCACCATTTGCAGGTTTGTCCACCACCCCAAAGTAGCAGGCAAGGACACGGCCATCAATCTGTTTCACTCCAGATAGTCTGTCCTCACCTGGCCCATCAGACAGCACACAAAGCAGAAGTCTTCCTTGTTCCTTGTGATTGACAGATGGCAGTTTTTGCAGCAGCAGGAGATACGTGTCTGAGCAGGTGCTTAGCAGCACTGGATCACTGCAGGGGAGGGGTCCTCTCACCCTCACCCCCTCAACTCCTCACCCCCTCACCCCGCATGCGGCCCGGAGTTTCAGCACGACCCCCGTCGGCATCCCGTCCTCCTGTCATCGGCGGACATTTTGTTTTTCTGATGACGCTGCAGTTGTGCCGTGCTGGGCATCTGTTGTGGTGTATGGCACACTGGGTACAGGGTGCTGATGGGGCCTTTGTGAAGCGGGGTGGGACACTACCCCAGATGGGGCAGAGGCTCAGAGGGGAGGACGGTGGATTTTTTAAGGAGGCTCAAGATTAAACCCATTTGCAAACTGAGAGGAGATATAGAGGTGGTAGAGAGGTAAAGAAACTACAGACACATGCACACACTGTCTCACACACTTACACTATCTCTCTCTCTCTCTCTCTCTCTCTCTCTCTCTCTCTCTCTCACACACACACACACACACACACACACACACACACACACACACACACACACACACACACACACACCTATATATCTATCTGTCTGTCTGTCTGTCTGTCTGTCTGTCTCTCTCTCACACACACACACACACACACACACACACACACACACACACACACACACACACACACACACACACACACCTATATATCTATTTATTTATCTAGTGTATCCGCATGTATGTGAGTCTGTCTGTCTGTCTGTCTGTCTGTCTGTCTGTCTCTCTCTCTCTCTCTCTCTGTCACACACACACACACACACACACCTATATATCTATTTACTTATCTAGTGTATCCGCATGTATGCGAGTCTGTCTGTCTGTCTGTCTGTCTGTCTCTCTCTCTCTCTCTCACACACACACACACACACACACACACACACACACACACACACACACCTATATATGTATTTATTTACCCAGTGTATCTGCATGTATGGCAGTCTTTCTCTCTTTGTCTCTCTCTCTCTCTCACTCTCTCTTTGTCTCTCTGTCTCTGTCTCTCTCTCTCTCTCTCTCTCTCTCTCTCTCTCTCTCTCTCTCTCTCTCTCTCTTTCTCTCTCTCTCTCTCTATCTATCTATCTGTTTGTCTGTCTGCCCATCTTTGTCCCCTGCCTGTCCTCGTGAGCTGCAGTCTGACTTATAACACTTCTTTTACAGTACATTTAAAATTCACTTTAGAAAAGTACACCAGTTCAAGATCGCCGTCCAGACTGCACAGACGACTGCTGCTCTGCCGTTTGAACTCTGAATAACTCCAAAAAGTGTTTTTTTTTTAGGTCACTCTCATGGAAACATCGCAAGGTTGCCTGTCGCTATCTATTCTCCTCTCACTTCTCTTCTGGCCTTGGTAAAGGCTGACAGCAGTTCATTGCAATTTCATGCAAAGCCTCTTATGTCAAGGGAATTGCAGAAAAAATGAGATGGGATGGCATTTGCCTTTGTGTAGACATGCGGAGACATGTGCAGAACTAGAGAACCTTTAATGCGGCTGTGTGGTGTGCCGGAGAAAGAACAGTGCTTTTGATTAGGGGTTTGTGGATGTTTAATATGTGATAAGCAGTGTGCCCTGCTTGCACAAAAGTGACAAAAGCCTTCAAGCCTGTATGCTACACTGCAAGCTTTTGTAATCATTTTAGGTCTGACCTTATAGAAAGCGCTTGTATTACAGTGTACCCACAATACGTACGATATACAAAAACTGTAATGCACTTCACACATATGCTTGTGGTGTTGAATGTTAACTTTTCAAACATTAAAGGCCAATTTATAGTTTACATGACAAGTGTTGACAGATATTATGGCATTGGAGGCTTTCATAGTCCTGGGACAACAACGGAACATGTAATAGTATCAAAAGAACACTATGTGCTTTCCATACCAAGTCACATGTTATGCGTGACTAAGGCAACACTTGCTATCCAGTCAGATTACACAACAGTGTCTGTGTCGTTTCAATTTTTTTGATGTGTGCACATACAACAAGCTTTGCTACACCGTAGCAGACAGATACACTTAGACTATACATTTACTATACTAAACTACTATACTGAATTTACTATACTAAATTTACTATAGTAAAATACTTTATAAACTTAGTCACCTAGACTATAAATTAGCCTTTATACTTGTACAAAATGTGGCCCACACCAATGGATCACATAAGCATAATTAGAGCCTCAGTCTTCGATGTAAGTGCTTCCTAAAGGCTGAGTAACAGACAATTTGGCAGTTACACCATGAAATAATCATATTTTTTTAATCGTGTAATTCCCATTTAATCTTTCACTTTTACTGGAGGCTTCACTGATGACTGAGCATGTACTGTACTGTACTGTCCGTTGTCCTAGGCCGTCAGTGGTCTTCACATCTGACACCCTCACCTAGGCAACCCACCTGGAGGTGATCAAGTCCAGACTTGTGTCCAGGTAATACAATACATCTCCAGACATCCCAACCTCCACAAACTCAGTTCCGGGAGATGTCTTCCCCCCGAGGCGACTTGGAACAGCACACAACGCTATATAATATACACATTAATGTCTCGCGTGCAAGCTCTTGCTCGCTTGGTCTGGGTTCCGGGATATTTTATTCCAATTCCGGGCATCCGGGAGCCACTATCGATATGCGGGAGACTCCCGGAACTTCCGGGAGACTTGGGATGTCTGCGTCTCGCGTCACCGCTTTTCAACCGCAGCTTAAGTGGGAAGCATTTTCTGTGTTTCCTCCACCTTCTTCTGCTGCTCAGGGGATGGTTGGCTGTAAAAAACATGTGCTTGTATGTTACAGGTATCAATTCCAAATCTGTCTTGAGTGTGGAAATTATGATGGCGTCTTGGAACCTTAGTTGTGTTCTTTGTGCACTTAGGCACTGCCAGTTGGCTTCCATTTTGCATGTGTAAAGGTAGCCGGCTGTTAGCGGCTCAGTAACTTCTACATTGGTCAAACTCTCTCTCAACACCTCATGAGATACCTTTCTGACTGAGCTAGCAACCCAGCTTGGAGACCAAGTTACTAGCGTGTCTCCAACCCGCTTGGGGTGCTTCAAGTTTGAGGGTTTGAGCACTAGCAGGTGCATGGCTGAACAGTGCAATCACACAGTGCTGGTTACATGCAGCCCATCCCTGGCCCATTGGGTGAGGCCAAGGATTCGACCCCCGCTTGACAAAGGCAACGGTAGGCTACACTAAGTGTTGTGGTGTTGCTGTAGCTTATACTACTGTGGATGGCGTCTTCCACTGCCCTCAAAACACTGAAGAATCTCCACAATCGCATGCCTGATTGCTGTGAATCCTTTCATAATTTTGTGCGCCACAGTTAAAAACTTCATCACTTACACTGATAACAGCTACTAATTGTGGTTTGGGATTTCTGTTTAGCCACATATAAATGCTGTTCAGCCAGGGGTTTCTAGATAGAGCAGTGTTCTATTGTAATTATGTGTCTATTTGTAAACAGTGTAATGTCTAGTGCATTTGTCTGTTGGGATGGCTTATGTGATTTTAGACTATTACTATTGTGTCAGAAGCTAATGCTGGAGTAGTGTAATTATGTGTCTATTTGTTTAATGCTATGGGACTCCAGGATCACTTATAGTACTTCACTAATACCAGTATGTTAAGCTCTTTCGGGCTGCTTCTATTCGTTAAATTTTGGAGGAACACATCGCAAACAAAACAGTTGGGCGACTTTGTCAGGATGGATCATAAAAAAACACTGCTCATGGACCCTTGCATTATTTTTACAGTGCTGAGGGTAAGGGAAAATGAAATGACACATGACAGTAAAAATATGAGTACTGATATGCCATTTAAAAAACTGCTGACATTTAACAACCATTAAGCCAATAGTGTTATGCTAACCTGAAAAGAAAATGCAATACCAAGCATGCAGGAATTGTTTTAAAAGCAGCCTGTGAGTTATTCAGCACATCACACATCGAGCTAGATCATTACCCACCGTAGCAGGGGTCACCTACTGGCAACCCAGTGTGCTGGCACCATCTTGGGACTGCTAATGGACTGAAGTGTTAGAAATATTTTCTTATCCAAAGTCTAAAAAATGTGCTGACAGGATAACACGGATGCTGTATGAATGTCTACTAGAAGAAATTAACATTTTTAAACTGTCGAAGAGTCACTTTAAGGCTTTAAAAGAAAGTAATGTAGAACCAATGAGTCGCTTACAGATCTTGGGAGAAGAGAGGATCGTCACAGTTCTTGAACTCCTCTAATTTGAGGCAACAACAAATTGCCTCTTTGAAAGTACCTAATAACCAGTCTGATACACATTAAAGGAGAGTTTCTCCAAATAAATAAATGAACAAAAATAACCAATAAACATAACCATTGCCTGTTTACACTGAATTTCTAGCACTAATTTATTCACTTGCACTGTTGAGTTCTCTACACATTCAAAAAAGGAAGTATAAGAACTGGAAGAAAATCATTAGGTTTTTAGTTAAAAAGTCTAAAACTACATCAACATATGTGGGGACAAACATTTTCAAAGAAGGCAATTGGCCGACTAACAAGATATGTCCCTTGGGTTTCTAGGGACACTTTAGCATACACAGATGCATTATGGGAAGGTTAGTAGCAGATAGGAATGCATCTGCACACACTATAATGTCTGTTGCAAATGTTTGCAACCCTTCCTTAAAAAATGAATAGTTGCAACTGTGAGAATTCACAACATTTTTAAAGGTGTACTTCCATCATGTTTTCATTCATTTTGTGGTGGTCTCTAGTATTAATGAATGCCCTGTGAGCCAGTTTTGGTGAAGAAAAATGCTTTAGTGCTTCTGTTTCAGGCTCTTCTAGTTTAGTGGAGGAGATGGAGCAGGGAGAATGACAGGTTCTCGGCTATGCTAGTCACAGGCTACAATCCTTAAAAGCCCATTCGGTCATAGCGAACCAAATAGAACATCTAAACATTCTACACAAACACACATACTTACCTATACTTCTCTAAGTAAATGTGTGCTGCAACAAAACTTCTCCATTAATCACAACTGTGGCATAGCTTTTTCTAATTTACAAACTTACGTCACTTTGTTGGCCTTTTTCTTATTCACTCGTTTTTCTGCCTACTTTCTTTCACTGACTAATGGAGGCAATCGGGTTAGAAGAACATTTTCACGTGCATCATGCATATGCAACTCGGGGTTATCTGTCACATTTCAAAAGAGCAAGTACTAAACGGTTTCTCGTGGAAGTACTCCTTTAAGTAATGCATGTGTGTTTTCTTTGGGGATTCAAGCTAGTAGTGGTAAATAAAGAACAAAACAGGTTTAACATTAAGTAATAAAATACATTATAGTATTTAGCACATACATTCTAGCTATATGGGGATTACAAATGTGTTGTGTAATGTGTAATGCCTTTAAATCATACAACCAGGTATTGCACATAACACTCGAACATTCAGCCGCTTTTAAAAATGGTAAAATGTTTAATGCTTTTGTTTGTATTCATATGCTGGGTAACTTACTTATGCTGATGAAATTGTAAATTCCTGTTTAGGAAATAGATATCAACACTGACTGACATAATGCTAACTTGTCAAAATCGCTACACATGGGGAAGTACTGTATAAACCTTTGTTAAGACGATGTGATTGATGAATTAGGTATGGCATTGCAACTCTTCATGAAGCGCTACTTCTGGGTGCCTGCACAGCTGTAAATGGACACTCATCTGTATGCTTTTCAAAAGGGGTACAGACCAGCCTTGCTCTTCTTATTAAATATAGCATTTTAATGAGAAATAGATTATTATATGAAACATTCATTTGAAGAAAGCCGATATAATTATTTGAACAGAACAGCAAAAATTACATAGACAAGGACCTGTGAGCTGCTTGATCAATTCAGTCTAGTTGGGGGGGGGGTATGAAGCGGGATTCTACTGTACATGATGACATGATGTGTGTGTGTTTGTGTTGGTGTGTGTGAGGAGATGTGGAAATGGGTTGAGACGTATGTGCTTTTTGTCATACAGGCCTAGGGGAAATACCTTGTGAGTCAAAAAAAAAAAAGATTTGTTATATTCCTTGATCCAATTACATGTACAAGCTGGTGGTGTTATGTTTTATTTCAGGTAGTATATCTCTGCACTGAAGACCAACAATGAATCTGTCACTTGTGCTACAAGGTACACCAAGTTGTGTTTTAAACATTGAACCTCACCTCTCTCCCTCCTGGTAAATTTACAGCGGTCCAAGTGTGTCACGTTGGGCTTAGTATACCATAACACAGCAGTATGTACAGATAAACTATATGCTCTACTTGTTCTCTGTCACTGAAACAAACTTGGACTCTTGGGCGGGAATCTGTTTGTACACATGCACTATCGAGGAGGAGCATAGCTTTTCTATCTGAACTAGAATGAGCTTTCAAATAAATTTTAAAAATAAAATCTCAGTGATGACACCTTGAGGAAACTTAACAAAAAACCCTGTGACACTCCGTTATGGCAAGGTGAAGAATTTGACCTCTGACCTCTACTAAGACTCTTAAAGGGATAGGTACCAGGCACTTAATATGACAGGGTAATAATAATAATAATAATAATAATAATAATAATAATAATAATAATAATAATAATAATAATAATACCCAAAATGAAGTGTAGTACACAGGAGGGTTTAAGATTAAAATCAATGAAAGAGCATGGAGCTTTAATACTGTAGTTGTTTTCAGTGGTCTCAGTCCTTAGTCATTAGAAATGCAATGGTGTTGCTATAGAGTGTCTACATCCCAAGTCAGAAATGTGTTTTTGTATCTTTGCGCTAGCTCCCATTTTAAAAAGGCCCACCCCACCCCCTAATCAGACCAAACAAAAGTGATACAAAACAAGTATAGCATTTTTTTTCCACAGCGAAAAATGTGTACAAGCTTTTCTGTCTCTTGCTTCTTTTTATTTCAACTCTAGGAAATGTATGGCTTTCATGTTTTTTTTTTTCCTCTTGCAGATGCTAGTGAAGAATGGATAATCAGATTTGCTGTTGGTACCCAGCAAGCTTGACACATCAGCAGTCACAAGGTGTACGTTTATGCAAAGCTGCACGAAATAGCGTTGATTGTTCTTTTTTTAGACCACAACATTGCACTCTGGCACCAGCGAGACCCACCCTATAAAACACACCAGCTGGAGTTCAAAGGTCAGAAGGGAGAATTAGACAGACAGGCTCTCTGCTTATGTCGCCAACACTCACTCTCAAGTGACACGTCCAGTTAACAGACAGCAAGTAGCGTTAGGCGGGAGGAGAACAAACAAACAACAAACAAAGAAACAAGCAAAAACAAAAAAACAGATATACACATATATAAACTGGTGGCTATCAACTGGGGCTAAATGACTCATACACCTCTGCCATTTTGTTTGTACGCAAAAAAATCCAGCAAAAACAGGGGAGGATGCAGCATTTCGCAATGGGAAAAGACAATGCAGCTGAGGGTTCGCTCCTGATCAACCTGCCAACATCTGAGATCAACATCTGTACTTCTGAAGTGTCCCTCTCACTCTCGCTTTACCTCTAGCTCAAAGAAAACGCGTGATGTCTGCACTGCCCTTGTGTGGCGCTGTTTAAAGAATTCTTTTAAAACTTACTGAGTTACTCAGAAAAAGAATGGCAGTTTCAGATGTACCTTTGCTCCCTCAGAGTAAAGTCAAGGCCTCTTTGTCACTGGATGTTGACTTTAATATTTTTTTCATGTAATACTCCTTTAGGAAATGACAGACATGCTTCGACAAATATGGTACAGTCATGTTTTTTTTTTCCTTTTTTCTTCATCATCTTCTTTAGTGAACTAAAAGGCTTCCACTCTGTATTTTAGTTTCTGTTTAACAATTACACTTACAAAGTTGTTAATAGTACATCAAAAAGCTGAACAAAAAAAAAAGTTCCAAACCGAAAAAAAAAAAAAGAAAATTATTTTTATACTCTCCCAAACAGTTTTGTCTGTGTTATAACCCTTGTTCTTACTCCCAAAACCTCCTTCCCCTCAGCAAAGTTTAGTAGTCAGGTGGTCTGACTGTTTCAGTATCTCAGTGTTGTACATGTCCAAGGCGTGGTTGACGCGGATCATCTCGCTGTTGTTCAGCTTGAGCCGGTGCTTGAGCATACAGGAGAAGAGGTCCAACTGGGGTTTCCCGGGCGCCACCGGAGGGGCCAGGCGATTGATGCGCTCCCGGATGTCCAGCAGCAGAAGCATGATGGATGAGGACGAGTAGAACTGCGTGCCCTGCGTGTAGGACTGGTTCACCTGCTGCACGGCGCTGCGCAGGAGGTCCGCGTTGAAGCGCAGGCTGTAGCCGAACACCTGAATGTCGGAGATTTTGATGTAGATCTGCCTCTTGTTGGGGTCGGACAGGTCGACGGGGCCCTGGCCCGTGTCGTTGCGGAGCATGGTGGGCACCTTGGCCCGGCTGCGCAGGTAGATGTGGACCGTCTCGAAGAAGGTCTTCCAGCGGTTGCCCAGCAGCAGGGTCCAGTTGAAGCACTGCGAGTTGCCCAGACGGACCTTCTCCCAGCGCGGGTACCCATGCTCGCCAAAGGGCATGCTCCAGCCCTCGGAGTGGCTGCCGCTGAAGGGGTTGATGTAAACAAAAAACATGGGGTCGATGCTGCTGTTGCGCATCTGACAGATCTTCATGGAGAGTCCGATGATCATGTGGAGGTAGTCCATGCGGTTCTTGTTGCTCTTCAGCGTGAGCGACATGCGCTTGCGCCACCGCGGGTCGAAGAACGTCTCCAGCCGGATCTCGTTGCTGATGAAGGTGGTGTGGATGTACAGGCGCGAGTCCATCTTCTGCAGCAGGTACTTCAGCTCCAGGTCCTGGAAGTCCAGGTCCGTCTCGAAGCTGATGAACTGCTCGCTTCGCTCGGAGTCCACGTTCTGGGGCTCGCAGCGGCCGCGGTACAGCTTGTACCCCTTGTTGCAGGAGCCGCACTGGGAGATGTTGGCCAGGCTGCACATGGCGCAGCTGTTGTTGCCGCCGATGACGCAGGGGATGGGGCGCTGGCACAGCGTCACGCCGGTGTGGCACACGCACGTCCTCTGGCTCTCCAGAAACGTCCCCCAGAAGCCGTTCTCGTTGCAGTACAGGTACGACTGCACCCTGTTCAGCCACTGCAACACAGATCTGGAGACGGAAGACACAGCAGGGGAGAACGGGGGAAGATGAAGGGAAAGATGAAGAGAAGGAAAGATAAAAGAGGAGATTAAAGACAGAGGGAGAGAGAAAGAGAGAGAGGGCAAAGACAGACAGAAACAAAGACAAAGGCAAAGACAAAGACAGAGGAACAGACAGACACAAATAACAAGAGACAGAGAAGATAGGCAGCAACAAAGAAAGAGAGGGGAGCAAGGGTGAAAGAGCAGGGGAGAGGAGAGGGGGAGAGAAAAAGAGAGATGTTAGTCGACCATAAGGATAAAATATCCCATTAATAATTACCATTTAGTAAAGCCCCCAAACTCATACAGTCAAAGTGGATTAAGCAGCCTCCAAGGCCCCTGCCACCATTTGTAACCCTCCAATCAGTGGAAGGGATAATCTATTCTGTCAAAAGGCAGAGAGACAGGGGTGCAGGGCGAGTGGCTCTATTTTTCCATGCAAATCTTGTCTGCTCCTTCTCTCCCTCGGGCTGCCTGCCTTGTCATGCTGACAGCTGTGTCTGAAAGTTCTGCTGCAGATGGGAGCAAAGCTCTGTCCGACTGATGTTGATGAAAGTGTGTGCGTGTGTGTGTGTGTGCGTGTGCGTGTGTGCGTGTGTGTGTGTTTGTGCATGTGTGTGTGTGTGTGTGGGGTGGGGGGGTTGCTCAAGGTTATGATAACATGCTAATGAACCTGGAGGAGCTGTGACTCATGAACTCCGCCACACAAACACTCTCTCTCACTCTCTCTCTCTCTCTCTCTCTCTCTCTCTCTCTCTCTCTCTCTCTCTCTCTCGCGCTCTCTCTCTCTCTCTCTCTCACACACACACACACACACACAGACACACATCTCAATCCAGTTTCCACCACTTGCTCGACAGATCAGAAGGGCGCACATCACTTCCCAAATGAACAGTCTGCAGGTGGCCAGCTACAGGGGACTCACAGAAAGAGAGAGAAAGAGAGAGAAAGAGAGAGAGAGAGAGAGAGAGAGAGAGAGAGAGAGAGAGAGAGAGGGAGGGAGTGGGAGAGAGAGAGGGAGAGAGAGAGAGAGAGAGAGAGAGAGAGAGGGAGGGAGGGGGGAGAGAGAGAGAGAGAGAGAGAGAGAGAGGGAGGGAGAGAGGGAGACTTCACAATAAATTCACAACAAACTACCTCTGTGTCAGCCAGTGAAAGAGCATATGAGGAGGCTGCCGTTCATGCTTAGGCAATATAAGTAAGGGGTAACATCCGACGAGGCGTGCATTATACAGTTTTAAGTCAACGAGGTGGAGCCTAAGAACTTCCCGACGCGAAGCGGAGGGAAGTTTGCTCCGCCAAGTTGACTTAAAACTGTATAGTGCACGCCTCGGAGGATGTTACCCCGCTTATGACCCGGTTAATGCCACTCAATTATGTAGAATGTTTTTAAAATAATTCTCAATTAACTTAGAGGGTTAACTTAGACTTAGTTTCGCTACAATGTGGCCTACAATGTAGCCTAATATTTGTAACGTTAAGTAGAGCGCTACGCAGCCTTCAGTCACTAGCCAAATTGGTTGTCAAGGTTACCTTTCATTTGGTAAGGTGATTGCTACTGCTCATCAGGAGTTAGCTAGCTTGGATTGAGCAACGCGACACATGCAATACTTATTCCAAAACGTTGATTTATTTGTTATTTTCGGTTTACTAAGTTCATGGAAATTGTACTCCACATTGCCAAAATTGTGAAGTTTGATAGAGACGGTTACAGTAGGTACGTACATTCTATTGGGTATTGATATGGAACGGTGCTGAAGTTTTAAACTTTTTTGCCAGAACTACTTTCAAGGTGTGCATGATATACGATTTTACTGCATGCCTAGCAACCAATCAGAAAGCAGCACCACGTTCCAGAGGGTCATAATGACATGTACTGTACTGTAAAAGGAGGATGATTTGCCCTCTAACACAATCACTTTTGCATCATACAGGACACTTGCGAGTTGGAGCAACCTCAGAATTTCTGCATGCATAGTTAACATGCTTGTACACAGTATTTTAAACCAAAAAAAATGTTACAGTGGCCAATGCATCAATATAAAATTGTTAAATTGAACTCATTTCCAAAGCTTGTATTTTTAATGCCGCAAAATAGATGGCTTTTACAAATTTAACATGGACTCAGGAGGACTGACTACTTCTAGTAAAAGCATGTATGATCTCCTTCTGCATTAACTTCTTAGAGTAATCCATTTTTGACGTAGATAGTACAGACATAGCAAAGTTATGGAACCACACACACACACACACACACACACACACACACACATTGTGGTGGGGGGTTCTGCATGACATATTTCCATTATTTTTCTGGGAAGCACTACATTCCAGGAACATGAAAAAATCTGTTTCATAATGCCATTACTATGTGTCAATCACGGTAATGTTTCCACAAACCCTTCTGAACATGGACAGCTTTTAGTTTATGCTGACTTTCCATGACCCATTTCCCCTCAGTGAGGTCAATACTTCTAAAAACCAATACCAACTCTAATGCAGGCCTCAAAACCCTATTGGCAAAACAAAGCCTCTGTAGTTTAAACCTTAAACCTCAAGTTAAATCTACAATCTTTAGTTTCTCCTTCAGACTAATTAGTGTGACACTCCTCTGCTAAGCATAAATAGGTCCCTGTGCATATTTTGAGTCCATGCTGCAAAGTATTTTTATTGGAGATAGTGTGGATTAATTCATTGAGACACTGCAAACATTTCTCAGTAAAAAGTTGTGGCTTTTCCAACTGAGTTTGAAAAGAGTTTCATTCAATATCCTCGTATTTATAAAGTCCCACAGGGGTCTGTAGATCTCCAGCAAAGAAGTAGTTGATCAAATCATTCCCTTTTCTTTAGAAAATATGCAGAAATGAGTCCTTCAATACTTTAGGGTAGTCATTAAATTCTTCCTTAAATTCTATTTTTCTTTTAAATAAATAAATAAATAAATACAAACATGAACAAATAAACAAATGAATGATAATATAATATAATATAATATAATATAATATAATATAATATAATATAATATAATATAATATAATATAATATAATATAATAATACTTTTTATGAGATTTGCGTCTGTTTGTAGAGTGTGAGGGTGTGATGATTCTGTGTTGACCGTGAGACACAATGCCAAGGGCACTAAATGACACAGCAAAGGCATTTTGGGAATGGGATTTGGGTGCTGTCCAGCCACAGCCTGACACGGTGCCTACCACCATCACACACACACACACACAGCCTGACACGGTACCTACCACCATCACACACACACACACACACACACACACAGCCTGACATGGTGCCTACCACCATCACACACACACACACAGCCTGACATGGTGCCTACCATCATCACACACACACACACACACAGCCTGACATGGTGCCTTCCACCATCACACACACACACACACACACACACACACACACACACAGCCTGACATGGTGCCTACCACCATCACACACAAACACACAGCCTGACATGGTGCCTACCACCATCACACACACACACACACACACAGCCTGACATGGTGCCTACCACCATCACACACACACACAGCCTGCCATGGTGCCTACCACCATCACACACACACACACACACACAGCCTGACATGGTGCCTACCACCATCACACACACACAAACAGCCTGCCATGGTGCCTACCACCATCACACACACAGCCTGACATGGTGCCTACCACCATCACACACACACACAGCCTGACATGGTGCCTACCACCATCACACACACACACAAACAGCCTGCCATGGTGCCTACCACCATCACACACACACACAGCCTGACATGGTTCCTACCACCATCACACACACACACACACACACACACACACAGCCTGACATGGTGCCTACCACCATTACACACACACACACACACACACACACACACAGCCTGACATGGTGCCTACCATCATCACACACACACATGGCCTATCATGGTGCCTACCACCATCACACACACACACACAGCCTGACATGGTGCCTACCACCATCACACACACACACAGCCTATCATGGTGCCTACCACCATCACACAAACACACAGCCATGACTGCCACTTGCATCATATCACTTCTGACCCAGACAACAGCATCTGCACAGATACAAATATGCTAGTCTCTGTACAACTCGAACTCTTCCAGAGTCAAAACACAACCAAACGCTGTTGCAATGACACACTTGGTGAAACACTGAAAGGGCCTAATGTGTTTTGCTACAAACACGACACTGTGGCTCATTGAAAAGAGTTAAAATTGGACTTATTTCATTAAAGAGGTAGATTTCAGGGATAGATTTTAATATTCATAACATCTTTTCACATATGCAGTAGATTTAGTCTACCAAATTGGTTGTGATGGGTTACAAAATCAATATAAATAGTCAAGATGCATAATGCGCTTTTTTCCCTCAATATTGCTCAGCCATTGCTTTGGTTGAAACACTGAATCTAGCCATTTCCATTTTAAACTGTTGTATCCAGGAGACAAAGCTCATCTGTAATTTAATTCAGTCCCAATGTATTCATTTGAAATATGCAGCACTTATATACCATTTGAATTGCAAGGCCCAGATATGTTTTTATCAAATAAGCACTTTTGGCGCAGTAAGGCGCACGAGAGCCGCCTGATGTTTTGTTTTCCCATCATTATTTATTTTGCGGAAAACAAGTGGCTGGCTCGTCCTCGCCGTGGGGATCGGAATGGAAATAGCTGGAAATGAATGTTTGTTTTCACGAATCAGAGCACATCTCCATGTTTGTTATGGGGAGCCAGACAGCCCTTGCGCTTAGCACCAACGACATATCTGTACAGAGAGGCAGAGAGAGAGCAGGATACAGAGACAGACAGACAGACAGAGACAGAGAGAGAAATGTTGTGTTGGTTTTATACAGAGAGAACGAGAGAAAGGTGTTGGTTTAATGCATATAAAGAGAAAAAGGAAGAAAAAGTGAGAGAGAGAGACAGCGAGAAAGAGACAGATAGCGATGGTGTGTTGGTTTTATCCAGAGAGAAAGAAAGAAAGATGTTGGTTTAATGCATGGAAAGAGAAAGAGAGAGAGAGACCATGAGAAAGAGACAGATAGCGATGGTGTGTTGGTTTTATACAGAGAGAAAGATAGAAAGATGGTTTAATGAACAGAAAGAGAAAGCGAAAGAGAGGGAGAAGGTAGGGATGAAGAGACAGATAGTGAGAGGAGGGGGATGCGAGAGACAGAGATGGTTTGGTTTGATACACAGAGAGAGAAGGGCAGAGATAAAGAGAGCGAGGGAAGCTTAAAAAAGAGCCACTAAGCAACAGAATGTAAAACATAGACAGAAAGAGAGAGGCTGTGGGAGAGAGGGAAACAGAGGAGGAGGACATAGATTGATGGGCAGATAGAGAGATTGAAAAAAAAGATGTGGGAGAATTTAATGTGCCACACAGTGTCTCTCACTGAATTTCGTTCGATGCATTAAATGGCATGTTTGAAAACTGTTCTTGGAAATGCAATCAAAAGTGCTGAGAAGTAAAATGTGTTTTTTCCTAAAACCTTGCCATAGTGAATAATCGCCTCAGCCAGCCTGACTAGTTAAATAATACACTTTGCTGTCAGTGCAGAGATATGGACATGAAATTCCAATACCTCAAGGTAATGTCAGTGCTAAAAACACAGGTCCTCCACCCTGCCTATGCAGTAGACTGTCAGACACTGCATTCTAATTTAATTTATAAAACTGCATTCTATCACCTAAAAAACATTGCTAAACTTAGAGGTCTTATGTCAAAACAAGATCTAGAAAAACTTGTACATGCCTTTATTTCCAGTAGGGTTGATTACTGTAATGGCCTTTTCACAGACCTTCCTAAACAGACCATCAAACAGCTTCAACTGATCCAAAATGCAGCAGCAAGGGTTCTTACAAGAACAAAAAGATCTGACCACATTACTCCAGTTTTAAGGTACCTGCACTGGCTCCCAGTAAGTTATAGAATTAACTTTAAGACATTGCTTCTTGTGTTAAATGGGATGGGACCCAATTACCTATTGGATATGTTTCATGCAGAATGCAGAAGTCTCTAAGTTTGTGTAACTTACAAGTCCTTCAAGTGATAACTGTGGCAGGCAGCAATAGTTGTGATCTACATTCTTAATTAATTACAGAAAACCATATAATATATATTTTTAAACTTTCGCACCTTCTGCTTCTTTCACACCCACACAAGCACGTCCACTTCTTTATTTACATTCTCATAATTCTCGTACCCTCTGCCCTTTCTCTGTTAGTGGTCTGTCTACTTTTAGCACATCGTCTCTGAGAAAATTAAAATTGTGTGCTGCGTATCTGCGGGCAGATCCATTCTGCCGTAGCAACGGCTTTCTGCTGCTGCAGAGGTGGAAAGCCAGGTGACACAGGTGGGCAGAGGTGGAACAAAAGGTTGCATTCATCTCAGAAGCTGCCATCGCAAATAATATATATAAATATATATATAAAAAAAACACCACCCCCTCTCTTTCCCAATATCTCCACCTCCACCAGTACCACACTGCTTCCAGATCATTCCGCCCACTGTTTATCAGGTACAGACGATGACAAATGGCCAGAGTAAGAGGCCACTCAGAAAAATGGCACACAGCTACCCAAAGCCTTTCACAGACGCAGGCAGGCATGTAGGCAGGCAAGCACCAGGCTGTTACTTCCACCACCAGACCTCTTTGGAGGACATTTTCTTTAGGATAAGGTGAACAAAACGATACAATTTTCAGTAAACAATTGCAATGATCATAAAATCAATCCTACTAATAAGGATGAAAATAAGGATAATAAATAGCATAACATAGCCGACATAGCAAATATACATCTCAGGCACCAGGCTTTACTTTACTTTCTGCTTAACAAACAGAGCACTGTGTAAATAAACAGAGGGCTTTAGTGAGAGCCGGGACTCACTAATATCACCAAGAGCCAGGTCTGCTGATGAGCCTGAGAGCTCATTTACACCTAACACTCTCCGTATACAGCGCGCAGCCAGCAAGTGGCCATTTTCTGTCCATATTCATTTAGAATGCACGTTAACAGATTAGACCATTTCCACTGCACGCGTCTGTCACACATACACACTTATTGTACACGGTTACGTGCTGTACATGCTCAAGTCAGTGGAAATGAGGCCTGAAGCTCCATGAGCCAAGCTCCATCCCTTTGGTGATAACGATGCTAGGCAGTATGGCAGCCGTGTTTGAGCTTAGGGCTTAGGCTTTCTGGGTGGCTGAATGCAAAGTGACTGACAGGCTGACTGACTGATTAAATGGCTAGCAGACCCTGTCCCTTTTTAAGTTAAGTATAGAGAGTAGATGTAGAGAATGTGAAACTGCTTCTAAAACCCTCTGGTCAAGCTTTGGGCATCTGGATTTCCATCTAGTAATTCCAGTCATTTTCAGAGGGTATTTTGCTTCTGCAAGAGTGAAGAAACGTCATCTAAGATACATGCCCTCTACCAAAGGGGCACAGTTTTTTTGTGGATATTTTTTCCTCTGGATTAGTCATAACAGTCTTACAATCCGTCAATTTAACTCAGTATTTCAATTCCTGTCTTAAGCTTCAGGTGCATGTTTGAAGGTTTCCACTGTCGTAATTTCTAAGAATGTTTGGACGGCAGAGTAGACTTGTCAGATTCCCTGTTTCCACGGTGACTCATGCTGTAGAGATTCTTTTGTTCCATTCGTCCTGCACATCTTTCACATCAGGTTAAGCAGACAGACAGACAGACAGACAGGCACACAAACACAGACCACTGGCATTTACTGGAAGCAAACCAGTGAAATATTTTCCGAGGCTTCCGGACCAGTGAACAGAATGCCTCCTATCTTTAGCATGTCCTAAAATGGGCAGGAATTGGATGTTTTCCCCTGTGCTGGCTGTGCCCCACTGCGCTAGTTTGCAAAAAAAAAAAAAATGTGCTCATGTTTTTGCATTGTGTTGAATGTAATAAAATGAGAAGTGACCTTGGCAAAGGTTTTTTTTTTTTTTTTTTCGTACATGAGCCCTGCAAATATGGTCACACATGCATTTGAGTGGAAGCCATAGCAACAGCTAAACAATAAACACTGCAGGCTTGCCTTCTCATGATGTTTTTATGTTTTTATGCAGAAGAACTGTCTATACACCTAACCAAGCATATGGGCATACATTGATGTAACCTGTATTGCATCAGATCAGCTCAGCTTTGTGCCTCTCCCGAGCCTGAACCCAGAATGACATCGGATTGGAAGAGGAGATGTGCTAACCACTCAGCTAACACTAGCAGTGGTGTAGAGGTAAAAATAAAGGTGGGTCATCTATATGCACAGTGGAAAAAAAGGTGGGTAAACCATTAATACCTGCACCAGGTTCAGTCACAAAAATAATAATAATAATCACAAATACAGATGGTTAGCTTTCCCGATTCTCAGTTCTCAGAAGGAATCTCATGAGGTTCTTGTGAGGATTACGAGATAATAGCACTTTTACAGTCAACTAAATACTGCAAGTCTTGCTGTGGGTGGGTCAACCTCGGAAGTGAGATCTTTACTTCAGCGTAAACCTTTGTGGTCCTATGCTGTCCCTAGCAGCGGCAGTGGTAAACACTTCTCGCGACTGCAGGAATCTCGACTTGTGAGAATTAAATGAGCATCGGGAAAGCTAGCCATCTGTAAGTTTTATATAGCACTTTTCTTGACACTCAGAGACGCTTTACAGGGAACACACACACACACACACGCATACACACACACATACACACACACACACACACATACTACACGCACACACACACACACACACACACACACATTACACGCACAGTACACACACACAAACACACACAGAGAAAAAAAGGAGGAAGAGAGGGTGGGCGGTGCTGAAAGATAAAGTATCAGGTGTTATGTGGTCCTGAAGAGGTAGGTTTTGAGTTGGTGTTTGAGGTGAGTTGGCAGATGGCTGTTTTGTAATTAAGGTGCATAATGGGTGTTTACGGATGTTTACCCTCCACTATGCCACTGCTTGGTTTGGGAGAAAAGATGTGCTAACTAGTGAGCTAAGGCTGGGCTGCTAGCACAGTTGCTAGCTAGCTTGGGGTGTTGGGAGAGAGATCTACTTAATACACTTGAAGCACTACCAGCATTACCAGCTGGCTAGCGTTTCACATACACACTTAAAACTGCTGTATCCCGTCCAACATCCTCTCATAAGTGTAACCTGAGGAAACCAGAGTGAAGTATATACCCTTATTTTTGTCTCTGTGGGAAGAGCGTGTCCAACGCAGATTATTTGGCATCCTGTAGTGCTCCTGTGAGCATTTATGGAGGCAAGCCTGTGTTCAAGAACTTGTCTTTATTTTAAAGGAGAGTTCCTAACTCAGATAGAAGCAAATTTAAATCCCTTACCGGCACCAGTTCAGGGTCTTTACTTAAGGCTTGTCTTTACCCTGGCTTCAACACATGCTGTTCTACTTCACTTTCTACTCCCTATTTTTTTACCTACTCTCTTTATTCTTAACACACACACAGACACAGACACACACAACCACACACACACACACACACACTACACACACAGACACACACGGCATATGTTTCACACAAGCACACACACACTCTCTCACTCTCTCTCTCACACACACACACACACACACACACACACACATTTCACACACACACACACACACACACACACACCCACCCACACACACACGTTTCACACACACACACGTTTCACACACACACACACACACACACACACACACACACACACACACACACACACACACACACACACGCACACACACACACACACACACTTTGTCTTATGTGCTCGCTCTTCCCTCTGTTTCTATTTCTATCTCTCTTGGATGCTTTCTCTCTTTCTTCCCCCCCTGCCCCCACCTCCCCCACTACACACCTCCCTCTTTTTCTCTTTCTCTCTCTTGCCTTCTATCCTATCCTCTTCATATTTCGATCCTTCCTTCTCTCTCAATTACTCTCTACTTTGCTCTTCTCTCTCTCTTTCCCTCTCTTGCTCTCTCTCTCAATTACTCTCTACTTTGCTCTTCTCTCTCTCTTTCCCTCTCTTGCTCTCTCTCTCAATTACTCTCTACTTTGCTCTGCTATCTCTCTTTCCCTCTCTTTCTCTCTCTCAATTACTCTCTACTTTGCTCTTCTCTCTCTCTTTCCCTCTCTTCCTCTCTCTCTTACTCCCTCACCCCCCACTCTCTGTCTTTTTGTCTTTCTCTCTCTCCATATCTCTCTCTCTTGCTCTCCCTGTCTCTAACTCTCTTGCTCTCCCCATCACTCTCTCTCTCTCTCTCTCTCTCTTATTCTCTCCATCATATTCTCTCTCTCTCTCTCTCTCTCTCTTCTCTCTCTCTCTCATCCCTGCATCATGCAGCCTTGATGTTTGCCCCACGGAGCCCTGGGTGTGCTCTGCAGCACTTTGATAACGCTTCAGAACAAACCTTGTCAAAGCCCGCGCTGGAGCGTGGGCGCCTCACTTCTACATTAGTGACAGTTGACAGTTGAGCGCCCTAAAACACATCTTTTAGAACAAATACTTGTGTGGGGTTGCATAGCTCCACTGTTGTGGCGGTGAGTACATAGCCTGCATCTGCCTCGTTAATCACTGTTTGTTTGTGTTGCTTGCATAAGTAACCTTTCTTAGTTTTGCAGTCTAGGGTTGTTTATTTTTTCTTTTCTTTTTTTTTCTTTTCTTTTTTTTTCTCTATGCCATGTCGATGCCATTATTTTCCCTTTTTGCAGTTCTGCTACCATAAAAAGAAAGGTCATGGCAATCTCGATTTCCAGTGAGCATTAACATTTACATACTGAGATTGAAGGCAGCCATTCCGGCCCGGGTTAACACCCTGCCAGGTGTTGAGAAAAGACCAAGCGTGTCATGCACACCATTGAACACCGCCAGAAACTGAACTACTGAAACACACACTGGCATACACATGCCTACACACACACACACTCACTTATGTAACAAGCACACACACAGGGCATGCATACAAGCTGCAGAATCACACACAAAAACACGTGTGCACTCACGCACACACACACACACACACACAAGACACACACACACACACACACACACACACACACATACACACACACCACACAAACAAACAAACACAAGGAACGCCACTGCACTGCACGATTACTGACACGACATCGAAAGAGTATAAAAAGTTTGCTCCATACATTGAACCCACCTCTCTCTAGGCATCTGGTGGTTGGGGTTGTGGTGGCAGCGGATGCTGAGGCCGAAGAGCTTGCGGGCGGTGCGCTGGATCTTCTGCCGCTGGGCCTCCAGGGAGCTCTGGAGCAGGCGGTTAGCGAGCCTGCAGGTCCCAGTCGTTGCCCCACAGCAGGTGGACGCTGCTCACAGGCAGGAAGTGCGTGGAGGGCAGCCTCTTCAGGAAGGACTGTGAACTCATCTGGAGAGGGGGGGATATACACATTACATTACACTTTGTTGACGCTATTATACAAAGCGACTTAAAGTTATTTATAGGGCTTCAGTTACTGTCCCTGGAGCAGTGTGGTGTTAGATGACTTGCTTAAGGGAATGGGTCAGCATGGGTAGGGAGGGATTTGAACCTGCAACCCTCTGAGCCCAAGAACAATTCCCTAACCACTAGACCACAGCTGCCATGTACACTTACACACAGAGGGAGGGAAACGGACACGTGAGGAGGTTATTGAATGGTCAGGGTTTCTGTCAACATACACACTGAGGACGGCTTACGCCAAAGCGTGTCTGTTTTAACTGGACATGGTGCAATAAACTTTTGTAAATAAGACAATAAACTAGAGAGCGTGGCCTTTTCAACTTCATCTGATAGCACATATTTGACACAAACCCAAAGACAACTACAACATTCCTGAGTTTGAGCGCGCCTACCCTTGCAACAGGCGCGCCTACCCTTCTGTTAACACATAGAAAACTCACAGAACACTTTCTATGAAGCTTGTATTTACAAGACTCTATAAACACATTCCTTCATTCATTCATTCATTCATTCATTCATTCATTCATTCATTCATAAGGCTTATTGGATGTCCATGTTTACAACATCACAGAAAACTCTTGCAAGGAGGCAGACAGGCAGAAAACTTAGTAACACTTTCTATGAAGCTTGTATTCACAAGACTATAAACACATTCATAAAGGGTTATGATGCCTTCATAAAGCTTCATAGTCATTGAAATTAGTATTCATAACTTTTTTTATTTACTGGAGTAGGGCTTATGACATAGCATTTTAATTCCTTGGAAGTACAGTCATGAGTATGTAAATAGTTATGAATACTTTAGATACTTAATGAATGCAATATAAACCTTTATGAATTTGGCTTATGAATTCAAGCTTCATAGAAGTGTTACTGAAAACCCTTGCAGGGGTTATTGAATGTCCATGTTTACAACATCGCAGAAAACTCTTGCATGACATTGACACAACTGCTTAAATCTCTTACCCTTTGAGCACAAGCTATCAGCAAAATGTACAAAGCTGCTAGCTTTTACTGTGTGCATGACGTTCATAACATGCTTTTGCGGAACATCTCACACACAGAGTTCAGAAAAGACACAATGACCTTGAACATGAATGTGCAGTTGCTAAGTTGGCTAAGTGTAAACTGTAAAACATAATATACCATGCCCATAATATACCATTTAAACAAGGATGGTAAGTTGTGATGATGATAAATCCCTTGTAACATGAGCAAAACAGAAACCTAACTGGAGTAGCACTATTTTCTTATTTAAAGGGTAATGTAAAAATTAATGATATTTTCCTAAGCACAATATTTAAAAAATGCATTTGCTACAGTTGCATCGCCTGGCATTTACTGTATAGCTTTATATCAAGTATAAAGCAGGGATTCAATTTGCTGTTGTGCACTTTTCTTTTTAAGAAGACTGTGTTCAATTGGCTGCAATCTGCATCCACACCCAAGGATGCCCCTCAATCTTTACTACTGTGACTTTTATTACTGAAACCCAAATCTGATTAGGTTGCTGTTCATTTGTCCAATTTACAATGAAAGCCTCTTACTTCAGCAAAATGTTAATTTCGTTCCAAACGCGCCCCCGCTACTCATTCCTATTTAATGACATATGGTGTATGTGTTTACTGTGGCTGTACTGGATATTGGATGTCTTATTACAGGACACACTTCCCCCGAGAAGAATGAAGTGACCTTCAGGCCCCGTGCCCCAACCTGGGGTGTCCTCAATAATATATAAATATATATGAGGCTGTTGGGTTTTATTTGGATGCTTTTATTGCCTGTTAATAATATATAGCACAGGGGATGGGGCAGAGGGGTATTGTCAGATCACCTTAGGGAGACTGGCAGTAAGGATCTTTTTTTCTTAATTTTCTTGATGAGCTGCATAAAGCATCCAGCTAACATGATGTGTTTCCTGTTTTTGGGGTCAACCTGTCATGGTGTCAAGGTCTATCTGTTTTTTGACTATAGCATGAAAGCACAATAGAAATAGGAAGAGGGAGGGAGAGAGAGAGAGAGAGAGAGAGAGAGAGAGAGAGAGAGAGAGAGAGAGAGAGAGAGAGAGAGAGAGAGAGAGAGAGAGAGAAAGAGTTAGAAAGAGACAGAGACAGAGAGAATGGGACAGAAATAGACCTAGAAAGAGAAAAAAAGACAGAGGGGAAAAGGGTGTGCGTGTGTGTGAGGGAAAAGGATAAAGTGAGAGGAACAGGAGTGATACATAGTGATGTTGAGTTAGTGTGAGAGAGACTATATATATATATATATATATATATATATATATATAGAGAGAGAGAGAGAGAGAGAGAGAGAGAGAGAGAAAGAGAGAGAGAAAGAGAGAGAGAGAGTGAGAGAGAGAGTGAGAGAGAGAGAGTGTGTAATCTCTTCTACGCGATTGTCTCACGCTCACTCTTGAGCATAGCAGGGCACTGTCCTCCTGTCTCCTGAGTGGGGAAGAGAGAGTTGGAGAAGCAGCAGGTTAATGCCATATGGTACAGATTGCTTTGGATTTACAGCGCCGTCCTCCACCTCGTGTGAGGGAGGTTAAATTGCTCTGCGTGTGGCGTTCCCTCTCCAGAGCCAGGCCCTCACAGTCCTTCAGCCCGTGCCCTGCTTTACCAAACCTGGCTAAGAGCACAGAGAGAGAGAGAGAGAGAGAGAGAGAGAGAGAGAGAGAGAGAGAGAGAGAGAGCAAGAGAGAAAGAGAGAGCAAGAGAGAGAGAGAGAGAGAGAGAGAGAGAGAGAAAGAGAGAGAGAGAGAGAGCAAGAGAGAGAAAGAGAGAGAGAAAGAGAGAGAGACAGACAGAGAGAGAGAGCAAGACAGAGAGAGAGAGAGACAGACAGACAGACAGAGAGAGCGAGACAATGCTAAAAAAGATCAAAAGCTAGAACAGAGAGTCGAGAGACGATACGGAAAAGGAAAGAGATGGAGATGGGAGAGGGGAATGAGAGAGAGAGAGAGAGAGAGAGAGAGAGAGAGAGAGAGAGAGAAACAGAGAGAGAGAAAGAAGAAAGAGAGAGAGAGCAAGATAGAGAATGCTGGAAAGAACAAGAGCTAGAACAGAGAGTCGAGAGAAGATGCAGGGAGAAAGAGAGATGGAGAGCAGAGAGGAGAATCGACTCCTGCGATTAGCTGAGAGGGGAGCTGTCTCCTCAAACAGAAGGCTGTTCAGGAAGGCCCTTGAATAATTCATGCTGCACTTTATTGCCGATTGCCTGCGAGGTGCTAGCACGCTAGCTTTATGTGCCGTGTTCTCCAGAAGGCGACTCACGTAAAATGACAACAGACCCGGAATAAAAAGCAGCTGATTAATTAAATTTAGAGCTTATGCTGTTGAAGGTTGGCCCGTGCCACTCTCTGGCAGATAAGCAGTCTGCATCTACCTTTCATGTTGTAGCATAAGCATGAGCACTGCTGATGTTTTTTTTTTTCTTTTCTCTCTTTCTGTCTCTTATTTTTTCCTTCCTGCTGCAGATCAGTTTCTCGTGAGCGATATGAAAACAGCCCATAATATCATCAAGGACCCAGCCCCATCACAGTAAAATTATACTAAGGAGGAGGAGCGCTGAGAAGAGCATTATGCTAATTGTCAGCCCGGCTGAGCTGGCACTGAGATCAGAGATGGCTCACAGACAGGTATGTGTGTATGAGAGAGTGTGTATGTGTGAATTTAGCTCTGTGTGTCAGTGTGTGTGGGTGTGTGTGTATGTGTATGTGTGTGTGCATGTGTGTGTGTATGTCTGTGTGTGGGTACGTGTGTGCTGTGTGTGTGTGTGTGTGTGTTTGTGTGTGGGAAAGATGTGGGGTTGGAGAGGACTAATGGTGTTTATGCGCCTATGTTTCCCTACCACAGTTCTTGTATGAGGCTGCGGAGGAATATGTGTGTATGCATATGGGTATGCATCTATAGTATCCTAACTGGGTTCTCAAGGTCCTTATAGAACACTGCACAGCAGTATGTGTGTGCATGTGTGTACTGTACAGTATGCGTCTATGAAGTCCTACCTGACATTTTAAAGTCCTTGTCGGAGGCTGCCAAGGAGCATGTCTGCACAGCAGTATGTGTGTATGCATGCATGTACTCTATGCATCTGTGATGTCCTTCCTGAGTTTTTAAAGCCCTTGTAGGAGGCTGCGCAGCAGTATATGTGTACAGTATACTGTATGCATTTATGATGCCCTACCTGAATTCTCAAAGTCCTTGTAGGAGACTGCACAGCAGTATATGTGTATGCATGCATATACTGTATAGGTCTATGATGTCCTACCTGAATTCTCAAAGTCCTTGTAAGAGGCTGTCAAGGACTATGTTTACACAGGAGTGTGTGTATGCATGTGTCTACTGTATGCATCTGTGATGTCCTACCTGCATTCTCAAAGTGCTTGTAGGAGGCAGCACGGCAGTATATGTGTGTATGTATGTGTATACTGTATGCATTTATGATGCCTTAGCTAAATTCTCGAAGTCCTTTTAAGAGGCGGCCCAGCAGTATATGTGTGTATGTATGTGTGTACTGAATGCATTCATGATGTCCTACCTGAATTCTCAAAGTCCTTGTAGGAGACTGCACAGCAGTATATGTGTATGTGTATGCATGCATATAATGTATACGTCTATGATGTCCTACCTGAATTCCCAAAGTCCTTGTAAGAGGCTGCACAGCAGTATACAGTATGTGTATGCATACATATAATGTATACATTTATAATGTCCTACCTTAATTCTCAAAGTGCTTGTAGGAGGCAGCACAGCAGTATAGTGTATGTGTGTATGTATGTCTGTACTGTATGCATTTATGATGCGCTACCTGAATTCTCAAAGTGCTTGTAGGAGGCAGCACAGCAGTATAGTGTATGTGTGTATGTATGTCTGTACTGTATGCATTTATGATGTCCTACCTGAATTCTCAAAGTCCTTGTAGGAGGCAGCACAGCAGTATACTGTATGTGTGTACTGTATGCATTTATGATGCGCTACCTGAATTCTCAAAGTCCTTGTAAGAGGCGGCCCAGGACTCCACCATGTGCTGCAGCGTGTTCTCCATGATCTGCAGGTCAGTGACGGGGCAGTTGCACTGGGGGTACTCCTCCGCACACTTGCAGATGCACTGGCTGTTGCGACACGTGTACTCCCCCTCGCCGTTGCACATGATGTAGCTGAGCGCCGACTGCACAAACTTCTCCTGCAGGTACTCTGGGAAGATCACCTGCAGACCTGAGACAGAGAGAGAGAGAGAGAGAGAGAGAGAGAGAGAAGAGAGAGAGAGAGAGAGAGAGAGAGAGAGAGAGAGAGAGAGAGAGAGGTATGCATTTAGTACTGGGGAGATAACCCATACATACACCTGAAAGCGACTACATGTCACCTGCAGACCTTGAGATAGAGAGAGAGAGAGAGAGAGAGAGAGAGAGAGAGAGAGAGAGAGAGAGAGAGAGAGAGAGAGAGAGAGAGAGAGAGACAGAGAAACGTCTGCATTTAGTACTGCGGAGATAACGCATACATACACCTGAGAGCGACTACATGTCACCTGCAGACCTTGAGACAGAGAGAGAGACAGAGAGAGAGATATCTGCATTTAGTACTGGGGAGGTAATCCGTGCATACACCTGAGAATGGCCACATGCCACCTGCAGACCTGAGACAGACAAGATCATCTGCAGCACTAAAAAAGAAAAGATGTGCCTACGGTTTTTTAGGACCCTGGGGAGATCACCTACACGCCAGAGAGAAGACGTGCCTGCATTTATAGTCATACTTCTGCACACTGGGGAGGTCACCAGCAGACCTAACAAAGACAAGACGTGATTGCATTTAGAATTTTAGTTCCCTGGGGAGACCACCAGAAAAAGAGACCTACAGAGACCTACAGTATTGTGAGGCACACAATGTGCCTGTGTTAAATACCTCAGTTTTCCAGAAAATCAGGTATGCAGCTGAGAGAGAAAGGTTTGCCTAAATTTAGCACTAGAGCACTTTAGCATGATCACCTGGAGAGTTGATCATACTGTATGTGCGTTTCACAGCATACCCACTGCAATAGCCTCTAACAGTGTATTGTGTTTTGATTAGAGCTATTAACTATAGTTGGAATGGTTACCTTTACATTTTTTACATTGACTGTAATGTCTATCAATGGTTACTGTTTCAGTTAAAGGTAAAATAAGGACAATTGTACTGATCAGTAATTGGTATTAATGGAAGTTATGCAGGACATGACAAATGTGTCTAATCTGTCTATTCAGCCACTGGAACCTGTGGGTGGACCCAGACACAGAGCAACACAAAGGCTGTGTAGCAGACAGGAAAGGACAGGTGCTGGTGGATGGATGGAGCCTTTTAGGAGGTTTAAAGGGAGGAAGGAAAGTTTGATTTTGAGGTGTGACTTTGAGCTGCCCTTGTTGGGTGGGAGGCCTGGTGCATAATGGGATAAAAGAAGCTCGTGATTGATGCCTTCTGTCTTCGGCTGTTTCGGCTTATTTACCGTGCCTGTCAGCCGTGTGTGTGTGTGTTTCTGTTTGTGCGTATGTCTGTTCATGTGTATTGGCACGTGTGTGTGTGTGTGTGTGTGTGTGTACGTGTGTGTGTGGGGGGTTCTCTCTCTCTCTCTCTCTCTCACACACACACACACACACACACACACTCTGCCTGTCTCTTTCACTTTCTGTGTGTGTGTGTGTGTGTGTATGTGTGTGTGGGGGGTTCTCTCTCTCTCTCTCTCTCTCTCTCTCTCTCACACACACACACACACACACACACTCAGCCTGTCTCTTTCACTTTCTGTGTGTGTGTGTGTGTGTGTGTGTGTGTGTGTGTGTGTGTGTGTGTGTGTGTGTGTGTGTGTGTGTGTGTGTGTGTGAGTCTCCTGGAGGGAGATACAGTAGCATTCCTGATAAAGGCCTGCTGCCGCTGGTCTCTAAAAGGGGAGAGCATATGTGAAATAGGCTCCTGTGCCGCTGATAAAGTAGTTCCCCCCCTCGTCTATTATGCTGCTCGTATCTCAATCACATGATCATTCAACACATTTATCCCCAAGGAAATGCACCAAAAGCCTTCGACTCCCCTCAAAGCCCCGAATAAATAAAAAATGAACAGATTATTTGCATCTGAAAGGTAAAAGTGACAAATAGTCACCAAAACTCTTCAGGAAATGCAGTCTTGGTAGCGAATTGTGCCAACAACTTTTGTAGAAAAATGACAGAAAAATGATAGGAATGACTATATTTTCTTGAATTTCTCTTTGTCATCATGTGGGGTGTGGGGTGGCTTACTGACAAAAGATTAAAAGTTTAACCCATTGGAGTACTTTTACAGGAAGTTCAGATGCACATTTTAAGTCATTTCTGGCACTGCCTGATGGGAGAGGTCAAGGTTAAATGAATATTCCAATTAAACCAGGGATTATTTTTTATACAGAGTGGACTGGATAATGATCTGACAGAGTCATTGTGATCCCTCTCCTCTCAAATGTCCTCAGTAAAAATCAAATACTTCACAACTTCAATAATTCATCGCCACAGTGTTTTTATAGACCGATCGTTTTTTTTTTTTTTTTCCCGCCGGAAACTGGCGGATGCAAATGTGAGGGATGGGAATCAAATGTGGAGGGAGGGTAGGGGTGCGTGAAGGGGGAATTTTCCCTTCTGCTCACTCCTGGCCTGCCAGTGGGCCGTCTTTCAGTGTTGACGGACGTAAAAGTTTCGTTTACACGGGCCTGCCTCCAGCCCGACCCCTGCGAGTGTTGATCGCGCAGATTCGCGGGAGCAGGAAGCCCTTATCGGGCACTGCTGGCGCTGCTCTTATTTCCATTCATTATCAGCACTTGGCCCGGATCCCCCCCAGGGAGCCAGCGAGAGGCAGTGCAGTCCACTCGCCCCCCTTACTGTGCCTAAGCAGCAGTCTGCTCGCTCGTTTGCTTGCTCGCTCGCTCAGTCGCTCGTTCGTTTGGTCATTTGTTTGGTCGGTCATTCGTTCGCCGGCCGGCCAACCCGTCATTATGAGGGAGACTGAGGGCCGAGTTTACACAGGGGCACATGGGTCGAGGAAAGTGGCAGGGTTGGCACACATGGGTGCACACATGGGTGCACACACACACACACACACACACACACACACAAACACACACACACATATACACACACATACACACACACACACATACACAAACATACACACACTCGTTTACAGAAGCACAGAAATGCAAATGAGCACATTTATGCAAATGCACGCACAGATGCACACAAACACACACACATCCACACCCACACACACACACACCCAGACACACACATGGAAAAGAGAGGAGGTAATGTACGGGACGAGATGGGGGGGTGGGAGGGGGGGCTGTTGGTGTGTGATGGAGGGGCGGATCACTCCTGACTGACCACAATAGAGTTGGACGGCGAAGGGCTTTTTCCCCATCAGGCTCCGCCAGTGCAGAAGCCAATATTCATTTAGCCTGATGTATGCCCAGCTCTGAAAGTTTAATGTGATTTGTGGGCGAATCCAGATGGCGGGTTCACGGTTCGCTGCAGCTCAGCGACAGTAGCGATGCCAGCGGCCTGAGTTCACAATAACACGCCGCGCCCGCTTGCCCACTCGCCCGCTTACCCGCCTGCCCACGCGCCTCCCCGTATTATATGACACATTGCAGACAACGGAGAACGTTCGCCAGTGTCACTTGTCAGTATAATCATGGCACCACACACACACACACACACACACATTCACATATGCGCGTACACATACACACACACACACAAACACATACATTCACACACACGTGTACACACACAAACACACACACAAACACACACACACATACACACAGACACATTCACATATGCGCGTATACATACACACACACACACACAAACACATACATTCACACACGCGCGTACACACACAAACACACACACACACACACACACACACACACACACATTCGCATATGCGCGTATACATACACACACACACAAACACATACATTCACACGCGTGTACACACACAAACACACACACAAACACACACACACACACACACATTCACATATGCGTGTATACATACACACACACACACAGACACAAACAAACACATTCACACACGCTTATAAACACACAAACACACACACACATACACACACAGACACATTCACATATGCGCGTATACATACACACACACACACACACACACACACACACACACACACACACACACAAACACATACATTCACACACACTCATACACACACAAACACACACACACACACATACACACACAAATTCACACACACTGTCTGTTGACTCTTCTCCTCTTCATTCCATCCTCTTTCCATATCTTCATGTCTTTCTTTCTCTCTTTTTCTCTCTGTTTGCTCTCTCTCTTCCCCTAGGTCTTCCTACTCGTTCTTTTGCCATTCCTCGTTGCACAACCCCCCTCCCTCTGGTGACTCTTTCGCTCTCTCTCTTTCTCTCTCTCTCTCTGTCTCTTTCTTTCTCTCTCTCCCTCCCTCCCTCTCTCTCTCTCTCTCCCTCTCTCTCTGCAACATCCTAATATTTACCCACCTAGTCTGATGGCATCTCACCAACTGCTTTAAAGGGAAACAATGTCTTGTCAAAATGCTGTCAGCCCGCAGTGGTGGGAGACAAGGGAGTCATCCTGAGGACACACACACCCACACACACACACACATACACACACACACACACACACACCACACACACACACACCACACACACACACACATACACACAAACACACGCACACACACACACACACACACACACACAAACATTGCAAACTCAGCTGTCACTGGCAAGGACAAGATAGGCAAACAAGCAGACAGAAATCATAACACACCGCTCCCCAGCAGTGCGGTAGGGTATGTAAATAGATCAGGAGAAAAGCGCTGGATCAAACATGGGCGAGATGGCAAAGCACGAATAGGAGAGGCGACATATGCTGCTGGCGAAGCAGTGTGTGCATCTGAGACTGCAGATGCTGCCGTGTATAACCATGTGACCGTGTATAACCATATGATGAGAGTGAAGGATGGGCCCAGACGCTCCCGTGTATAACCATATGATGAGAGTGAAGGATGGGCCCAGACGCTCCCGTGTATAACCATATGATGAGAGTGAAGGATGGGCCGCCATCGCGCAGCCTAATGGGCCTCGTCTAAAAAGTTACACATGCGGAAGTGTGAAGTACACACACGCACACACACACACACACACACACACACACACACACACACACACACACACACACACACACACACACACACAAACATACACATGTGCACACTTACACTTATGCACACACACAAACATACACTAATGCACACACATACACACACACACACACTCACTCACAAACATGTATGCACACACAAAAACATATACTTATGCACACACACACACAGGCACACACTGCATCCTGAGAATGCTTAACTTCACGCTCTGCCAGTGCAAAAAATTCTCCTTCTGCCTGGGCTTGAAGAAATAAATTGTTGTGCGTGACGTTAATCTCGCCCCATAATAAACATCAGCAGTATCCAGCTGCTTCTGTCTCTCTCTCTTTCTCTCTCACATTCTATCAAATATGCACACACACACAAACACACATACACATTAACACACACGTCACACACACACACACACAAACCCAAG
This sequence comes from Coilia nasus, assembly GCA_027475355.1. NCBI lineage: Eukaryota > Metazoa > Chordata > Actinopteri > Clupeiformes > Engraulidae > Coilia > Coilia nasus. Next base: position 27,733,811 of record CM050209.1, on the reverse strand, counting down.
CACAAAAAACACCTGTGTGTTGTAGTTGCACAAACCCACCGTGACCATCTCCACACTGTTTCAAATAAAACATTCATAGCATTGCACACTGCCAGAGGAATGTGCATATGCCTGTAAACCAGCTAAGCTCATCCTTGACTGGAACTTGAGCTTACAACACAAGGAGGATACTTGTTAGCTTCCAGTGCCACCAATCATCTCGTCTTCAGGGCTGCCTGGAAACGTCCTTGCATTTTTGGAGCATTGTACTTCAAACCAGCAATCTGATGTGGAGTGCCGGTGCTGAAACTGCTGGACTAAAAGCATTGCAGTAAAATGGCCTGCACATCGTAGTTCCCAGCTGCAGCACAGTGACTAACAACTCCACAATTACCTAAAATCATTGCAGCCCGTGGTATGTTTTCAGGATGCCAGGATGGAACGTGCAAAGCTAAATCACTGTTATGGACGCTTAGACACACAAACACACACATGCGCACAAACACACACATGCGCACAAACACACACGCACACACACTCACACATACAAAATTGCTGTGAAGCATGAATCCATTGTGGTCTCCAATTTTCTGAATTCCCGATGTGGAGAAATAAAATTCTCCTGGCTCCTCTACACACTACCACACCCACCATGAGCCCCACGCCCACCCCTCCTCCTTTGGGCTTTACACCCCCCCTTGAGACCCGTCCCCTGGAGGATATACTCTGGCCTCAGCCCCTGCTCTCCCTGGGCCCCCCTTGGCACAGCGAGCGGGCACGCTCCACCTCATAAGCGTCCCCTTCATCAGTGATTAATTGACCATTGTATGCCCGCAAATTCACAAAATAATCATTACTTAACGCACAGCTGCAATAAAGCGAATTACTTTTGAAAGGCAACGCTGAGTTTCACCGGGTTGCTGTTCCACCTCGGTGGCTCTGCTCTGGGGGACAGGGCTCGGGGTGGGGTGGGGTGGGGTGGGGATAAAACATTAAGACCTGTCTCCCCTACCTTTAATAAAGTCACAGGGCATTGACTTTTTTCCCTTCCTTTCTTTTTTTTTTGGACAAACCTAAGAGAGCAGAAGTGTTATTATTCTTGGTGTAAAAGTGCACTTAATTGACATTGCCTCGAGAGGGTACTCGTTCCACTATAAAGGCATGGCCTTGGCCTGTAGCCTCTGGAATAAGTTATAGAATATTGGTTGAAAGCTCAGGTGTGTACAACAGTTAGTAAAACTCGAAAAGATGTGTGTGTGTGTGTGTGTGCATGTGCGACTATGTGCGTGTGCATGGATAAATATGTGTGTGTTCGTCTGTGCGTGTATGGGTGTGTGTGCACGTGTTTGTGCATGGGTGTGTGTGCACGTGTTTGTGCATGGGTGTGTGTGTGTGTGCATGGATGGGTGTGTGTGTGTGTACTACTATGTGTCTCTTAATTGTGTTCTTCCATCTAATACACAACCAACATCTGTCCTGTTACCGGTTCCTGTCCAGAAAAGCAAGTGAAATGAAAGCCGAGAGAGCCATGACTCTTTTAAAGACTTTACCATGCTGCCCCCCTGCTCTTCATGTGCGTCAGCCAGTTCAGTGATGCCAGGCGATGTAGACCAGAAGTTATAGTGTAGCGGCAATCAATGTGGTACAATCAGGAAATGGCATAGACTAATTACACAGGGAAAAAATACAGTAAATCACATGAAAAGCATTAAAATAACCTCAAATTATTACTTGCGATGTAGAAAGGGTTATTAGAGAAATTATGTGCAACATGCATACTGTAGCTCCCTAGGCCATTTTTCCCCCTATGTAATGTACTTTTGCAAACCACTTCAAAAATAACCATGTGGTTTAATCTCGCATTGATTGTGAATCATGGCACATTACAAAAAAAAATGTGAAAATGGCATATTCTTTGGCCTATGGAAGCAACCTGTGGTGAAATTATGTGCTTGAAAAATGCATAAAAGGCTATTACCTTGCTGGCAAATTGCATGCCTGTACAGCTCTCCCTTCATCTCGCCTCGACCCTACTTCACTCAATTTGGTAACAGGTGCTTCCTTGTTTTGACTGAACAGAAGTAGCCCATTCATTAGCGCTAATACCACAATACACACATTGTCATTAGGAAAGTGCACTCACTTGAGAGTATACTGGACAGTCTACAGGCAGCTGCATCTTGTTATTATTATTGTTATTATTATTGTTATTATGGATATTATTGTTGGTATTATTATTATTATTATTGTTATTGTTATTGTTATTATTATTATTATTATTATTATTATTATTATTATTATTATTATTATTATTATTAGTATTATTAAATATTATTATACACCGGCTTCCTTCAATTTCACATTGTGATGCGTCCTTTAGAATGGTTATTAACTTTCTATATATGCACACCTATGAAGTAGTCCCTGCTTTCCGACCGTATCATGTTAATGTATCAATGCGGCAAGTTCGTGGTGAACTGTAAATAAACAGTAAAGATGTGACAGCTTTAGCAAATCACCAGCAGATGGAAGAACACAAAGTTGCAACATGTTATATGCCTCTGAGATCGTCTTTTAGTGCTGTCACACTGCATTTGAACTCTCTACTAACGTGAGTTTGCTAAGCAAGGCTTAACAGAACTTTGGAATAGCTAGCTTGACAACCAAAGGCATGGAACTAACGTTTGGCTCTTGGAATTAGCAACGGCAGTTGGTTCAGTAAGTTATGAAAAGTCTCGTCGGGGCCGAATTACCACCTCGAATGTGCATTAACTTTCTGATATCCGAACACCGTGTCATCCATTATCCCTTACTTATTACATATTTGATAATATCTCACTCTACTGTAACTCCACCAGAGCTCTTAGCCTGAGTTAGCTCCTGTTTAGCAAACATCATAGCTCAAGTAGGCAACGAGAATCACAAACACCAATCAGGAAAATATGACAAAAGCGTGTAGGCAAAAACATCTGTATCTCAGAACCCTCTGTCACCTACTGTACAGAGATTGACAGTAGTGCCCATTATTAGATAATCCCATAAATCTTGTAGATTTTCAGCATGGAGCTGGCAGCCATGTTTTTGATGAAGTCACTTTGTTTGCAGGTCTAATGCTAATGAAAGTGCTCAAATCACATCCCCATTGTCTACTCATGTAAATATATCATGTAAATCATTTCATGTGAATGTTGTGCTATTACTAACATTAGCTGATATATTTGATTACATTTTATTTGGATAGTCCTACAGGTTCTATAGACTACTTAATACACCTTTTGTTGAAACTCTGTGTCTTGTTATGGATAGAGTTAGGGGTTGGGTTTGATTAAGGTGATAATCAGCAAACAATAAACAAAATGAAAATGAATTTCAACAAAGCAACTGTACCTATACATAGTGATGTTGGATTATAATCCAAATATACCATATGAAGTGTTAGAGATTATCAATTATAATTTATAATTAAATTCAATGATATCGTATCAATCTAAATGTTAGCAATGAATGTGAAATGTACATGTGATATTTTAGCTTCCTTGGAGCCTCACCGGAGATGATAGCAAAAATACTGTATTCCTTGGTAACAAGTACCAGGTACCATTTTTTTTCTCACTGGAGAAATCAAAAAAGGCAAGTAGAGTTGAGTGAGTTCAGCAAACACCATTTAGTAGGAAACTGAGTACACAGTTAGCATTAAGGAAAATTAATGAAATGTTTTCATATGAATGCTACCATGAATAACGCTGCTGTATGAATTATTGAATGCTGCCATGCTCCCTGAGATCTTGTGATGTACAGAGAAGGTTTTCCTGCCTGTCAGATAGTCAATGGTGATCTCTAAATAGACTGGCATGAAGGACACGCATATCAACATATAACTAAAACACATCCACAAGAACATCAATAGAAATGTTTCATTTTTTTTCAGATCACTCCAGGAGAGAGAGAGAGAGAGAGAGAGAGAGAGAGAGAGAGAGAGAGAGAGAGAGAGAGAGAGAGAGAGAAATGTAACAACACAACATATGCTGCAGAGACTAATACAATGCTGGCAAGCTCAGGATGGTAGTACTATTAAGCTGTCAGAAACACGAGCCCTCACATGAGAAAAGCAAAACCAAATCGATAAAGGAGGCGAAAAAAAAAAAGTGCGTGAGGGTAGTCAGCGCTGGGCGAATGAAGGTGCAGAGGAACATATGGCCTCTGACGGCCGAGCGGATTTGGAGGACAAAGAGCGAAGATTTATCGTTCTGCGCTGTCAGGGCGGGAAACGCGCCCCTGATTGACCACCTCCAATTCCGAGGTCAGCTCGGGGGTCAGTTTGCGGGGGATTTCATCAGGGCTGGGGGGTGAGGGGTGGTGGTGGGGGGGGGGGGGGTGTCGAGCCGAGCCAAGCCCGGGAAGAGGGAGACGCAGCAGGAAGCAGACGTCAATCTGAAGAACGACCCGCCTTTATCGGACATCCGCGTGGAGAGAGAAAGGGAGAGAGAGATCAGACAGCAGAGGATCCACTCTGCCACGCGGTTATGTCCTCCATAACACAGCAGGCACAACATAAAGGCTGATTAAAGCATCCCTCATGCTGTCCGCATCAGCTTCGATCGGCACTGCCGTGTGGCTTTTCATCTAATTCATGATCTGGCCAGCAGCTCGACTACTGTATGGTTCAGAGGTTATTGCCTGGATGCGTGTATGCGTGTGGGTCTGAGAGTATATATGTGTATGTGTATGTGTGTGTGTGTGTGTATGTGTTTGTGTGCGCGCATGCATATACTGAGTTTACAAGTGTGTATATGTGTGTGCGTTTGTGTGTGTGTTTACTGGTATGTGCCAGTGTGTACGTATGTGTGTGTGTGTGTGTGTGTGTGTTTGTGTGTGCGCATGCATATATTGATTTTACAAGTTTGTATATGTGTGTGCATTTTTGTGTGTGTTTACTGGTATGTGCCAGTGTGTACGTCTGTGTGTGTTTGTGTGTGTGTGTTGTGTGTGTGGCGCACTAATGCAAAAGCAGGTCCAGTGGGTGGGCGGGCGTGGTTGATGAACATCCGTCCTCCTGTTGAAACCATTTTCGCACAGTGGCTAATTCATCACACATGTTTCATCTAAATGGAGATCTCCATATCTGGCCACAATCGATTGTGACAATATGGTGGAAGTAGGTGCGCGCATTCATTCTTTTGTTTACCAAATGCTTTGCAGGTGCAGCAGGAATGGCTGAGAAATCAGGAACGTGGTGATGAGCATGTAATCCATCAAGCTGCAGATGAATTGCCTGTGGGGCCGTTTAATTTATTTTCCCTTCACTACTTTGAAAACTGTTGGCTCAGGCTATTCCCTATACATAGTGATGTTTCCACGATGAGCTCACAGCTCCTCCTAGACCAAAAAAGAATGGGACAGGAGGGAGACGAGGGGAGGGGAGGGGAAAAAAGAAATGAAAATGACTTTGCTTTTGTTTTCCGGCTAATTTATGGCCGTTATATAGTAGGTAATTGTGGCTTGAGAAAGACTAGGACGAGGCGGTATAAATCTCCTAGTCTGGCCTACCTATCATCTCCATTTTACAGGCAGATGCAGACTTATTGCAGGAATTAGGAGACAAATGACCGACCCGTTTAACTACAACTTGTTAATCCCCACCTTCGCTTAATTCCCCCTCTCCTTGATGTGCGGGTATTTACGGTTCCCTCAGGAGACATTGAATATGCATCTCAAAACGAGCCGACTACCCAAGGTTATTTACGCCGTGGATAAAGACAACAGGCACAGCGATAGGGGAGAAAATCGAACACAGCAAAGTGCCTCACAGCCATTATTTGGCTTGCAGGTCACCATTTTTTAATTGTTGCGCTGGAAGCTAATTCCTGAATTAGGCAGCACAAAGAGATTGTAAGACAGACCAAGAGATTTTAATGGTGTGGTTTGAATGTGATTTTCATAAACAGACAAACATCGATGAAAATGTTTCAAGGCAGTCTCTGCATTATATTTTCAAGCGCTATTTTTGTGTAATTATATAAGTTCAGAACTGCTGGATTATATGCAAGGCTACCCACTTGGCAGTGGATATGAAGACCCTTCTGGATGTGATGGTGTATTCAGACAGCATTGAACTCCTCCTACATTGTGTGCACTTGCTTGTACTTTCGTAGGCACAATAACAAGTTTTTTTCTTTTTTTTTTTGATGATAGATCAACTCTTTGCTCGCTGTGGATTCTGAGATTTTAATGGGTCCATTTCAACCCTTTTCTCATTGTGTTCGTCTCCTTGGTGATCATGGGAAAGGAAAAAGAAAACACTGCGAAGGCCTTGGTAAAAAGCACACAAATAATAGACTGGGTATAAATAGCAGAACAAAGGCAACTGCACTGTTATCCTGAAGATGGCTTCCATAAGGCTTGCAGCTTAAACAAATCACTTTGTGGCTGTGTATCTCTATGGCTCTGGCTCACTCCCTGTCTGAATATGCTTCCCCCCTCCGTGGCGTGCTATCAGAGAGCAAATGAACACGAGACGTGTCCTTTATTGTTCTTTATTCGTTTCCGTATATCATCAGTTTTGTGTGTGTTGGGGAAGGCACTGCGGCTGCCAGGGAGCTTTGATAGTCGGCCCTGCCCATGCCTGATTGTGTGCACCCATTATAATCCAACGGGAGCCAGAGAGGATGCTGCGCCATGCTGTGTGTGACGCCGGTATTATCCCTCCGCGCTATCTGGGCCTCCCAGCCATCAGATCACAAAGACTAGCCTCTCTTCTCCGACGGGAGAAAAAGAAAGTCAGACAAAAAAAAGCCATTTCCAAATGTCAGTAAGCTAAAACACTGCCTTTTATGCAGCCGCCGCACTTTCCCATTAAAAGACATTATCTCTTTTACCAGCCTAATCCTACAAACTTCAAAATGTGAATAGTTGTCTTTGGTGAAGCATGAGCCAAGCTCTTGAAAAACGGTTAAAGCATTCCGCTGCAGAAAAGTGGGTTTGGCCTTGCCTTGATGTGCATATCTGTAATATACCCTGCAATATACAACAGCAGCCTCTAGCTAAAATAACTCTAACCTTTACTGCAACAATGGGTGTCACTCAAAGTCAATCAGGGCTGAATTTAGGCCTAATGAACACATTTTTTAAGGCTCAGTTAATTGAAAACATTATCAACCTGGATTTAAATGGCTGAATTTAAGTGGGTTTCAACTGTGGGTCTTTCACCCAGCGAAATTGACTTTTTTGTCTGTTGTGAATGTAAGGTATAATTATCACTGCGGCTATTGATTAAAATGAAGCCAATAGACTTCCTGCAGCTCTTTGAGAGCCTTGACATATTGCTCCTTGGGAGAACTTTTTAATAACGTAAATAATTTCTGACTGCCACACACAGCTGTGTCAGACAAAGCATGTTGATTGAAATGTCAGCGGTAGACTTCAAAATGTGCCAGTACATTGGCTTAGCACAAACCTGGCAGAGTGACAACGTGACAAGCCTAGACCTTCATTGGTCCTGACAACACAACATAGGAGGTGGACTAGGATGTCCTTAACATAGGGTCAGGCTCCTTTTGCTCACTCTTTTCCTCTTCAGTCTTTTAATGTTTTTCTTTCTCTCTCTCTCTCTCTTTTTTATTTTAAATAAGCAAATAGCATGTAATATGTGTGGTAAGAACTAGAAGTGTATGTGCAATGTAAAAAAGGTAAGGTGTTGTGCAAGGTAAAGCAAAAATGCAAAAATGTGCCTGTAAGGAGAGAGGGAAGAATGCCTACATGAGCAGGTAGACTTTTACGCCCAACACAGGTAGACACAGGCCAATTAGGCCAATTAGGCCAACCAGCAGCACCTGCATACCAGCTCCACCTATGAGGCAATCAGCAGCGCAGGGGCACACAGAGCACAAGCACACACAAAACACAAGACACACACAACACAAGACACACACAACACAAGCACACACAACACAAGACACACATACATGTAACACAAGCACACAGAACACACACATAACACAAGCACACACAAAACACAACACACACATAACACAAGTACACACATACATGTAACACAAGCACACAGGACACACACAACACACAGATCAACACAGAACACAAGCACCCACAGAACACAAGTACACACACAACACAAGCACACACATACATGTAACACAAGCACACAGGACACACAGAGCACAAGCACACACAAAACACAACACACACAGAACACAAGCACACACATAACACAAGCACACACAAAACACAACACACACAAGCACACACAGAACACAAGCACACACAAAACACAAGACACGCATAACACAAGTACACAGACAACACAAGCACACAGAACACAAACACACACAACACAAGACACACATACATGTAACACAAGCACACAGGACACACACAACACAAGCACACACAAAACACAACACACACATAACACAAGTACACAGACAACACAAGCACAAGCACACAGAACCCAAGACACAAAACACAAACACACACAACACAAGCACACACAAAACACAAGACACACAAAACACACAAAACCAAAGATACACAGAACGCAATCACACACAGAACAAGACACACAGAACACAAGCACACAGAGCAGAGACACACAGAACACAAGACACAAAACACAAACACACACAACACAAGACACACATACATGTAAGACAAGCACACAGGACACACACAACACAAGCACACACAGAACACAAGCAAACAGAACACAAGACACACAGAACACAAGCACAAGCACATAGAACACAAGACACAGAACTCAAGTGCATACACAAAACACACACAACACAAGCACACACAGAACACAAGACACACGAAACCAAAGATACACAGAACGCCATCACACACAGAACAAGACACACAGAACACAAGACACACAGAACACAAGCACACAAAACACAAAACACAAAACACAAGACACACAGAACACAAGACACACAGAACACAAGCACACACAGAACACAAGACACACAAAACACAAGCACACAGACCAGAGACACACAGAACCCAAGCACATCACACAGGCAGAGCTGTGACACTCTCCATATCTATCTCTATCTCTTTCTCTTTCACCGTTTTCCAGCTTGTTTTTGAGAGAGATGTACAATAAAAATGAGCAGGCTGTGTTCCCGTCCTCACTTGGCAAATGAACGTGTTGTTATGCAAGTTCCTAAATATTGATGAAAGGCAGGTAAAATATTTTATTCAGCAAAGGCCTGGCAGTGGGCTCGCCTCTGGCAATATTCTACACTTCTTCCCCATTAAACGCTGATGGAAAAAACAGGCCGCTATTTGTCCTGAACTTTTCTCTGCCGTTTGGTAATCTCGTCTTTCATGTCTTTAAGTGTCTGTAATTGGCCAAACAGACACAATGGGTATTTATATTCCTCTCCGCAGTGGGTAATAAAGCATAGCGGATGAGGGGACGGGGGTCAGGAATCCATCGGTATGCATTATAGACATATAGGGCTTAAAATGTCCATCAATAGGAGCTCAGTATGCAGCGGGCGCGTCATGCCCTCCAGGTCTGCCTCAGCCCGTGCTGCTGCTGTCACTGCTGCTGTGTTGTACTGTGCTGTGCCTCTGTAAGCCCTTCACTGATGAATAACCAACGAAAACAGAGGAGAGGAGAGGAGAGAAGAGGAGAGGAGAGGAGAGGAGAGGAGAGGAGAGGACAGGAGAGGAGAGGAGAGCAGAGGAGAAGAGAGGAGAGGAGATGAGAGCAGAGGAGAGGAGAGGACAGGAGAGGAGAGGAGAGGAGAGGAGGGGAGAAGAGGGGAGAGTAGAGGAGAGGAGAGGAGAGGCCAGGAGAGAAGAGGCCAGGAGAGGAGAGGAGAGGAGAGGAGGGGAGAGGAGGGGAGAGGAGAGGAGAGGACAGGAGAGGAAAGGAGGGGAGAGGAGAGGAGAGCAGAAGAGAAGAGAAGAGAAGAGAAGAGAAGAGAGGAGAGGAGAGGAGAGGAGAGGAGAGCAGAAGAGAAGAGAAGAGAGGAGAGGAGAGGAGAGGAGAGGAGAGGAGAGGAGAGGAGAGGAGAGGAGAGGAGAGGAGGGGAGGGGAGAGGAGAGGAGAGGAGAGGAGGGGAGGGGAGAGGAGAGGAGAGGAGGGGAGAGGAAAGGAGAGCAGAGGAGAGAAGAGAAAGGGACAGGAGAGGAGACGAGAGGAGACGAGGAGAAAGGAGAGAAGAGGAGAGCAGAGGAGAGGAGAGGAGAGGAGAGGCAAGAAAAGGAGGGGAGAGAATGGGAGACGAGAGGAGAGGAGAGGAGAGGAGAGGAGAGCAGGGGATGGGAGAGGAGAGGAGAGGAGAGGAGAAGAGAGGAGAGGAGAGGAGAGGAGAGGAGAGGAGAGGAGAAGAGAGGAGAGGAGAAGAGAGGAGAGCAGGGGATGGGAGAGGACAGAAGAGGAGAGGAGAGAAGAGGAGAGGAGAGAAGAGGAGAGGAGAGAGCACTTTTTTTCAAATGGGGTGCACACCAAACATGACTTTGAATGTACCTCACCCCATCACACACACACACACAGACACACACACTTGCGCGCGCACACACACACACACACACATACATGCATGTACACACACACACACGGCATGGCACAGTGCACTACACACACACACACACACACACACACACACACACACACACACACACACATGCATGTACACACACACACAAACACACACACATACACAAACACAGATTACCCCGCCTCAAGTTTCCCAGCAACCCCCTGCCTCCAGATATGAGCCCAAGGTGCGAGCCGCAGCAAGAAAGGGGGTGTCAGGTGCTGTTATTGCTGTCTGTCTGGGGTGCCAAACCTGGGCTTGAATGGCAGACGAAGCTGTTAGGAGTGTTCTGTGTCTGATTGTGTGTGTGTGTGTGTGTGTGTGTGTGTGTTTCCCACCTTTCTCTGTCTTAAGGAAGACGCTTTTGTCAGTAGAGGTCAGGACTCAGAGTTACAGAAATACAGACAAGCACATGGCAGACAGACAATCTCGTAAAATAGAAAGCAGAAGAAAATAACCTGCTCTGTCCAGGTGTCAGTCAGAATCCAAGCCTGACTCTTCAACTGTGTCTCTGTATGCAAGACCCCCATTCTCGTTATAATATAATATGGTTACACTTTTACGGTTACCATATTAAGGTGTCTACATAAGGGTGACATGAGCCCTTTAATAACATAATAATAATAATAATAACAACAATAATAATAATAATAATAATAATAATAATAATAATAATAATAATAATAATAATAATAATAATAATAATAATAATAATAATAATAATAACAACAGATATTATTATTATTATTGTTGTTGTTATTATTATTAATAATAATATTATGAAGTGTGAAGTGTCATTAATGGTCATAACATGTGTCATGTCATGTTTATAACATGCTCATGTCACTCTTGAAATAAAGTATTACATATAATATAATATAATATAATATAATATAATATAATATAATATAATATAATATAATATAATATAATATAATATAATATAATTACTGATTTACTGAAGACAATATTTTCTCATACTTAAAAATACTCTCATTGCTATTTGTTTACTAAGGGCATTATTTATATTTATGCAACAGTTGATATGTCCGACCACATAATATTTTGATATGCAGCGCTCACATGGCAAGCGAGTGCGTATCCTCTGGTCCTGCCCAATGCAGTGTTTCAGAGGTGACCCATTTTCCCACTCTCCCAGCGATCAATGTCCATTTAAATAATGCATCTTCTTGCCTTGTTTGTTGACAGGTCTATTAGCATTTAAAAGCTCTGGTCCGTGCAAAGAGGGGTGGGATGGGTAAGCAACATGATCCAGCTACAGAGGATACACAGCCAATGTCATCAAAATAGCTATGCAGCTCAAAAGGTACCTTTCAAACTCATTTAGGTAAAAACATGTACTCTAACAAAGTAATATTAGCAGGTTGTGTGGTTAAAATTAGCATGCATCTCTCCTAGCACAAATATAAAGGAAACTAAATAATCAAGTTAGTCACTGAAAATTATTGAAAAGTAAAACAAGAAATAAAACATCTCCTGACAATGCAAATACACAGTGAAGAACAAATTAAAGTTCTAAAGTTTAAAAGGTATAGACAGAGAGAGAGAGAGAGAGGGAGAGAGAGAGAGAGAGAGAGAGAGAGAGAGAGAGAGAGAGAGAGAGAGAGAGAGAGAGAGAGAGAGAGAGAGAGAGAGAGAGAGAGAGAGAGAGAGAGAGAGAGAGACACACACACACACATAAACACACACAGGGACAGTGTTTGCAGTACTGTCTAAGTATAAGTGTAAGTAAGTCTTTCTGAGTTTGCTTGTCAGGTGTGAGATGTTCTTGGCAGTGCAAGCATTTGCACATTAGTGAGAAATGTAAATCCCACGGGAAGTTCATTCATGTGACAGCATGCACTGTGTGAAAGGTGTATTCGCGTGTTTGGGTTGGGCTGTGAGAACACACACAGACACATACACACACACACACACACTACCACACACACAGACACACACATACACGCACACAACCACGCACACACACTGTCTCTCTCACACTGTCTTTCTCTTTCTCTCTATCTCTCCCTCTCTTTCTCTCTATCTCTCTCTACCTCCTTCTCTCTCTCCCTCTCTCTCTCTCTCCCTCTCTCTCCATCTCCCTCTCCCACTCCCTCTCGCTCTTTTTCTCTGATTAAAGCGGTGACCTTCTGCTAGGATGCGTGCGGGGTTTGAAGTGCGCTGTATCGCATGGAAGATTTATGACTATGCTTTAGAAAAAAAAAAAACTCCTTCTAAAATGGAGCAAGTGAGAAAAAAATGAGGGTGGTTTCTTGAGGAGATGATGTGTTTCCCTGAAACAGACATGTACTGCTGTGCTACCTTGTCAAAGACACTTCTTCAGGTCATGGTGATTACTCTCTATTCATTCTGAGAGATTAGGTCACTTGGGTAGTTTATGAGTGGGAAGCCCATTAAGTTTATTACTTATTGTACTAAACGCACTGGCAAGGGGATCATGTCGGTCATGCGATTTATGTAAAATCTATTTCCGTGAAAAGGGAAAGTATACTTGACCTATTGGCCACTGCATGCTTCACCAGTGATGTCATCAAAGTGCTGCACTTTTTCATACACAAGCATGAGGCAGGCAGACCACTCCACGCATGCTACAGGTATAGCTACCAAACCACCGTCTAAAACAACAGCAGAGAAGTGCTTTAACATATGCAATAGCACATTAAAATATACAGCGTAATTAGCCTGTGCTCGTCCATACTTCCTGTGATACCACATTAAATTTCACGTTTCAGTCAGTCTGGCCCAGCTGGCTATTCTTAGTTTTTCCTGGTCTGGGAAAGTCCAGAACCGATTAAAAACAAACACTATGCCTTCGTCATCAGAATCAGTGGTCTAATTAGTTGTAACTCTGTCCAGTAGTACACAGAGGCATTTGAAAGATGCCCGTTGATTCCACCTCTGAAAACTTCCTGTCTATGGAGGTTTGCCAGCTGCGAGCTTGGTGCGACAGCCAGGCTAGAATGTAATAGGTTATATCAATGAAACACCTTTTTTGGTTTTAACTGGATGCCTAAAAGTAATGGTGCCTAATACCTACTGTAATATACCTGGAAAAGATGTTATGTGCCACATGGGGGTAAAAATGATGTTATGTACAACGTGGGGGTTGGTGGTTGGGGCACGATAATTTTAAGGGCCCAGCATGGCAAGGTGGCCCTTTGAGAATACTATTAATATTATTATTATTAATATTAAAAACCCGAAACTGTATTTTTGTCATAGAGCTCCAAATGTTTGGCTATAGCTCTGGAATGCCTGGACCCAAACCAGCTTTCTCTGTCCCTGTCCCTGTCTCTGTCTCTGTCTCTGTCTCTGTCTCTGTCTCTGTCTCTGTCTCTGTCTCTGTCCCTGTCTCTGTCTCTGTCTCTCTCTCTGTCTCTGTCTGCTCAGGCTTCCTCTATCTTCAGCATAGCATCCAGCTTTCACATCCTGTTGCTGTTAGTATGCTGCCCATGCCTGGAAAATAAGAATGGTGCACTGACAAGCAAACCAGCCCCGAGATCCTTGCGTGGGCCTTGCATGGGCAGCTGTGGCCTAATGGTAAAGGAGTTGGTCTTGGGATCAGAGGGTCACAGGTTCAAGTCCCATACCAGTAGGAAGAATATTGGTGGTGAGTGAATCACTAGCCCTCTCCTGCACCAGCATCCATGGCTGAAATGCCCTTGAGCAGTAGCCTGGTAAACCAGCCCCTCGTACTTCATTTCATTTTGTACAGAGGGTCTGGACCAGACACCGTCAGAAATGATTTGTTGGAGGTGTGGACTGTGCTGAAGTTTAAAAAAAGTGCCTCTGCCTTTACCCAATCACTAACACCTGGTCGTCACGTATGCAATTAGCCTACCTACACACTACAATTCAAATGTAGCACACAAGGTCAACGTCACAGCTAACGAACACACCCTCTGTTCGCTGATTGGATCGGTCTTGCTGTGGCCGACTAAATGACCCTCAAGAGATTCCGGTCCAGACCCTCTGTACAAAATGAAATGAAGTACCAGGGGCGGGTTTACCAGGCTACTTGAGCAAGGCATCTAATTCCCAAATTGCTCCAGGGACTGTCTGTGTACCTAACTGTAAGTTGCTCTGGATAACAGCATCAGCTGAATGTAATGTGGCCGAGAACAAGATCATCTTGGGTAGTTTTCATTTCAAGAAGCAACTAACAGCAACAGAAACATATTGATGACATCATATCATCATCATTAGGTAATGCAGTTAAGCATTTGTTAGTGTTAGTGTGTATTTGTGTATTTCCTAATGCAATGTTTACACTGTATTTGTGTGTGTGTGTGTGTTTTGTAATGGGATGCTTAGAGCAGCCTGTGCTCCTGCAGGCTGAGTCAGCAGAAGGGTGGAGGAGGAGTGCACTGAGCGAGGAGGACAAGAGGGATGGCTATTTCGTTAATGGGGACAGAGCTTCCCTTGAAAGTGACCTTTTTTCCTGGATTGCACTTAAGCACAGACTGGGGGGGGGGGTGCGGGGTGGTGGGGGGGTTGGGGGGTTGGGGGTCAGCTGACTAATGTGTGTGGTCAGGGGCAGGGCCTGCCCAGCACGAGAGGTGCAGGATCAAGGGGTGTGTCAGTCATCGGGGCTGCCCTCTCTGCCTTCCTGGCAGCATAGCGCTCGTACATCAAGTACCAAACAGGCAAACGCAGACACACACATGCACAGACACACACACATGCATTCACACACACACACACACACACACACACACACACACACACACACACACACACACACACACACACACACACACACACACAAGCAGTCATACACACACACAAACCAACAAACAGATACAGACACAAATACACAGATACACACACCTATACACACTTACGTACAAACACAAGCACATACTAACATACACACACGCCTGCACACATGCACACCCAAACACACCAGCTTGACTCAAACTGAAAATGTCATGCCGATTCTCCTCCATGGCTCTCTCCATCACTTCAACTCTAAGTCTATCTGTCTTGCTGTCACTTTCTGAATCTCTGCCCCCATTCCTCACTGCTCCTTGGCAGCCCTCCAATCCAATGAACTTTACTGCAATCACCAAATGTTCCTGTATAGTGCAAAAGACAAAGACTTAAATTTAGGGCTAAAAAATGGGATATTAAACTGTTAAAACTTTCTTTAACTTTTGAACTCTTATGAACTTATGATCTCTTCTCCTCTTCTGCTTCTTCATCTAGCCCTCTTTCTTTTCGTTTATTTTGTCCTCTCTTAAATCTTTTATTTTGTCCTCTCTTCCATCACTCTCTTAGAGGATGAAGGGCGTCGTATTGATCTGTATCGGTGTTTTGTCATCTGGATGTTGTCTGCGGTGTCAGTAAAGAGCAGAAGCAGGCAATCGCGTACAGCGTACATGCTTCATCCTCTTCCTCTGAGAGGAGTGTTAGGATGAGGGAGGAGTGTTAGGATGAGGGAATACACATCATTTGCCTTTTATGAGATGGGTTGCGTCAGGTAAGGGGGCCAGCAGACACAGTAAATGCAGTCATATAGCCACAAAAAGAAAACTAGGTAAAGGAAAGGCTACTTAGCATACGCCTCAAGTAATGCATACAACATTTTTCTAGCACAATACAGAAATTAAACCAGGTCAAACACAATCCAAGACACACATCTGTGACTATGCCATTTCAAAATAGTCAAATGGGGCCTGCAGCTATATACTGTAAAGTACATGACACTGTGCTACGGTAACAGCTTGTTCATCATTTGACATTACTGAAAGCCTACGGCAGGCTCAACAGGACATATGGTATCACTGCAACTTAATTCAAACATTCATCTCTGCTAAGTGCAGTGCATGGACAGGGTGCTCAAAAGCCACCATTTAGCTGTACAAGTACAAACCAATGTTATTTTCCAGTGTCACTAAAGTCGCAGTGTAGGATTCACAAGGGAATAGTCTTTAATGAATGGCACCTTGCGTCTCGAAGCTTGACTGTGCTTACAAAATGGCATTTCAGTTGATGAAAGGAGCTTTATGTATGTCGGTGAGTGTCTGTGAGTGTCTGTGAGTGTTCGCATGGGGAAAAAGTGTTAGCTGTCTGCATGACGCAAAGATTGAGCCTTTAAAAGGCGACGAGACAGCCATTTTACCCACTATGAATACAGTGAGTGAGAACCTGGCCTGCACAGTATTCAGAGTCAATTAGCGCTAGAAATCAGCCTGCTTTTTTTCCCCATCAAAGAAGCGCAAAGCTTAGGGATGAGACCCTTGTCTGGCTGCCAGTTGTCAGCGCGGTGACAACATCTCATTTCCCCAAACGCAGAGCAGCCAGCACAACAGATCTAACAAAAGCTTTAAATACCTGTAGACTTTAGCCGCACAGCACCTACCAACACGAGAGCCTGAGAGGCACACCTGACAGACAAGGTAATTATCCAAATCCATCCAGAGGAAATGATCTCCTCAGAGGAGAGAGACCGAGAAAGGGAGACAGCGAGAGATGGAGAGAGAGAGAAACAGCGAGAGAGTGAGAGGGAGAGAGAGAGAGAGAGAAAGAGAGAGAGAGAGAATCACAGAGGAGAGCATACAGCGATAGATGAAGAGGGAAAAAAGACAGAGGGCTCTATTTTCACGATCATATGCGCATTGTCTAAAGTCTGTCGCGCAAGTTGCTTTGGGGGCGTTCCCGAGACAATATGCTATTTTGACGACAGGAAAAGTGAACATTGCGCCTGGCGCATGGTTCAAAAGGGTTGGTCCTAAGTTACCTAATTAATCATAGGTGTGTTCGGGGGGTAACATGCAATAAACCAATCAGAGTTTATACTCTCATTCCCTTTAAAAGCCAGCCGCGCTTTGTCCATGGCTTGTTGCAATTACGATGGCGTGTTTCTTTGAAGACCGATCTGCTCGTGCATGAGCAGTTAATCTTCTGGGATGGATATTTAAGTCTGTTTTTTTACACTTACTGTTTCCCTTTGGTTATGAACAATGTGTGTATGTTTATAAAAAAAACTGATTGCTCAATAAATGTGCATTATTGCAAAATATGTATCAGTGTTTATGTCGTTGCACTTAGTAAATAATCAGATTCGTAGTCGTATGCAATTGGACATCTTTTTGGAGCTTGAAGACGTTTTAAGCCCTGTTGTTGGCATGATGTTGATAACCATGCCTTTAGTGGATAGCTATCGTCTCCTAACAGCGACTCATCAAGAGGGGGATGCCTCTCGTTATATCCCAAAGCGTTGTGCGCCCATAAAATAGCTTTTCAGCAATGCGCAACTGACGACAGACCAGGGTTTTGTTGGTCACTGGCGGATTTAATTTTTGCGTCCTTATAATAGCATCTGGCACGCTTTGCGCCAGACCACACCTCTTCTTTTTGCTGACACACCCATGATGGCGCAGTGTCATCTGCTATCTAGACAACGTGATTTTTTGCCTGAAAAAATGAACGGTGCGCTGGCACAGAATAGTAATGACACCATGCGCACGTCCATGCGAATGCACAGTGTGATAGCGCACAGGCATGATAGGGCACAGAGAAAGAAAGCAAGAAAGAAAGATTACAGAATGAGAGAGAGAGAGAGAAAGAGAGAGAGAAGTGGGAGAGAGAAAGAGAATAAGAGAAAAGGCTGGAAGAGAGAGGGAGGAAAAGAGAGAAGTGGGAGAGAGAGAGAGAGAGAAGTGGGAGAGGGGGCTCCGTTTTAGGGAAAGTGAGAAATCTTTTGCTTTGCCTGGAGCTTTCACTCCCAAAAAGCCCACCCTCTGGAGCACGCACTGGTCCCAGATGAGGCGGCCCACAGTGCTCTCATGTGCGCAAAAAAAGCCAAGTAAAAGGAAAGAAAAGAAAGGGGGGGCAAAGCCATTTGTGCTGTTCCTTTGCTGAAAGGCACTGACAGACAGGTTTGAGAAAGCGGCACAATTACCCATGATGCCCAGCAAGCGTATTTTTGGCTTGCTTGCTGCCATTTCGTCTCTTGTCCCGGGTACAATATGCTTCAATCTGCTGTTAACATTTGACTGCGTATGGAGCGGGTGTATTTGAGACCTCAAGGTGACAGAAGGGCTTCTGTATCACAGAATGGATCATTTTGCAGCAGGGACAACTTCCTGCGGGTCGAAACAGCGTGAACGATGCAGGTGCTGTACAGCGCCGCGCTCAAATACAGTGGCAACTGATTGAAGGTTAAAATGGCTGCAGTCTACAGGAATTAAGTAGTGTGAAAAAGCAAAATATGTTAATGTGTTTGCTTATTTTCTCCATCAGTCTGAGGTAAAGTGTGTGTGTGTGTGTGTGTGTGTGTGTGTGTGTGTGTATGTAGGTGTGTGTACAGTAGGTGTGTGTGGGTGTATGTGTGTGGGTGCATGTATGTGTGTTTATGCAGACATGTGTGTGTGTGTGTGTATTACTGTAAGCGCACACTTGCGTGTGTTTTTGTGTATACGTGTATGTGCATGTGTGTGTGCAGGTGTGTGTGCAGGTGTGTGCTTACCTTGCAGGTGAAGCTTGTTCTCGGGGCTCTGCAGGAGGATGGAGCTGACGGAGTCCAGGTTGTCGTAGGTGTTGCACCCCAATGGCCCTGTGCGCGTCTCTGTCACCTGCAACACACAGCATTGTTGTTGTTTATTAGTTTGCTGTTGGTAAATAGGTAATACATAATAATCAAAATGAAAATACCAATTCAACCAGTCTGTGTCTGAGTCTGCGTTACTTACTTTACCCACAGTATACCACACAACATATTGTCATTACATACATTACATACTTACATACATACATACATACTTACATACATAGCGACATTTTCTATGAAGCTTGTATTCACAAGACTATAAACACATTCATAAAGGCTTATGAAGATATATATAAAGAATTCATACATACTCATGAATGTACTCTCAAAACATTATAATGCTATGCCATAAGCCCTATTATAACTTCAAGTGACACAGTGCATTCTTGTTCATAAAACTTTACTTGCCTGACGAGTGCAGTCATGCGTATGTATAAATAGTTATAAACACTTATTATAACCATTATTAAGCTTTATGAAGGCATTAGAAACTTTTATGAATGTGTTTTATAGAGGTTATGATATACAAGCTTCATAGAAAGTGTTACCGATGCAATGCTCCAAAATACAAAGATGCTGCAGCCCTTTGCACGCCACCAGGTACACAGTCAATTCGTTTATGAGACCCATCCACAGGTTTGGCCTTAATCATGACCATGTTAGATTACTTACTTATCTACAGCTTTCTCATAGAAAAGCTGGAGATGCAGACCTAACTGCCAGCCATTGAATTTAATTCCATTGTACATTACTTAAGCCCCTGTTTCTGTTTTTTTTTTTTTTTTTTTCTCAATAATTTAAATATTCCTAGAAATGGAAAGCATACAAGTTGACATTTCATCATTACAGTGATCTGATGCAGCAGAGTGTGGCTGTAATCCACAAACAGACAGAATAAATTCTGTGAGACGCAATATGCTACTCAAACATAGAGCAGTGTTAGTGTTAGTGAAGGTGGGAGACAAGCTACTAATGTCACCAGCTTTTCGCAGCGTAGCGTTGATAATGATGTTTATGATTGCTACCAGCGGGGGGTTACAAACCCCGCTCTTACAAACGTGCTCTCTCTCAGTTACATTGCAAATACTAAGGCCGAAATAAACACCCATACAGACACACGACATACACACACACACACACACACAGACACACACACACATACACACAAATACACAAACATGCACATGCATATGCACGCAAATGCACACACAACCATGAACGCGCACATGCACATACACACACACACCACACACACGCACACACACTGTGTTGATTTGAGGAAGTAGGAAGGGGTTGGGGAGTGGGGTGGGGTGGTAAGGAAAAAATCGTCTGTTCTCTCCAATATCCCATCTTAGGTTTTTTAATAGCTCCACAGTGTGACTGCTTTTTTAAAGCCTCTCCTATTTGTCTTCTGGCAGATCACACAGCCTGACCATGCCGGATGAGATAATTGCAATGATTAAATATGAACTTTTATGTTTTTAGTTTCTCAAAATTGTTTGATGTTTTTCAAGAAGGCGTCAGCGATTTAGAAAATTTGTGGGCCAAGACAATGATGGTGCATATTGCACACACACACACACACACACACACACACACACACACACACACACACATGCTGTAGACACACACACACAAACACACACACAGACACACACACATATACACACACTACAGAAGAAGAAGAAGAAGAAAAAAAAGAAGAAGAAGCAGAAGAAGACAAATGAACACATTGGCTTACAAATGCTATCGTGAGCCATCTATTGTGTTTCTAAGCTCCAAGTGAGAGCAATGTAAACTGTTCAGGTCAGCACAACTGTCGCTGTAACACACTAGACTCTAGAGTGACTGACTGACAGATAAAGACTGGAGTGGGTACAGTATACTGTACCGCACTAGCCTCTTTGTAAAGAGCATGTAATCCTTCATCAACCACACAAACAATTATGGTCTCAGCTCATCTCTCTCTCTGTCTCTCTCTGTCTCTCTCTGTCTCTGTCTGCCTCTCTCTGTCTCTCTCTGTCTCTCTCTGTCTCTCTCTGTCTCTCTCTGTCTCTGTCTGCCTCTCTCTGTCTGTCTCTGTCTGCCTCTGTCTGTCTCTGTCTCTGTCTCTGTCTCTCTCTCTCTCTCTCTCTCTCTCTCTCTCTCTCTCTCTCTCTCTCTCTCTCTCTCTCGTTCCACAAGAA
>CM050209.1:27705000-27707500 GCA_027475355.1 Coilia nasus | reverse complement strand
GCACACACACATATGCAGAGGCACATTTCTCGACATCCTTGCTCTGGTCCTTGTCGCACGGCAAAAAAAAAAAAAAAAAAAAACACATCCAGTCGGAAAATTGCATTTTCCCACCCTCTTTTTCTCCCCCATTAGAATGCTCCACTGGGTATCTTATTTTCGTTCCTAAATGATTCCCGCCTCGCGGCGAAAAACACCTAGCAACGTGCCTGCTGCTAAAAAAAGAGCGCACATCCCCTCAGCGACGACACCTCTTGGCGGGGGGAATGGTGGCGGGCGCGGTGTGAGGGACGAGACGTTCCTAACGCGTGTCCCGCTGCCGCTTTTGTCCAAGCCGAGTGTATCGTCCACAGCCACATTAGGCACGGCGAAGCAGCCTCTCGCAGTAATCTACTGTTATTGCCTTTCTACAATGGAGCCGACGCAGACAGACAGCAGGAGGGGAAAGAAGAAAAAGACATTATGAGACAGAAAGAGAGAGAGACAGAGAAAGAGAGAGAGAGAGAGAGAGAGAGAGAGAGAGAGAGAGGAAAGAGAGAGAGAGAGAGAGGAGAGAAAGAGAATAGAGATAAGGGAGAGAGGAGAGAGAGAGGGTGAGTGAGGAGAGACAGAAAGAGAGAGAGAGAGAGAGAGAGAGAGAGAGAGAGAGAGAGAGAGAGAGAGAGAGAGAGAGAGAGAGAGAGAGAGAGAGGGAGAGAGAGAGAGAGAGAGAGAAAAGGAGGAAGAGAGCGACATTAATAGAGAGAGATGCAGCAAAAGAGCCAGAGGGAGAGAAAGACACAGAGAGATAGAGAGACAGAGAGAGAGAATGTGTGTGTGAGAGAGAGAGAGAGCGAGAGAGAGAGGGAGAGAGAGATAGAGAGACAGAGAGAGAATGTGTGTGTGAGAGAGAGAGAGAGAGAGGGAGAGAAAGACACAGAGAGATAGAGAGACAGAGAGAGAATGTGTGTGAGAGAGAGAGCGAGAGAGAGAGGGAGAGAGAGACAGAGAGACAGAGAGACAGAGAGAGAATGTGTGAGAGAGAGCGAGAGAAAGAGAGGGAGAGAAAGACACAGAGAGATAGAGAGACAGAGAGAGAATGTGTGTGAGAGAGAGAGCGAGAGAAAGAGTGTGCAAGACAGATAGAGAGAGAGTGAGTCTCACAGAAATAGTCAATTAACAAAGACAGGCATTAGAGAGAGAGATAGAGGAGAAAAAAGGACTGAAAGAGAGAGAGAAAAGAGAGACAGAGGTCTGAGTGGCATATGTAAATTTGTAAAATGGCCTACACACACACTTTTGCTATGCAGTGTGTGCATAAAAATCACCAGGTCAACTGGTGTGCTGCCTTAGGCCTGATTCATTCAATCTGCAACCCTTTGTACACCCAAAAAAACAAACTGCTCCCCAGAGTATGAACTCACACTGACAAAGAAGGGCTAACAGGAACACACACACACACACACGCACACACACACACACACACACACACTCTCTCTTTCTTTTTCCTTTCCCATACTTTTACTGTCATACTAATGGTGCCTGGGTGGCCTCCCCTCTGTAGGTGTGTGTGTGTGTGTGTGTGTGTGTGTGTGTGTGTGTGTGTGTGTGTGTGTGTGTGTGTGTGTGTGTGTGTGTGTGTGTGTGTGTGGCTTTCTGTCTGGTGTGATTTCTTCCTTTGGTTAGACTCCATTTAAGCCATGGCACTCTGTGCTAATGAGCTCCATTATGGCTGTGAGCTCCTAAATCACGGACTGGACCACTGCAGAGCTGAGGAAGATAACTCCTACTCAAAGCAACTTTTCTCTCTCTCTCTCTCTCTCTCTCTCTCTCTCTCTCTCCTCTCTCTCTCTCTCTCTCTCTCTCTCTCTCTCTCTCTCTCTCTCTCTCCCCTCTCTTCTTTCTCTCTCTCTCTCTCTGTCTGTCTCTCTGTCTCTCTTTCTCCTTATCTCTCTTTCTCTCTCTTTCTCTCTCTCTCTCTGTCTGTCTCCCTCTCTCCCTCTCTCTGTCTCTCTCTCTCTCTCTTTCTGCTCCTCTCATCACTATTTATCCCACTATCTCACGTTCACACTCCTCCTTTGCTGTCTTTGTCTCGCTTGTTCCCATTTGACTCTTTCATTTTCCTCTCTCTTCTCCCTCTCTCTTTATCAGCCTCCCCTGTCTTTCCACGTTCACCTCCCTTTCTTTCACTCTCTTCCCTCCAAATTGAAATAAAACTTATTAAGCAATCTAACCCCCCCTTTCTCACGTTTACTTTTACTTGTTTGTCTCTCTTCTCCTCCCTCTCTCTCTTCTTTATCTCTCTTCTCTCTCTCTCTCTCTCTCTCTCTCTCTCTCTCTCTCTCTCTCACTCTCCTCTCTCTCTCTCTCTCTCTCCTGATGCCTCCATCGCCTTAAGACTAAAGCAGAGCTGAGCTTTTTTTTTTTTTTCACTCTCTCTGTTGTTTTTCTTCCCTCACACTCTCTCGTCTGTAACACCCAAAGGCAGCCCAGACACTTTTCTATCTGTAAGTGTGGAGTG
>CM050209.1:27685000-27702500 GCA_027475355.1 Coilia nasus | reverse complement strand
TATTTACACTCACACATACACCCATATGCACGCATGCACATACATAATTAATGCTTTGTGTGTGTGTGTTTGTGTGAACATCACTATGTATAGTGTGTGTGTGTGTGTGTGTGTGTGTGTGTGTGTGTGTGTGTGTGTGTGTGTGTGTGTGTGTGTGTGTGTGTGTGTGTGTGTGTGTGTGTGTGTGTGTGTGTGTGTGTGTGCCCTTCATTGTCAGTGTTTTCTTCCTGCTGCTGCTTCTCTCTGGCCATCTCTCTCCCGGGCGCAGAGGTCTGTCAGACTGCTGCTCCATAACTCCAGACAATGTGGCTATACTTACACCACGCCAATGTGCTGCGTGAGCACCTCCCCTGGCCTCTCTTCTCCTCCCCCCCCCCCCCACCCCTCCTCTGCTCCCTTCCCCTCCACTCCTCTTTTCCCCTCCTCTCCTCTGCCCCCTCCCCTCCTCTGCTCCCCTCCCCTCCACTCCTCTTTTCCCTTCTCCTCTCCTCCCCTCCTCTCTGCTTCCCTCTCCTCCCCTCTCCTCCTCATTCCCCCATTCCTCTCCTCCGCTCCCCACCCCTTTCCCCCTTGCCCCTCTTCTCCTTCCCTCTCCTCCCCTCCCCTCCCCTCCTCTCACGCTCCGCAACCTCTGAGTCAGCAGCTAGTGTCAATTCTGCTTAATTTTGTCATGCTTGACTTCCTGCTACCGCCAGCCCTGTCTGCCAGGGGCCCTTCACCCACCTGCCACTTACCAGCAGCAGAAGCCACGCGGGGGTACGGGGGCCATGGGGGGACAAAAATAAGGCAGGGGTGGGGGCATGTCAGGTATATGAAATGGGGTTGGGGTGGGGGGTGATGGGTAGAGGAGAAAGGAGGGAAGAGCAGAGGATGGGAGGTGGCTTAAAAGGAACAGAGTAGAGATGGAGGGGGAGAGGGCACAAGGGTACAAAGGAGCTCTTAAGAAACAGTTTGCGGAGGAGGCCAAACAGAATGAAGACTAGATCTACCCTCATGTGTGCTTCTTCTTTTCTCTCATCCCTTCTTTATTTACAATAGCAATTAAACCTCTGCTTTTCTGTTTTTTTTTTTGGCTGTGTTTTGCCAGTTAGTATGTTCTACACATGTTTCAGTAATCATCTTCCCAACTTCACACTCAGCCTGTGTATTGCTGAGGGCCCCTGTGAGTGCAATGTCAACGGTTAAGATGCTTGCATGGTTGGCTTTGGGATTAAAGGGTAGTAGGTTTGTGCCAGCAGAAACAAATGTGGGTGGGGGAGTAGAAACCAAGTGCTCTCATGCACATTCATTCATAGCTAAGTTGCCCTTGAAGAAGGCTCTGAGCCCACATTGCTCCGGGGGGACTCTGCCTGTATCCAGGCGCGTAGCCAGAAATTATAAAATGGGTTGGCCCAGAAAAAAAAAAACAGGCAATTTTATGACTAAAACAGTCAATCAAAATTATAGTCTTCTGATTGGGTGGGCCTGATTGACAAGTGGGTGGGAACAGGCCCACCCTAGCCCACCCATGGCTACGCCTATGCCTGTACCTACTTCACTGTAAGTCACTCTTATTTAGAGCAAGTCATTGTTATTCAAGACAAACGCTAAAATGCATGTAATATAATATAACACTTTGACTGGATTTTCATGATTAAGGGCCACAGATAGTCAGATAGACAGAAGACTTGTGAAGACGGCAGAAAAGTGTGGGTGAGGACCTGAGGAGGAGGACGAGGAGGAGGAGGAGGAAGAGGGGGAAGAGAAACATGAGATGCACGGACCTTGATGGCGTTGGTGGAGATCTGTATCTCGTGGAGTTTCCTCATGGTGCCGTCGCGGTCGATGAAGTAGGAGGACGCCAGCTGGTGCAGAGCCTCCACACTCTGGGTGCCGTTCACCATCCGCCGGTCCAGCTTGCTCTTCGCCATGTACATCGTCAGAGCCTCCTCACCTGAGACAGAGAGAGGGAGAGAGAGAGAGAGAGAGAGAGGAGAGAGAGAGAGAGAGAGAGAGAGAGAGAGAGAGAGAGAGAGAGAGAGAGAGAGAGAGAGAGAGAGAAAGAGAGAGAAAGATCAGGGGAGAGTGGGAGAGAGGGAGTTACAAAGAGAGAGAGAGAGGTAGAAAGGGTAAGAGAGGGACAGTGAAGGAGAGAGCGAGGGAGAGAGAAAGATCGGGGGAGAGAGGGAGAGAGATTGTTACAAAGAGGGAGAGATAGGGAGAGAGAGGGAGAGAGAGAGAGAGAAAGAGAGAGAGGGAAAGAAAGAGGGAGAAGCAAAGAGGAAAAAGGAGGGAGAGAGAAAGAAAGAAAGGAACAAAAATAAAAAGATATTTCATTTGCTTATTTATTTATTTGTTTGTTTTGTTTGTTTGGCTGTTTCATATTCATGTCTGTATTCATAATTCAGAGGTCTTGTAAACCGTATTGTATATTCAATATTTCTAAACCTGAGATCATTCTTATTTTTTATTGTTGTTCAGTATGTCTCCCTTGCCGAAAAGTGAAATGTTTTCAAGGCATCTTGTTTCAGTGCAGTTTCTTCCCTTGCTGTGTAGCCGTAAAGTAGGAAGTAAATGCTACGGGTGACGGAAAATGAAGTGAAAAAACGCCTTGATTGATTTACCGAGGTGGGAGTGACCTTTTTATAGACGACCCTGCCACAGGGAATAAGAGAACATGGCAGCGGATCACAGCCAACCTTTCCAGGGAAAAAATAGCAAGGGCCTGAAACAACAAATGTGACTTAAGCAAACAATTGCCCGTCAAGCGTGCTTGGCTTGAAAGCTTTTCTTGTTTGTGTTTTTCACCACACTTTGCCCAAATCTCCCCCCCCCCCCCCCCCCCCCCCCCCTCTCTGTCTCTCTCTCTCCCTTCTCGCAGATGTGGTCATCTAAAGGGGGCTGTGTTGTCTGGAAACCTTTCAGAGACGTGTCACCCACGCTTAAGACCCTGGTCGTCTGACCAGCCAAGATGCCCGCAGCAAAGCCACGTGATTGGTGACTTAAATATGAGGCAGCCATGACCTGCAGCTGCAGTCAGAGCCCATGTTGCATGGCTGGGTAGGTCTGCTGGAAAACTACTGCAGAGAGTGGGAGCAAACAAAAGGAGAATCTCTCTCTTTTTTCACTATTTCTCCCTCTCTTTTTTCCTGCTCTCTCTCTCTCTTTGTCTCTCTCTATCATCTCTCCTTCTTTTTCCCTCTCTCCTGTCTGGTTCTCTCTTTCTTTTTCTCTTTCTACCTCTCTCTCCTTCTCTTTCTCTCCCTGCTCTCTCTCACTTTCTGTCTCTCTCTTTGTGTGTGTCTCTCTCCCATTCTCTTTCTATGTCTCTTTCTCCCATTCTCTTTCTACCCCCCCCCCCCCCCCCCCCCTCCTCTATTTCCCTCTGGCAATAGAAGAGTTCCACAGACACCTTTGACCCCTATACGCAGCTGGTTGAGGATAATGACACTCCATTAACCCACTAGCATCCCTTGCCTGACCCCTTATCTCTCCTCCATTCGGAGGGAGGGCTCACACAGGCAGCTACAGAGATCTTTTGTTTAGTTTTGTCTTCCGTTTGTATTTTTGAAAAAAAAAAAACACGGTCCTTGAAGCACCTGATGTTATCTATGGCTGAAGTATCTATTGGAGAATAGTCATGATTTATGGGGGTTTTAAATGCTATTGATTTTGGATTGTGTTGTGTGGTCACCATGCTCATTGACCAGTGTGAGGTCAAGTCGTGGGCTCTCTTTACTTACATGACAGATGACATCATATGTCCATCAACAAGAGGCTTGCCCCCCCCTTCCACAGGGTCTCTATTGGATATAAAATGCCATTAGAGAAGCACAGGTTTCTCCAGCTTGGCCTTCCTCATGTATATGCCAATATCCACTATGGCTGGGCTTCATTAAAAGCCTATTCGAAAGGTCAACACAGTGGTTCACTTCCTGAGGGGACTCTTCTCTGCTCTTGTTACATGTCTCTTTGGCAGACCCTTCTTATACACAACCTTACATTGACTGTGCATTTCTATACCCACATTCAGGTCTAACCTTCATATGCGCTCCTTCACTAGCCTCTTAGGAATAACAGTTAGCATGCTTGTATTAACCCTTAAGTGGCTCATTTTATAAATAGAGTGATCTCCCACTATATTGTGGTTAGCCTTTCACTATATCACAGATTTTTTTCATTAATATATGCATACTATGTCACTACGCATGCTACAGAGAAGTAATGCATATAGTAAAGTATTAAAACAGCATGTGGTAGGGGTATCTAAAGGCTTAAACTATGAAATAAAAAGTTTTCTATATGGTCTCACTATACTGCAGATTTTCACCTATCGCGTAGGGTTCTGGAATGTAACTATCACGATAGATGGGGCATCACTGTATTCTGTAAAAGAATGCAACCTACAGTAATGTAAGACTTTACATGTCTATGTTGTATTCTATGGGCCTTGACATTCGTTAGAACATTTATTCCAATGACTGTATGTAACATTCTCCCAACGTTTCCCTCTCACTGTTGAAAGCTTAAGGGCCTACATGCAAGAGGCCTAATGACTATTAGCATAGTGTTTATGTATAACCTTCATTTTGTGCATGAGTTTTAAAAAGAAACTTACTCACACTTAACTGTTAACAGGATTCTACTAAGGCATATATTCGGCATGCCTAGTAATGACTATCTTTATCTCGCGCTTAAAGACATTTATCAAAACATGCAGCGCTGGCAGTGGCAAAGTGAGGCTCTGCCCCGGTCATAAATCCTACACACATGCATAACACAGGCGCTGCTATAAATACAAGCTTTCAGGACGAGGAGCGTCTCCATCCCCCTATTCAAACGGGCTGCCTCAGGCACACCCGGGCCCATGGATCAAGTGCAGTAGCATCCCGTTTTGCATACCGCTCTCTGAATAGCTTGGGCATGTGGGAGTACATACTGCAATGCCCTGCGTGAGGGGGTATGTAAGGAAATGTGCTGTACATACAGCTTTTGTTGATTGGAACTTCTGCACTGTACTTTATGTGACCTTACAGTGTGTCAACTGTGTAGCAGGTTTGTCACTGCCGTGTGACCTCGCTAGAGGCTAAAACCTGTCCGGCAATGTAGCTGTGATTTCACCGGCGAAAAAGGGACAAGATGTGAGCCCTTGCGTAGTTGCCGGTGGGGGGCCCTAATAACCTCAGCATCCTGCCGCAGCAACACAGTGTGTACCCCTGAAGGGTGTACCCCTCAAGGTCTGTTGATTGAAATATGTTTCACCTTCACTGGAACCCAATGTGCCAGGGCAGCACAACAAGAGCCATACCTCTTAGCGACATTACGCTTTTCATAAAGGACGTCTGTGTTTAAAAGTCGGTGTACCCTCACTGGACGTGCCACACAGTCTGTAAAATAAAGCTGCCACCAAGTGCCGGTGAAATATGGCTCTCCCTTTGCCATCGGCGCATGCATCACTGGCATAAGGAGGCCCGCAGTCATCAGCCAATTAGGCAAATGGAATATTTTAATATGTATTAAAGATGGAGACGAGGAGGAGGGGTTTGCCACCCTGAGTTACGCCTCCCGCCTCCGCATCAGCATCAGCATCAGCATCAGCATCAGCATCAGCATCAGCATCAGCACCAGCATCAGCATCAGCATCAGCACCAGCATCAGCATCAGCATCAGCATCAGCATCAGCATCAGCACCAGCATCAGCACCAGTCGCTGGCTTAGGCACACACAGTACAGGGTTACGCATTTGAAGGCTAGTAATGTGTGCACACTCAGCTTTATACTGTAGCTTTGGGCACAAACACACACACACACACACGCGCACACAAACGCACAAAAGAGAGGGGGGGAGAAACAGAGAAAGAGAGACAGAGAGAAAGAAAGAAACAGAGACAATGAATCATGCACATTTCAAAGCAAACACACACATACACCCACACACACACACACACACACACATACACCCACACACATACACGCACACACGCACATACACACTGGTGGCAGCTTGGGAGTCAGACACGAGTCAAATCGGGTGAGCTGAGAGCGCATTTGTTAAGTTGCTCTGCGGGAGGCGGGGGAGTGTTGGGAGGAATAAAGACGAATGGGCCATGCGACTAAGGGAGCATCCTCTTTTCTTTTGTCCCCAGCCCACTGGGCACACTCTAATGGCTGTGGGCAATCCTTCAGCCATGTCCCACCCTGCTGGCTTTAGCAGGCCACATAACGCCGCATTTTAATGTGCATCGCCCAGATTGCCACCAGAGAGTTCCGAGGGACAATAATTCCCTGGGATGCCCTTGAGGTTAAACCCGATCCGCTCTTGTGTCACAGGATAGGGAAATGGAAAGATAAAAAGTGATCAGACACAGGCTGAAAGAGAAGAGGACAGCAAGAGAGAGAGAGAGAGAGAGAGAGAGAAAGAGATGGAAAGAGACAGAGAGAAATGGAGAGAGGAATAAAAAGTGGTGGAAAATGACCCAAAAACCACATCATGGACTTTGTGTTCCAGGAATCTGTCAGAAGTCGTAATGCAGCTCTGACTTCCACGCGTGCGAGCGCTTTTTAATCCACCTTGCACAGCAGCAGCAGCAGTGGGCTGGCTCTTCTTATGCACGAGCACCTTTAGCATCATCTTTCAGCGCGCGCGTATTGCATTTCCCTGTGCTATAATTAGTTCATTCATCTGAACAGCTTGACAGGCTCCGGCACATGATACAGCAACTGCAGCCATTCAACCCTGCACGGCCGCTGTGGTGTTTCACCAAAACCCCGAATCTGGCTCGTCTGAGTTACCAAGGCTGACAGCCTCCTGTTGGCCAAGGAGGTGCATGGTATTGCTCGATTCCCCCCTATTTAAAACAACCTCGGTAAGATGCATATTAATTTCAAGCTTAATTGTCCACTGTGTGTAAGTGGGTGTTTATCACGAGTGATTGAGAGAATCCAATGCATAAAGAAAAGACCATTATTGGCCACTTAGCTTAATGTTCCAAAGCAATAAACCAAAAACAAAATATTGTTTACTTTATTAGAGGTGCTCTAATCCAACGCATGTCATGTTGCTTGGGAGGAAAAGCCATTATTAGCAGCTTATGTCCAAAAAAACATAAAAGAAATCTTTTTTTCCCAAAAAAGAGGGTTAAAATGGCAGTCATTGGGTAAGTTCAATGTGTGTTTCTTTACTTGAGCCTAGCTCTGGGCGGCCTGTGGTTGCCATGGTGGTCTGGCAACTAGCAACAATGGAGACAGGGAAAAAGCTTGCCTCTAAGATTTTACCCCCAGCTCTCACCTCTCGCCAGATTTGTTCATCTGAAGTAGAATCATTTGGTGTGTGTTTTCTACAGGCCAAGAACTGCTCTGTCATTCGTTTGTTAGAGCCCCAAACCTGCTGCCAATGACAAAAGTAATAACTGCTCCCAGAAGAGACGTGCCTCCCTTGCTTCGACATATTAATTTGTGTCCAACTTTACACTGTTCACTGCTTGTCTCATTGTTTCTTTGTAGATGGCTCAGACAGAGAATACAAACTTACCTCCAAACACTCATCCCATTCCAGTACCTTAACCCTAATACTAATATACCCCCTCCTTCCATGTAAAATATGTATGTAAGTCCTGTGCTTTGTAGGACTGTTTGTCAGTCTGGGGCATCTAACTCCAGACTGCACCTGTTCCTAATTCATTTTTATTAACGATAATAGTGTCAGCTAAATATAGTGAATCTATGGGACAGATAATTGGCTGTCTGTCCTGCTGTGTGGTTCGATGTGATTGGGTCTGTGTATATTAGATTGCATTAGATTAGATTCAAATTTATTGTCATTACACATGTATAAGTACAGGGTAACGAAATATGGTAATATATGGTAATACATGGTAACGGAATATGGTAATACAGGGTAACTAATGTGGTAATACAGGGTAACTAAATGTGGTAATACAGGGTAACTAATGTGGTAATACAGGGTAACTAAATGTGGTAATACAGGGTAACTAAATATGGTAATACAGGGTAACTAAACGTGGTAATACAGGGTAACTAAATATGGTAATACAGGGTAACTAAACGTGGTAATACAGGGTAACTAAATATGGTAATACAGGGTAACTAAACGTGGTAATACAGGGTAACTAAATGTGGTAATACAGGGTAACTAAATGTGGTAATACAGGGTAACGAAACATGGTAATGCTCTGCTGATGCACTCACCTCCCAGCGTGGCAGAGATGAGGATTACACATGTATAAGTACAGGGTAACTAAATGTGGTAATACAGGGTAACTAACTGTGGTAATACAGGGTAACTAAATGTGGTAATACCGGGTAACTAAATGTGGTAATACAGGGTAACTAAATGTGGTAATACAGGGTAACTAAATGTAGTAATACAGGGTAACGAAACATGGTAATGCTCTGCTGATGCACTCACCTCCCAGCGTGGCAGAGATGAGGATTACACATGTATAAGTACAGGGTGACAAAATGTGGTAATACAGGGTAACTAAATGTGGTAATACAGGGTAACTAAATGTGGTAATACAGGGTAACTAAATGTGGTAATCAGGGTAATGAAACATGGTAGTGCTCTGTTGATGGACTCACCTCCCAGCGTGGCGGAGATGAGGATGTGGGTGCCATACTTCCTGATGATGGTGTCGATGAACTGCTGTGTGGAGGGCCGGCGGCCCAGCAGGCGGACGCTCCGCTGGAACTCGGGCATGAGAGGCAGGGGGTTGCGGA
Source organism: Coilia nasus (assembly GCA_027475355.1). Taxonomy (NCBI): domain Eukaryota; kingdom Metazoa; phylum Chordata; class Actinopteri; order Clupeiformes; family Engraulidae; genus Coilia; species Coilia nasus. The sequence goes on along the minus strand of CM050209.1, from coordinate 27,693,782 downwards.
TCAGGTCCCGCCTCTCGATGGCTGTGTTCCTCACCTTCCAACGCGCAAACTCCCTACGGGCGCAAAGACAAGCACAAGAGGAGACACATGGTGAGATGTGGAGCTCAACTCAAGAGAAGAAGAAGAGAAGAGAAGAAAAGAAAAGAGAAGAGAAGAGAAGAGAAGCGAAAAGAAGAGAAGTGGAAAGACGAGAAGAGAAGAGAAGAGAAGACACGAAAAGAGAGGAGAAGTAGAGAGACGAGAAGAGAAGAGAAGAGAAGAGAAGAGACGAGAAGAGAAGAGAAGAGAAGAGAAGAGAAGAGAAGAGAAGAGAAGAGAAGAGAAGAGAAGAGAAGAGAAGAGAAGAGAAGAGAAGAGAAGAGAAGAGAAGTGGAATGATGAGAAGAGGAGAGGAGAGAGGAGAAGATAGGAAAAGACAGGAAAAGACAGGAGAAGTGGAGAGACGAGAGGAGGAGAGAAGAGAAGAGAAGAGAAGAGAAGAGAAGAGAGGAGAAGATAGAAAAAGAGAGGGGAAAAGAAGAGAGACGAGAAGAGGAGAGACGAGAAGAGGAGAGAAGACAATAAGAAAGAGAGGAGAGTAAGTGTCACAGTGCATTCCACAGCTTCTGCCCTCAGGTGAGAGAGGAGGCGAGAGTCGAGAGAGAAGGAAGGGAATCTAACGCTGAATCTACAAACCAAATGAAGGCATCCACAATGCTATCTAATCAGCACAATTGCCAGCTGTAGCTAACGGCAATAGCTGCATGCACTGATGATGTCTGCCTCAAGAGTCTGTGTGTGTGTGTGTGTGTATTTGTAACATACACACTAAGAAAGAAACAGCATGAGCAGTAATGAGCAAGACAGAGAATCTGTTTGAGTGAGTGAGAGAGGGATAGACGGGAGACAGTGAGAGAGAGAGAGAGATAGAGGAAGATGTGAATCTGACTGATATTGTGCCAATGGCCATATTTGTGCCCACTAATCTGCCAGTTGGCACAGATTACATCACATTTGTATTTGAATCACCATGTATTCTCAACAATCCCTCTTTAATGAAGCGACTGCTAACGCCCAGAGATGCAACAAAAAATGTATTTACTAGGCTCTATGTGAAAAATGATTACCCACTCTATCGCATAAAGCCCTCTGATGCTGCAAGAATAGACTCAGCATCAACACAGAAGGAATCCAGTGAAATAAGCAGAGGCAAACAGAGGGCAGAGCCAACACGGAATCCAATCTGGAGGAGGGAGCTGTCCGTTCAGCACCCCCTTCTCCCCTTCCCTTTTCCCCACAGCTGAAGTGAGCAGCAGCACCATGGACAGCGACTCACAGCACGGCACACGGGCACCTGTCACCACTTCAGCTGTGCGCTGGCGCCCGGGGGGACTGGGCTAATCAGCGCTGCCTGTTTAGAGGAGCCGCAGAGGCAAGAGACACGCGAGACAGAGACGCTTCTTTTTCTGAGCCCGCGGGCGATCACGGCACACACGCATCTGTTCCTCGCGACGCAACGCGCCACACCGCGCCACACTGCCGATGCACCAGGGCCCCGAGTTTCTGTTCCCGCAACAGACTACCACAGATCCGCGGCAGATTAAAGAGACAGAGAGGCAGCACAAGTGCCAAATCTATGATGAAAATAAACCCGGTGTTTGTATGTGTGTGTGTGTGTGTGTGTGTGTGTGTGTGTGTATGTGTGTGTGTGTGTGTGTGTGTGTGTGCGTGTGTGTGTTTAAGCTGTGTTTATTCCCTTCTGGGCTGTGAGGCTGTGTGTGAGGAATGCTGATGATGTAGCTCTACTTACAAAGACTGGGGATCTTTCAGCCATAGTGCAGTGCGCTGATAAAATGTAGCAGAATACACAGCACCCCACATTAGCCACGGGTAGTGCCATCGCAGCACTGAATTCACTTTGATACCTTTCTGTGCAAATAGGAGACACAGATGCACGTGGACAGCATGGGGTCTCTGTCATCTAAATGTGTTTCCTGTTTTTACTTCCTGCTTCCTTTTCTTTTGCAGACCCAGAGGCCTGTCGGCCAGGCACTCACCAAGGGAGGCGCTGGTCAGCTTTCATTTGTTGTGTCTCACTTCTCCCTCTCTTTCACACACATACACACACACTTATGCACACATACAGACACACCGGCACACACACACATGCACACGCACACGCACACACACACAAACACATACACACACAAACACACACACAAACACACACAAACACAGACTCACACAGACTCTCTCTCTCACACACACACACACACACACACACACACACACACACACAAACCTACGCACACACACACACACACACACCTCCTGTTGGGGAGGAGCCCCCGCACCGCCAGGCCTCAGCGGGATGCCGTCACTGGTCGGGGGCATCTGAAAACCCCAATATCCCGGGGAGGGTAATTCTTTGATTTGTATTCATTGCACACGATAATCCTCAGGAGCCAAGCAGTTGTCCCTTTAATTTTGGGCAAGCACGTGCCCAGAAGACCACCAGGGACACACCGAAAGGAAAAAAAAAAACTGTTTAGCGGGAGGGGACTCACACAACAATTGTTAAAATTGGAGGGCCAGGGGTTGGTGCCGTAATGGAAATGTCAGCTGGCAGCTGGAAGCAGTGGGTAACTACATACAATTAAGCCGACCTGCACGGGGGCCAGCGCTCACTGCGCTGAGGGTGCCAGAACGATTTGGATTTTGACACCTTTTTGAGGAGGCAGGACTGCAAATCAGCCTCAACAGGTTTTTGTCCTCTGGCAATCTAAGAAGATTTCAGGCTAACTACATACCTTTAGAGAAAAAAAACCCACTATGTTAATTCAATTGTGCAGGCTGGTATCTTTCTTTCCTTTTTGCGTCCTGCTTTTTTTCTTCTCTCTGTCTCTATCTCTGTCTCTGTCTTTCTCTATTTCTCTCTCTTTCTTTTCTCTTTCTCTTGCTTTGCCATAAATGCAGTTCTAGCACGACAGCGTCTTCTCACTTTGTCTGCCATTTGAAATGTATCTAAGTGTTTTATAATTGCCACTCTTGAAGGGAAAGGAAGCTAATATATGCTAATTGCATTGTGAATGCTTTTGCATCAACAAATCTCAAGGCAAATCTCAAGGTAAAGTGGACCACATGATGAGGCATATTAAGACTCAATGTGCAATCTCTGTCCCTTTCCGTCTTCGTCTCTGTCTCTCTCCATCTCTGTGTCTGTGTCTGTGTCTGTGTCTGTGTCTGTCTGTCTTTCTCTCTCTCTCTCTCTCTCTCTCTCTCTCTCTCTCTCTCTCTCTCTCTCTCTCTCTCTCTCTCTCTCTCTCTCTCTCTGTGTGTCTGTGTGTTTGTCTGTCTGTCTGTCTGTATCTTTGTATGTGTTACAAGTACATTCACTTATTCACACAACTATGCGAAGATGTTTCTTATTTTCTTTGTTTGTGTGTGTGTGGGTGGAAACATATCTATGCATTGTGTACATACTGTAACATACTGCCTGTGCATGTCTGAGCATGTTGCTGTGGCCTTTTTCAAAGAATGTGTCCTGTTAACTAAATAGGCCATCGCAAGATTCAAGCTTTTCTATGCAGCATTTGAAAACATCTCTGCAAATCACACCCATTCACTGATTCCTTGTGTGGCCCCAGATCTTGGCTCTTCTGAATGGGAGAATTTGTGATGGCTACAAAGGTGCTGTTGTGGAGAGGCAACCCCATAGCTTACCCCAGAACTCACTCTATCAAACCTCCCCCTGCATTTCTCAGTGCCTTGAGAATAAAGGCCTGCCTTCAGAGCACAATTCTGCACAGCATTCATTTCGATGATGAAAAGGATCCCCATGTGTTATGACATGTGTGTGCATGTGTGCATGTGTGTGTGTGTGTGTGTGTGTGTGTGTGTGTGTGTGTGTGTGTGTGTGTGTGTCTGTGCACGTGTATGTGTGTGTGTGTGTCTGTGTGTGTGTGTGTGTATGTGTGTGTGTGTGTGTGTCTGTGCACGTGTGTGTATGTGTGTGTGTGTGTGTGTGTGTGTCTGTGTGTTTTGCTGTGTGTGTGTGTGCATGTTTCTTTATGTGTGTGTGTGTGTGTGTTTGTTTGTGCCTAAGTCCTCTATAGTAAAAATCCTGGCCACTGCAGAGCATTATAGATCTATAGCTCTCGAGTCCTCGAGTCCTCCAGTCCTCCAGTCCTCGTCTACGCAGGCTAAATCGGGGTAAATAAATACGCCACTATGTGCTGGATCTCAGAAAATGACAAAGAATGTGGAGGTAAATACTGCTGATTTGGAGGAAAAAATGCAACCGAGTACAGCAGACTACACAAGGAGAGGCCGAATCAATAGCTTTGTTAGGACATGTATTGCACCAGCATATTTGCCCGGCACACTGAGCATTATCGTCTAGTGATCTGCACATGCTCAGTCATAATGAATCCCTAAGCACAGCACGGCACGGCACGGCACAGCACGGCACGGCACGGCACGGCACGGCACAGCACGGCACGGCACAGCACGGCACAGCACGGCACAGCACAGCACAGCATGGCACATCACATCACAGCACAGCACAGCACAGCACAGCACAGCATGGCACAGCACAGCACAGCACAGCACAGCACAGCACAGCACAGCATGGCACAGCACAGCACAGCACAGCATGGCACAGCACAGCACGGCACAGCACAGCACGGCACAGCATGGCACAGCACAGCATGGAAAAGGACAGTATGGCACAGCACAGCACAGTATGAAATGGTGCAGCACAGCAGCAAAATGCAATACAGCACAGCACAGTACAGCACAGCACAACACAGAATTGCACAGCACAGCACAGAGCAGCAAAGCATAGTGTAGCATAGCACGGCATAGTGGGGCATAGCACAGCAGCACAGAGAATGCTGTGGAACTGTGGCGTTGGCTTGCTCTGTGCCTCCCAGCCCTGCTATAGCACATTGCTGTGATTTAGCAGCGAAGGCCTCTAAGGGCCCTTAAATTGACCTATTACTTAGGTGCAATTGCAAGCGCGCTCCGATCAGCAGGATTCAATCTCATAGTGCATAACCTCAGTCTAACACCTTTCAGTGGCCATGTTCTTCTGGCTGTTAAGGTCGGCCAGGTTCCCCTTGCAACACTCCCCCACCCACACCCCACACCCCACACCCCACACCCCACACCCCACACCCCACACCCTAACACCGCACACCCCCCACCCCACCATCATCGGCATCACACTCTACAACCCTGAGTTTGGACCGTGTCCAAACTCACTCAAGCCTCTCTCTGCGCTACGGGCAGTGTGTTTACACTTTACGGCGAAGGGCACACACATAACTCTTCAAACATTCAATCCAGTGAAGGTTTTTTATGTTGCCACTGATGTTACTGTCATTGGTGTCGTGGTCTAAAAATATGTGGTACCAAACTAGTAAGCAGCAACCATGTCTCTTTATTAGATAGCTGCCATGAGTCAGACACACAATAAAATATTTTGTGAGTGTTGTTGTAGTAGAGAATTTTGTGATGGCTAAAGTATGTATGGATAAAATCTTAAAGACTGACCCAACAGTGTTGTTTTGATTTTTGCTAGTGCTGTACCATTCACCTGGGCACTCCTATGGGCATGTTTTGGGACAACATCCCAAGGCACAGCAGGTTCTGAAAGAGGTATGGCCCTGATGTAGCCTGGTAAACCGCCCCTCGCACTTCATTTCATTTTGTACAGAGGGTCTGGACCGGAATCTGTTGAGGAGCATGTAAGAGGTCTGCGCAACACCGATCCAATCAGCGAACAGAGGGTGTGTTCGTGAGCCATGACATTGACTTTATGTGCTACATTTGAATTGTAGTGCATGGGTAGGCTGATTGCATATGTGACCACCAGGCATTAGTGACTGCGTAAAGGCAGAGGCACTTGTTTTAAACTTCCGCAGAGTCCACACCTCCAGGAAGAAATCGTTTCTCACGGGCTCCGCTCCAGACTGTCTGTACAAAATGAAATGAAGTACGAGAGGCTGGTTTACCAGGCTAGCCCTGATGTGGCCCACGTTTGGTTCTGAGTCAGCAGGTCCGACTCAAAGCTGGCTGTGCTGGGGCCCAGAGAGGGAATCCTCTCACCCCCCCCCCCCCCCCACCCCCACCACAAACCCCCTTCCACCCCCACCCCCTCCGATTTTCACTCTCTCCACATCCTATTGCTTTTCACATAACCCTCCATCCGTTTTCTCATTCTTTTCTATTGTTTTTTCCCCTTCATGCAATTCCAGACAGATTGAGGGTCTTCATGCTCTCCCACACACGGCCTAAATGTGAGCATGTCCACTGGGTCGGAGAGAGAGACCATCAGCGTGTGGGCAGAATCGACACACGGGCCCGTGCATGGCGTAAAGCCATGTCTGAGTGCGACCGTTATTCCATTACACGTTTTTTTTTTTTTTTTTTTCATGGGGTCCGGTATCTAAAATCTATAATCTGCACGGCCCAAATGACCACGTTGCATGCACGGGCACAGGGGCACTGTTCATTATGATTGATTTTCCGTTCGCGGTTTTTGCGATTCGTGGAAAATATTCCGTTTTCTGCCCCTGTAATCTCAGTGAAGTAGCACAAACATGAGGCCTCGCATATTTTTGATTAATTCACAGTCACATTCTGAACGAGTATCCGGCAAAAGCCATTTTCATTCTCTATCTGTCTCTCTCTTTCTCTCTCTCTCTGTCTCTCTCTCTCTCTCTATCTCTATCTGTCCTCTCTCCCCAGAGGGAGCTTATTGTTGATGCTGTAAAGCAAATAAATATGTATGTCTCATTACAAACCCCAACATTATTCATCTAACAAACCCACCCCAGTATTATTCATCTAGAAAAAGTACAACAGACATAATAAAATGTCCTGTCCTGGTTTAATCTGGCCATCAAGAGACCCTCGCTATATTGAAGTAACAGGCTTAGTGTGGTAGAGTCTCACAAAAAAAGGGGAACAAAAAGAATATATAAAAAATAAAGTCTCATACTGACATACAAAGCCAAAAGGCAGTAACTACATATTTTGTCAAAACTGAATTTAGACTGGAAACTGGAACACCTCTTTTATCTTTAGACCACATCTCATGCTTCTCCCTATTAAGATAGTACATGCAAGCATCACCACTATTACACCTACAACACGTGTGACTGGGCAGTGTGACAACTTTAAAGGAGAACTTCAGTGTGAAATGAAAATTTGCAGGTACCAGGTAAAAACACCTGGTACCGAGTTAGTATTATTTTAGCAAATTTGATTTAGCCTGTTGCATAAATGTTGTGTACACTTACAAAGTTCTCAGTGCCTCGTTTTTAATGTCAGGGCCTTTGTTGTACCACCGATGGAGTGTGGAGTTTCTTCGAGCTGTTTTAATGGTTTAAAAATAGAGTAGTCGTCATGCTTCGTCTAAGGGCACCTACCACTAGCCTTCTGGGACAAACGACAAAAAATAGTTAAACTCTGAATGCAACAGGCTAAATCAATTTTGTTCCTCAGTACACATACCAACATGCCAATGCCAATTTTCATTTTACACTGTTCTCCTTTAAAGGCATTGTTCTCAGTTTCAGTGTTTGCATAGTCACTGCACTTTGTAGGGCAGCATAGGTCCCTATACTGGACTGACAATAGAGGGGCAACCGGACAGACAGGGATAAAGGGGTACACTGCACTCCCCCCCAAAACATACTGTAGGTGGGTGACTCTGGCTTTAGATAGAGTGCCAGTCCTGCCATGTATTGGTTCTACCTGTGGCCTTAAAACAGATGGTTTGGCTAATTAGTTCATTAAGCTAGCCAAAGAGCGATGCTAATGAGAGTCATCGGGTTTTTGTGAATGGCTGAAGCTAACACAAGGTGAAACTTCAGTGACTCTGTGACACCAACCCCCCCCCACCACCACCACCACCACACACACACACACACACACACACACACCCAGCACCAGCCCCAGACAGACAGCACTTCCAACAGGCAGCTGCCTCAAAGAGTCTCAACCTGGGGCTGTGAGACGTCAGAGCCCCTTACAACCTTGACGTTAGCTGTGCAGGGCAGGGCCAGACAGAAGATTAGCACATTTTTTACATCAGTTCTCCCCCTTGGAAGAAAAAAACCTCTTCTTCCTCCCCAAACCTCTGTGCCGTGTGTGCCACTCCAGTCTTAGCAAGCCGGCCCGTTCCGACCCGTGGTCTGGCCTGGCCTGTGCCATTAGCCAGAGCAGTGTATGCAGGAAGCATATGTATTTGAGTCCACATCGGCAGATTAGCTGGGCTGGCAGATGGGGCCCAGCGATATGATTCAGTGCTCTATTGCTCAGTTCAAAGAGCGGCTTAATAACCTCTCGAAGGAGCTCGTGCTGTAACAAATAGCTGTGCTGTTCCAGTCTGAGCAGGCCGGACAGGAGTGATTATCACGTCAGACGGGCATTAAAGGGAACTGCCTCAGGTTCTGTATGTGTGAGGGAGTATGTCTGTGTGTGTGTGTGTATGTGTGTGTGTGTTGTGTGTGTGTGTGTTGTTGTGTGTGTGAATTTGGTATGTGTGTGTAGGAGGGGTTTATGTATAGTGTGTGTGGGTGGGTGAATGTCTGTAAATGTCTTTAGCAGGGGACTTCAAATGATGTTGAGGATAGGTAGTTAAGAGCTAGTCAAGCCATTGGAGATTTCAGCTGAATGACTTATTAACTCTACAAATGGCCTGGTTTAACACTACACAGAGACAAAGAGAACAGCCACACACACACACACACACACACACACACACACAACACACACACACACACACACACAC
>CM050209.1:27642500-27670000 GCA_027475355.1 Coilia nasus | reverse complement strand
TTATGTATATTGTGGCCTGTAATATATTATATGTGTGTATGTAGGGGCAGTGGATGTGTGTGTGTGAGAGAGAGTGTGTATGTCTAGGGGTGTGTGTGTGTCTGTGTGTGTCTGTGGGGTGGATGGAGGTTTGTTTAGCGGATGGCCAGGAAAAGTGTGGTGTGTGATCGGTGAGGATGGGCAAATGGAGGGCTAGTTAACAGGCAGAGTGTGCTTCACGTAGGCTATGATTATTTCTCACCTTCACACTGACCTTTATGTCATCAGCTCTGTCTGTCTGTCTGTTCCCATCACATGCAGCTCCAAAGGGATGCACGTCTCTATTGAGTCTGTGTGTGTCTGTGTGTGTGTACTCAGATCCACAAGTGCACACACACACACACACACACGCACCTAGACAAGCACACCTAGACACACACACACACAGACACACACCACATTAGCCATTCCTTTCACTTTCCCTCTGATCCGCCGCCTGCATGCCAAAGACAGGCCGCTGCCGCACCTAATTACTGACGGCTCAGCCAGACTCATTCATGGCCCAGCGGAACGAGTCGGACAAAAGATTAGTCGCGTGGCCAAAACAAAAGGAGCCGGCGCACCACCCACTCCAGACAGGCCTTTCACCACTAATATACGCGCGCTCTCACTCTTCCTCCGCCTGCAGCCCTTCTCCTCCAAACGCCATCGATCGCCACGGCTGCCCTGCTCTCCTCTCCTCTCCTCTCCTCTTCCTCGCTCTGCAAACTCACTTCACGGCCAAATGCCGTATCGCATTTCCAACAGAGCTCTCTGAGACGCGTTTTTGTGTGTGCGTACGCATCTCGCTGTGGCTCGAGCGAGAGTAACATTTTCCACCTCCAGGTGGTTAATTCTTATTCAATGCCAATAAACTACGAACTTTAAATGCAGCGCATCTAATTAAGAGGAGGAATGCATGCATTAAAATGTCCCTGGTAGCGCGCAGGACTGCGAGGAGGGCCAATAACTAAGACTTGCAGCTCAGCAGATACGTCTGCAAGACGGAGACATCCACGAGATATCTGGCGGATCGCGCAATCTGTCAGACTGACAAGCCGGGCTAATTACCCAGATGAGAGCAGGTAAAACTGTACCTGTGATTCTCATTTGCATAAATTGCTCAGACCAATCATGCTAAATTGTGCTTGCGTCTGCATATGCGTAGCAGAGGTTTTAAACCTCTGATTGCAAAGTAGGCTTTAAATATGCACTCTCATTAACCCCACCCTACTTTTAGGGAAGCCCTTGTTTGTAATGTAATTCCCATATGTGGTACTTAAGACAAAAACATATTCTGGCTCATCATTGCTGGCTGGATTGACACTTGCAGAACTTTGTGTATTATCTATATGTTCTCTATCATAGTCTCATAGTCTCCTCATCTGTATTCTATGCATGTAAGAGTCTAAAAAGAATCAGCATCCTGATTGTGTGTGGTTTTCATTATTTAATCACTTAACCTTTATTACACAACACTTAGTTTCAGTCAAGTGACTGAATTTGAGATAAAGCGTGTAATTTGTGCTGAGATTTAGCACAATACTTAATGAAACATTTACGTGTTTGTGTCACTCTGGCTTGCATCTCCATGTAAACAATTTCCCAGCACTACACTTTATTTTTATTCTTGCATTTAAATATGGAAACACTTCTTGTCAGCACTATCACATCCAGTGCTAAAATTGCGGCTGCGATTATTATCAGGACCCAGTCAGCACCCTGTCGCTGCAATCCATTTCCACCCATGCTGATGTTCTCACATAACTGCGCTACCCATAGTGCATCAGTGCTTTCCTGCCTCTGCCTGGGTCACATGTAGTCGCGCTCCGCACCCACTCCTTTAGTGGATGGGCCATCCGTCATGTTCGCACAGCTCATGGTGCGCGAGCCAGCAGGTGAACCGTGCAAAGTGGGACACTGATGACCTTCACCTACAGGCAGGCGATGAATGGGCTCCAGGGAGAGGTCATGCTAGCCATATTCACGGAAAGGGCCATATTGGTAACGAACACTCATTTTTTTTTTTTTTTACAAGAACTCAAGCGCCTGCCTCATCTCGGTGATAAACGATCCAATCACACTGGTCAGCCAAATGTGCTGCGCCGTAAACACAACGGCGTCCTGCAGAATAGATGGCCTGCATCCTTATTAAGTAATGAATAAACAAAATGCAATTACTCTCGCTGGTATTTACGTGAAAATATCAGAGTCCCTCGGCAATCAAGACGAGAAGGAGAGAAATGACAAGTCAGTTTCTGACAACCCACTGAGAAATGAAAAGTCAATTCTGCTTCACAGTTTGTGCGACTTACTTTGTGGGGAGGCATTCTGGAGAGAAAGCGATTGCTCAAACTGAGGCGCGCCGAGAGAGTCAACAGAGTTGAGCCTAACACTGTGCCTGTAATCCTGCAAAAAAGGGATTTTGCAAAAGACTCAGGACCCCACTGCAGCATAGTCCCCCCAACACTACCACCACCCCCATTGCAATTTCACTTGAAGAAGAGTCACTTGATTGCCTTGTGAAGTAAATATGTCTGTGCGGGTTTGATTTGCGAGAGGAAGGAGATTGAGGGCTTCCTCAGCTGTCTCCAATCTCAATGAAATATCTCTTCAGACGAGACGCCGGATCCAAAAAGTGCTGAGCCTCCAATGACAAGAGTTGTTGAGAGCAAGGACTTCTGGGAAAATTGACACCTGTTGAATTTACTGGATGGTGCCTGACAGAGATTTTTTTTATTTATTGACCAAGGCTCTTTAATGTTTTGACCATGGCAGCACTTTTTAGTTCAGGCATTTTTGACGTGTAAGCATTTGGGTAGAAGAACAATTTCTGTACCTTTTTTTTTTTTGGTGGTACCTGAGTGGATACCATGATGTCAAAGGAATGGAAGGGGAGGCCTGGGGGAGTGGAATTTTGCCTGAGTGCATATTGGGTCAATTGCTAGCTATATATATATATATATATATATATATATATATATATATATATATATATATATATATATATATATGCAATGCAGATATATATATATATATATATATATATATATATATATATATATATATATATATATATATATATATATCTGCATTGCAATGATGGCATAAGAACTCAGTGAATCAAAAACTGTGAATCAGTTTTTAATACAAGGACAGTGACGATTTAATAATTATGCAAAAACATATTGGGTAAAAAGGTTCATTTAGCATAATGGCCAGGCAACTTTGTGAGTTTACGCTGACTTAATGGGCCACAAGGATGCTCATGCTGTTCTTCATCCCATGGACCAAAGCTTCCTTCATCAGTCCACGGCCACGCATGACACGCTTGATCAACAGACTGCGGCATATCTTCATAAACGCCGTCTAAACAATACCTGCCATTGTCCCTGTTTGTTTGAGCCACAATGTTCATTCAAAGCCACAGAAATGCATTAATAGAAAGATTTGCATTTATATTGGATTTCGCATCTACAAAAAAAAAAAAAGTGCTCGAGATACAAGAGCCTTCCAACAATGGCCGTGGAGAGAGCATCAACAGTGTATGGAGTGCTGCATCTGACTAATAGAGTATGCATAACACATGGTGCGCCTCTGCCGAGAGGTTATGTGGTCTTCCGGCCGCCCACATTCAAGTCGGCTCTTTAGAGCCTTAATGTTCTATATGCAATCAGAGCATAGCCACCCCCTCATCCCACCCCCGCCTCTCCATTGCAAACACCTACCTACCTCTATACACACAAAGCAAAACATCTCCCTCTGTGCACAGTCAATGGAAACTGTTGTTTCTATCACAAGAGACACAGAGAAATAAATAAATAAAAATCTACAAAGTAAATCTGGTTATTTAAAATAAATGTAGCTATTAAAAAACCCAAATCGAAAATGTTGCGTATTTGTTTTTATAATTTTTTTATGGTATTCGAGGTTTAACAGCACCTCAAAAGAACCTAACAGCAGTCCTCATCAAAGTGCGCCGCTTGAATGGCAAGTTGTTTAATTATTCTTCCGGCTCTTGCCGCCGGGCTGGAAATTGTAACTCTGCCGCTCGGCCGCTTCAAAGTGATCGTGACCTTTCGGCTAATCCCCTACAGGAGGCCCGGTGAATGTGAATGTGAATGTGAACGTGAATGTGAAATCAAGCCCTGCGGCCACGGGTAAGAAGGAGCCTGTGCTCACTAAAGTAAAGTCTGGGGTAGGCTCGATGCCGGGCCCGTCGCCGGCGGCAGCTATGGCTAGCGTGTTGGCTGGCTGGCTGGCTGGCAGCGTCCAGTAGGAGCTGTCCACTTCATCTCTGGGCTCTAGAAAAGCCTGGGAGGGGGAGAGCTGCCATCTACCTTCATTCTGGGCCACACTGAATGCGCACAGCTATAGCTACTCTGTCTGAATCACAGAGACAAAGGGGGCCCCCAGGACATCAGAAGCATGTGTTGTCTGTTTGTTTGTTTGTGTTGTGTTGTTTGTTTGTTTGTTTTTATTTTTGGTCATCTCCACTTGGCTTCAGACATACATACTGTATTCATCTGCATTTTCACCTCGGGCGCTGAAGGAGACCTGCTACAGGAGGTTGCATGCTATAGTGTGGCATTCACCAGCTCCACAAAAAATAGGATTCTAGGGGTATTGCAGAAAAGAAGCATAGCACATATGGAAAGAACATATATGTATGTTTTAATAATTGTCCATTGAATATTCGCAATGCAGATGTTTTTATTAAGACTGGTGGCTGATTGCTCAGAACTGTAACCCTTTCACAGGTAATGTAATAAACCTGAGAGACTGGCCTGGCTTGCTTATATGAATGTATAAACAACATGTGCCATCGTAAAATGTGTTAAACATATTAATAGGGACGCCGATATCATACATGAGTAATTTAGTAACTGCATGCCTTTTAACCTCTATGGCATCATCCCACCAATGGTAGCTGTGAGCTGTTCCCATAGACAGTAACATCTAATGCTGAATAAGGTCTGTGTCTTCTTAGTCTCCTTTTAGAGCCTGGTGCTAACTCCAAGAAAAACAAGAAGAGGGAAAAAAAAAGAAAAAATGCTTTCTGACTAAAAAATGTGTCGGGTTTTGTTAAATCAAGCCAAGTCATGGAAGCAAAAAAAGTCTTTTTCTCTGAACATGGAGCAAAATGAGGGGGTGCATGATGGGAATGGAACAGAATTTTTCTCTCGTGACGGATGGGCTGCACTCCTTGCGCTGACAGTTGTGCATATGTCTGACAGATGTGAAGGCAGATTTTCTGATTAAATTTTTAATGAGAAGTGCAGTGTATTCCGCTTCTGTATCGACAACAGATTTAATTGTCTTGTCACAAGCAAGGCGATATCCGGCATTGATGGCTGAATTCGATGCCTCGGTCTGTTTGAGGTGACAAACGGACAAAATTCCCGCTCCCTCTCTCCGGAAGCGCGATCCGGCTCCAGGTGGCGCGTTCCTAACAGGAACATTACGCCTCCGATCAGCACTCCGACGCCTAATGAATCACCCGAGCACCTAAACTACACTACACCGCTTCCCCTTGGAATTGCACGAAGCAATGACTGTTGCACGCTGCTTAGGAGCACCAATGGGACTCCTTCTTTTTCAGGAAGTGATAATCCGCACTACAGGCTCCCAGAATGCCTGGCAACCTGTCAGACTTCAAATCATGAAAACACGGTGTTGACACATAACAAAGGCAACTCTAGAGGGAGCTTTTATTCTGTAGCAATTCACACAGTACGCAAGTGTGTGAAAGAGAGAGTGGGAGACAGAGGAGAGAGAGAGTGGGAGACAGAGGAGAGAGAGTGAGCGAGCGAGAGAGAGAGAGGGAGAGAGAGAGAGAGAAAGTCAGAGCAGAAGAGTTGTGAGGAATCAAAGACCCCTGTCTGCAGCTCCCTGAGTATATTAATCAAATATGTACAATGTATCTGACTATTTTCTACTCCAGGACTCAGAAGTGAAGACAAACAAGACAAGTAATCAAAGCGTGCCCTTGTGGAAGACGGGAAGGCGTCTCATTATCTGTTTGCTGTACCTTGTCAGTCAAACACGGGCATATTTACAAGGAAAGAGAGAGGGGGCTGGAGTGGAATAACATTTGGATTCTCCACTGGTGCTTCTAAACATTCGCAAACGGGGAAAACACACAACACATGCCTATTAAATGGTAAATATTCAACATCTCTGCACACTGGATGGTTGGAACTGTAACAGACGCTGTTTATATTCATGTTTTACCAGAAAATGTTAGGCAAGAGACTGGAGGCATGATGTAAGAATATGTAGTAAAATACATGGTTACATGAGGCAACACCAGATTGAATATGTTGACAATGTGGTTTTTATGTATTATTCATGTATTTATCCAATTCTTTATTTATTAGCGTTGTGGGATTGAGGAGGAGTGGTGGGTGGTTAGGTCTAAAAGCAAAGGGAGATTGCATGCTTCACTGATGGCCTATCCTTGAAAGATCATTAACCTTTAGTGATGGCATCACGCTTTGCCTCTCCCCCTCCCAGACACAACCACAGCAGGCATCCATCAACACATGATCACGGCAGAATAGGGCAGCGTTCGCACCAAAGTGTCCCTAGTCGACCTCAATTAGCGTTAAAGCCGCTGTTCTAAATCAATGCAAATTGTGAGCGCATTGTTTCTCCTTGGACGATTATTGTTCTTCAGTACAATAGAAACACACCAAACAATACCAAAGGCAGTAAGAGATTTAGGCAGGCAAATTGTGCTACACATCCAATCTGTTGTTGTTGTTTGTTTGTTTGTTTGTGTGCGATTGTGTTCTTTGGTGAATTACGTCCTTATTCTTCCTTTCTAATACTGTTTCAGGTTTTGAGTTGCGTCTGTGCTTCGTGGTCACACACACACATGCCAAGAACAATGTCTGTGTAAGCACAAACAAAAAGAAAAACAAATTAATTGCCCCCTGGTCCAGCTACTTCCACTAAAATCTGTAAGACCGAAATTTAGAGTTGTGCCAAATGTAATTACGGACTGGGTCATTTGGGAGGCTAATTAACAGTACAACATGTGTGGTAAAACTTTACATAAAAATCCCAGTGTCTTCAAAGCACCATTATAAACACATTCATAAATGGTTATTAGGAATTTATAAAGCCTTGCAATGATTACCATACTCCCATATATCTATGCATATGACTGCACTAATAAAGTTCTGTGATGTTACAACACAAAGCCCTGCAAGGTTGTTTTGTTCTCAAGAGTGGCATTCATGTAACTTTACAGTTGATTTAAACTGAGTATCTATAAATATATTTTTATAGAGTTATAAAATATTCATAATACCTTACGATTGCTTAAATAATCTATATAAGCATGTCTATACAGCTGGAGTATTTGGGTTAAACAGAATCGTTTGATAAGACTGTGCTGTTCCCTCTTTCTGATGTGACAGCATGTCCAGACTCATCTGGGCTTAAATGTAGTGAAAGAGTAACACACGGCCAAGCCCTTTCCCTACTAAAGGCAGGCCCATAAGCTGATAGTGGGGTCAGTTTGGAGGCCAGTGCTTTTGTAATAAGCTTCTGTCCACTTTTAGATGGGCTAGAGAAGTCCCAAACAACCTTGACTAAGAGGTGCCTGCTCGAACTGAGAAACTGGGATGCAGAGTGCGGGAATGTGTGTGGGGAAAGAAACTAGGGAAATAAGAACTAGGAAAATAACACTACCCATTCCGCAAGCAAGATTTATTACCTTAATAACAACAACAACAACAACAACAACAACAACAACAACAACAACAACAATAATAATAATAATACTGATGATGATGATGATGATGATGATGATGATAATAATAATAATAATAATAATAATAATAATAATAATAATAATACTGATGATGATGATGATGATGATGATGATGATGATGATGATAATAATAATAATAATAATAATAATAATAATAATAATAATAATAATAATAATAATAAAAAAATTATAATCATCATCATCATCATCATCATCATCGTCATAATTATAATAATCATAATAATAATAATACTCATAATATACTACCTACTAATAATATGTACTACTACATGTACTACTACTAACTACATGCACCGCCTAGCAGTACATGGTGTGACTGCTGCAGTGTGCTGTGAAGTTCAGGTGCCACCTGTGAAGCAACCTGATGAAGGTCCATGACTGAAATGTCATAAAAAAAGTTAATAAGTGTTGCTTGCAGATTGGGCAGTGTGCGGGAGTTCTTATTTCCCTAAGTCATACCGCTCCTGTCCTCCACAGAGGTGTGTCAAAAGCTAATTTTGTTTTTGTGAAGAGAAAACTAAAAGAAAGAGAGAGAGAGAGAGAGACAGAGAGAAAGAGCGAGAGAGAAGCAAGAGTAACACATAAACGGGCGAATGTGGGGCACTCACCTATACATTTTATATCTAGTCGTAAATCCTTGGCGAAATCTCTCCACGAAGGAGAGGTAGCTCCGTGAGTGGTGGAAAGGCCCCCGGTCGGAGATGAGCCAGTCGAACTGCTTGGTGACATGCTGCTCAGTAGCGGACGGGTCCGGGCGGGAAGACTGAACTGTTATATGATCCCATATAAACAGGAAACAGATGACCTCAATAAACCTCCAGTTCATGCTTTTCCTGAAGCCGCTCGCTGTTCATTCTCGCTCCATCCTTTGGAGACCTTTGAAGGGGAAAGGGAGAGAGAGAGAGAGAGAGAGAGAGAGAGAGAGGGAGAGAGAGAGAGAGAGAAATAAAGATACATATGAAGAGAGAAATAATGAGGCAAAAAAGAAAAGGGAGGGCAAAAAAACAACTATGAAATCTGAATTTCACAAAAAAGCACACTGAATAACAACATGAGTTCTAGCCTAATCTTGTTGATTTAGCCTCTGAGGAATGGAATCTGCAAATGTTCCTTTATCACTTTAAACACTTTGCTTTGTTTTTTTTGCTGCTGCGAAAAAGGCATCCTGCCACCTTTCCCCATTTGTTTACCCCTTTCACAACCCCTTTAGTCTGTGCACCACGGCTAGGCCCAGGTCTCCCTCCTAACGAGGACAGTTGCCCTTTTCCCAGATGGAAATCTATTACAGCTGGCTGAGAGTGCGGTCTTCTGTTTACGCAGACTAATTGCAGTTGTGATACGCTCAGACAAGGTTAGGAAGCTGCCTTACAATATGTTGTGACATCAGCTTGCTTGAGCACAAAAACTCTCTCAGTTGTAGTGTAGTGATATAATTAATGAGAGAATTGTGTTTGTAGTTGTTAAGGAAAAACATTTTTACGGTATTACTATTATGTAAGTGAGATATGCATATCAGCCTGCCAACACATCAAAAAAAAAAAACATAAATTATACAAAATAAAGTCTATATTAAATGCAGAATGTTTTAAACATGTTACTTGCATTGTTGTTTAAGAGACAGATAGTAATCTACGCTAAGCTCCTATTATTCCAAAGAAGTGTGTTCATAAATCAAAGCGTATTTCTGTCCCATGTTGTTATTACCATGTTACAAGATGGATTGTTGGTTGTTTATGAAGGCAAATGAAAAATCTAATTAGACCTCTTGGCCTATTTAAAAGGCTTCGTCTTTCAAAAAATACCTCTGTGTGTCTGCGTTTTCTCTGCATGGAATAGTGAACAGAATGTTTTTTTTATGTATCCTCGAAACTGCTATAAATAAACAGCTGTTGTCAGGCCTATTCAGGGTCAGATTTCTGTACTTTTTTCTGCTTCATATAATCCAGTGACAGACAATAAAAATGAGAAAAACCAATAACACACACACAACAGTACACACGCACACACCCACACAGACAAGCAGACACCGCTGGATGTCAAAGCGAAACTCTCAGTCAAACAAGTGTGTCACCAACAGAACATTATTATCCACTTTCCTTTGGATTCATGTCTCTCTGCTGAGATAAGGCGGCCATTTTCATCAGTAATTACGCTTAAGAACCCTAGCCCCCTGGCTGAAAAACGGCCTTTCTAAGCTAAGCTATTAAATTAGCGTTACTGTAGACGGAAACGCTTTCTCTCTCCCTTTCTCCCTTTCATGCCTTATTAATCACCAGCACCAAATGACAGTCTGACAAACAGAAGTAAGCAATTCAGGCTGGAGTTTCTTTTTGGGGAATAAAAAAAAACATTCTTCCCTTTCCATTACCACTCTTGTGTATATAAGTTGTATATCGAACCCTAGTTTGGACACACAAAATAGAAATCAAAGCTTTGTTACGCTTCCTATTTCCTATTGGCTCCAGGGCGACGCAGTGCAATGGTTTCCTCAACTTACATCAAACGCAATCCTCAGCTGTCAACAGTCCTTTACCCCGAGTGCACTCTTCAGAGCAGCGGCTGCTTGCACTGTCTTGCGTCGTTATTGCTTTGCGTACCACCGGCGGAGCAAAGCACGGCTGAGCAGAGCATCACCCATCACCACGTCCACGCTCAAGACAGTGACACTCAGACAAATTACAGGCTACTTCTCAGTCAGTGTGTGCCTGTCTACACCAGTTAGGTAATTGAGAGCTCAAGGCCAATTGGTGCCCCCCATCCACCCCCCAACACCCCCACCCCCCTCCTAGCGGTGGGCTGGCCTCACCTACACTGCTGTGGCAATGACAAATTCATGGCAGCATAATCTAATGAGGCCTCCTTTCAGATAATTAGCTTAGACTAATTTGAGGCTGGCTGTCAGAGGATAACAATGCATCACGTAATGGAAAGGCTACGTTGTACGACAGTGAACCGAGGATGGATACACCGAGGATAGGTGTTATGTTTTTGCAGAAGCAGGAAGCTCATCGCAGGTAAAACAGGCAGAGGGGCTATCAGGACTTGAAAGATACAGGATGAGGTGAGAGGGAAGTTTATTTACTGTGTAGCAGCGGTGTAGCCAGCAATCATAAAGTGGGTGGGCCAAAAAAAAGATATCAGGTGGGCTTAGCCCAAAACACATAAGATATTTTTATTACTGAAACAGTCAATCAAACTTATAGAGCCTTCTGATTGGGTGGGCCTGACTGACAAGTGGGTGGGCACAGGCCTACCCCAGCCCACCCATGCCCCACCTATGCCTATGCTGTGTAGTGCAGTTCATACACACTAGTACATGTAAGCACCTTAAAAAAATTGCAGAAAAAAGAATGAAGGGCACTCGAAGTGCATGTGTTTTTCCTATGTAATCTCACCACACATGGTCTTGGCCTGGTTATACCCACCTAAGAAACTAACCAACCAATAAACCAACAAAACCAATATGGCTGAAAACATGGTCTCCATTGCAGGTAGTAAGCGATGGAAAAATCAAATGGTAATATAAAGGGACTGAAAATATCAAAAAGACTAAACTAGAGAAAATGTAGAAAATAAATAAAAGGAAGAGGGCTTTCAGTCTGGTACCAAAAAACATGCAAGCTAGGCTTTCAGTCTGTATTTGGAACTGACTACAGCTGGAGAAGCTTTGATGTCATCGGTAAGTTGGTCCCAGATTTATGGCTGATTTTAGAGTAGCTAACAGCTTTTTGGAAATCTTTAGTTCTGATTGTAGTTTGTACCAAAAGATTCCTTTTCTATGATTTGAGGGGTCTAGCAGGTCTGTACTTGACAAACATGCTCCACTAACCTGGGTCTATCCTATAAAATGATTTATAAGGCAGTTCTCTGACTTACTAAAGGTCAGTGTATAAACTTCATTTTTGGAGTAATGTAATTTCTTCTTTTCATTTTTTGTATGAAGTCTAGCTGCCTTTTGTTGAAGCTGAAGCAATTTGGCAGTGGCTTATTGAATACTTTTTTTCCAACAAACCCTTGCTCGAAGTAAGCACTACGGTTAGTGAGAGTTGAGAAGGAGTTAGATGAGGACAAAAAGCTGGTTGGCACAAACAGTTTTGCTCTGGAGGTCAAGCAAGTATTTGAGAACGTGTTTCTTTTTGGCCTCCCTAAGAAACATGCACTCTGCCCAGTGTCATGGTGGCACAGGAAAATATCTGGTAAACAACAAAAGGGCCACTCAGAAATTAATTTCTTGTTTTAATATTCCAGTCAACAGCTCAGCTAATTATGTGGAAGGTACAGCTTGTACAACAGTGTGTGATTGTATAGGTCATCATTTTAGACCCAGATGGAAAATTGCAATTATCTGCAGGAAACATACAAATGTGATTTGGTCATCACATTTAAATCACAGAATATAATAGTTTAAAAATTCCTTCACTTTAAGTCCTTTTGTGCCAAGATGTGTTGGAATCCCAGGTCTAACCTCACTGTTATCAGGCAAGATTATTTCCCTGTTTGCTTTAGTGAATATTTGAGGCACCCAGCTATCAGTCTTATCAAGGACATTATTATATGCGACCATAGTGGTTGGTAGAAGGGTTGAGTAAATCTGCGCATCATCAATGCAGACATGCTAAGACATCGTCGTGTCTAGTTAATTAATAATTTGCCCATGCAGGGAGTGCGTGTGAAAGGCTGAATAATACAGAGCCTGCAGGGTGTAGCCCACAGGGGCAGCGTTATTCTTCATGAGCAAAGGCTTTTAAAGAGCTGTTCGCAGGGATCTAGTCTAGGAAATGTCTAAGAAACATAACATACCTCTACAATTTAAAGGAAATCTGAAAAACAAAAATAGGTGACTGGCTATTGATCTGGACGGCCAGTGGAAGAGTTAAGATACCATAGTGTTGCACTTAGACAGTTTTATTGTCTTTTCCTCTTGGAGGAAATAAGAGATGTGTGTAATGCGATTTTTCTGCTGGTCAGCATGCGAAGCAGACGAAGCATGTGCTGCAACACATGCATTTATGCACAGACATCACTGCCACATTAGCAGATGGCTGGCTAGTGGCCAGATGTATATTGTATTATTTAAAAGGTGAATGTAGAAATCATTCAAGGCAGTGCAGTCCGATAATGACCTCTACACTATGAATGAGCACAGCCCATGGGGGGGATGGGACATCTGTAAAAGGAAAGGCAAGGATTGCTATGAGTAGGAAATGAAAAAGAGATGACATTTATAAATGTATGTATGTGAAGGCAACAAAGCAAAATAATAATTCTAATATGCAACTGTAAACCAAGTCACACGCAGTCATGTATAACTGAGGGTCATTGTGAACACATGCAAATGTTTGAAGAGCTAATGTGGAGATGAGGGAGGGAGAGAGAGTGGCTGAGGAGTTTGTTAGGCTCTCTGCAAACAGAGCAGAAGACACTGTGTTGGGCTGTATTTGTCTCAGACCCGAGTGATCAAAGCCTGGGCAGAAGCATTGGCACAGAGGCCGGAACAGTCTTGGCTCACCACCTGACAACCTCCAACAAGCTCTGTCAGACCAGCCCCACCTCAACCCCAACCCCCCCCCCCCCAACCTGCCTCTATGCCCTCAGTCTACACCAATCCCCACCGGTGCCCCCCCAACACCCCTTCAACACCCCCCACCCTCAAACGTAGCTGACACGCAGTCACAAGCTGTTGGTCTGACCCACCAGTCATGAGGGCATCAGAGAGGTTTTGCAGCTCTTCAGCTGACATCATCACCATCCCTAAGGGAAATCATCCATCGTTCCTTTCCTCCTCCTCTCCCTTCTTTCCATCCTCCTCCTTCTCCTCTCTCTCTATCTCTTCCTCCTCACTCACAATACCATAGCAACCCACATCTCGCCTCCATGGCGATGTAGAACTCTACACCACACTCCACTGGCGGGTTACATAAACAGCGTTCAGCTGAAGGAGAATGGGGCCTCTTCCCCCCGTAATAAAGTGCCCATTGCACTGATTTACAGTCCCGTCCCACAGAGGTTGAAATGAGTTTTGTGAAAGGCGAGTAGTCATTCGGCACGTAATACGACCGCCGCGGCACAGTCAGGGCTATTGACGCCCTCTCCCTGACAGTCTCTAATGAAACTTAAATCCGCTGTCTGGCTTTCTATAGATTGCTGGTGGAGGTCATGGGTTGTGTTTGCTGATAGTTTTAGCGTAAATAGCTGTCAAACGCAATATCGGGTTTAGTGGCCCATGCTACTGATGGAGCGTGACACTTTCAGAATGTACCTGCCAAGTTTGATGTGTAAGTAGAGTTCAATTACAATTCACATGCATATGAGTCAGATGAGGTTCTTCATTACTGGCCACATGAATAAAGCGTATTGGCAGCGTTGCTGTTTGGGCCCTCCATCTGGTTTATCATAACTTACTTGTTGTACTTACATCAGATTAGTCGGGTTATCCGGTTACACATTCATTTCATATGTGACATACTTTTTATATTAACACCGAGCCCAGAAGCCTTGCTGATATCTGAGTGCCCGCCACACACACACACACACACACCCACACCCACACACACCCTCACCTGATTCCTTACTGAATAGTGTTCACAAACACTATTAATATTTAATATGCCATGGATATGTCAGAACCACAGTAGAATGGATATTTCTATTCATGAGCATGTCTCAGTGTTAAGTCCAGAATAGAGAGTGGGTTAACTGTTGGATTTTGGGTTGGATCCAAGCAGTGTTATGATGTCCAATAGGGAGTGTTCCAAAATTGTTGAACTACTAAAGTAGAAAGTTCTGTAGGAAACTATGGAATAATGTGTCATACGTACATTTCACTCCTTGCAATTCAGGACAGACAGAGAAACGTTGAGCATTTCCCCTTGCATTAGTTTAGCATCTAATCAGTTTTTATACTGCGGAAACTTTGGACTGCTTGAGAACGAAGTCCCTGTAAACACAAACTGTACCTCTAACGGCGCTTTCACCCAAACTTGAAGTTTAAGCTTTCCTCGTCCCTGTGTCCCTTTCTCCATATTTCTTCATTTTATTTTTGTTTTTATCTGACAGCAGGCGGGGTGCATAGTACTGTTTGCAAATCTCATATCACGTTCACACATTCACCCAAAGGGCCCGGAGTGTGAATTGGCTCAGAGGCTGTGTTTAGTGAAGATGTTAGAGAGACCTCGAGATACAGAACAGATGAATGTCCACCAGAGAAATGCTGCACTAATAAATTGTCACCGCTGATAAAATAATAAGAACTAGTACTATTTCTAACAGTTGTACCACCACTACAACTATCACCATTATTTCTCACTAGTATCACTTATATTAATGCTACTTCTATTACTACTATTGTTGCTATCAATTATATTACTACTACTACTACTACTACTACTATGTCTTCTACTACTACTACTACTACTATGTCTACTGCTACTATTACTACTACTTATACTATGTCTACTACTACTACTACTCCTACTACTACTACTATGTCTACTACTACTACTACTATGTCTACTACTACTACTACTACTATGTCTTCTACTACTACTACCACTACTACTACTACTACTACTACTACTAATACTCCTGCTGCTTTTACAGTTGCATCTACTACTACCAATACAATAATACAACAACAGAAACAGCAATAATAATTATAATGATTATAATCCCAATAGCAATCATAATCACAATAATATATTGTAAAATCTGCAATAGCTAAAGTAACAGAAAGTAAGGCAAAATATGGAGTAAAAGGAAAGACAAAAACTTGAAATAAAAACAAGTATTTGTGCTACTTTTTTACTATAATGATGCAAGATGACACCAGGACTGTCCCTGGACAAACTGTTGAATTTGACAAATTCCCCCGAGGGCCATTTTAATGGCCGCGTGCCTGCTGGGCTGGATGGTCCCCCCGCCGAGTTCCATTCAATCAGCACATTTTTAAAAGACGGGAGGCTAAAAAGTGCTTAGGTGACACTTCAGAAATTCACATTAGGCTTGTTTTCGGGGGCTGATTACAAAGTCTTTCACTCAGCGGGCTTTGTCACAAACCTAATCGATCTCCGCTGGCCAGTTAGGGAGCCAGGCCTCTCCTTTGTTCCAGAGTGTTCACCGGAATAAGAGACTTCTTGTGCTAGCGGTCCCAGGGCTCAAAAAGGCTGCGAGCACGTCGAGGCCTCAGCTTTGAAGGGGCTTATTGAGCATTCTGGAACACAGTGTTCCACAGGGGGAGGAGGACAACAACAAGGAAAGCAGTGGCTGTGGCGACTAAAGCTGAGGCTTTTTTATGCCGGGGCTCACCGTACCCTCACACATCCAGAAATTCAATTACTTTTGATGGGCCGAAAGTGCCGCCATGCCAAGCTCTCTGGTCAAGCACCGATGCAGTGCTAAGCTCACCTCGGACTCGCACTCCTGTATTTTTCTCCAACATAATAATAGAGAGAATGCTCACACAATTTTCACACAAGGATTTTCACACTCACAAGGACAATGCTATAGGTCCCGCTTAGTCCTGCTTCCCTCTCCCTGAATAAGAAAGCACGGACCTACACACAAATATGTTCTGAAAGTATGGATTCTGTTGTTTCTCCCAAATAGTAATCCTGTTCTTGAGGTGTGGGGTTATATATTTTAAGCTCATATGATGTTGATGCTGATGATACGATGATATGAGGTCTTTTTACAATATACCGGTAGAGCTGGTCTCCTGCTCGAGGACAAGGTACAAGACATTTAATAAAGAACGTGTCCCAAACGCTGTGTGAAAAAAACTCCATACGTACCATAGAAAGGACACATTTTCACACATGAAAAGAAAGAAATGTATAGGACACTGTTTCTTTGCGCCATTTTCATAGGTATCTATCTCAGAGGCGAGGCTGTCATGGAAAGAACCATATGGCACCTATCCCAGTGCACCGTCCTTGTGTAAAAATAACCCAACAGTTGAGGCTTCTGTTTTAGCATTTTCAAGGTGTAGTTGCTGAACAACAAGAGTAGCTGGGATAAGTGTGTTCCAAGAGTATGCCGGTGACAAGCAAAGCAGCTTCTAAAACAAGTGTCAGTCACCATGAAGCGTAGAATCCCAAGAGCATCTACATAGCCAGCCAGCCAGCCTGCGTGAGGATTTGCATATTGCCATTTTGATATTTGTCACTGCCAGGGATTGAGAGCTATAGGGAAGCTTGAGGGGAGGAAGACAGGCAGACAGGGAGAGAGAAAGAGAGAGAGAGAGGAATGAGAGAGAGGGAGAGAGAGAGAAAGAGAGAAAGAGAGAGAAAATGAGAGAGAGGGAGAGAGAGACAGACAGAGAGACAGAGAGCAAGAGAGAGAGAGAAAGAGGAAGAGAGAGCGAGAGAAAGAGAGAGAGAGAGAGAGAGAGAGAGAGAGAGAGAGAGAGAGAAAGAGACAGACAGACAGACAGAGAGACAGAGAGTAAGAGAGAGATCGGAGAAGAGTGTGAGGGAGTAAGAGAGAGCAAGAGAGAGAGAATGAAAGAGAGAGAGAGCGATTTCTCTTGGTCTGACAAGCCTCCAAAATTATTGAAATGATCCTCTTTGCCCTGCCTGAAGCCCCCTTTGGACAGGTCTGCTAATAGCCTGTCACTTGCAATCGCTGGCGAGGAGTGAGAGGGCCCTAACTTCATTTGTAGTGGATTCTCTTCCCTTTGTTGCTTTATTTAGGGGCCGCAGTGGCTCTCTGACCTTCAAAAGCCGTGGCTCAGCAACTCTGCCTCGATAATTAAATGCCTGGGCAGCCCACCGACCAATCGGCGAGGGGCTGGGATCAATGGGCGATTTTAAAAAACAAACTAATTCACTAATGGGCTGAGTTATTGTCCCAATTTACCTGTGCACTGAATTATTGTCCTCCAATCTAGCGACGAGAGGCCGGATCGATGTGCAGGGACCAGCGGGCTACCACAGACGTGAGGGGCATCTGGTGTCCGATGACAGCCAACGACAGCCAACGAGAGCACCGACGCCTCCCGCGTGACCCGTCGCCAAACTCATACACGGCGCGAGCTAGCGAACGAGCTCTAGCTCTGGCTCTGTCATCGCGCCAGGCCGTAAAGAAGGCTTGAGTGAGTGGCATGGGCCGACAGCTTGGCCGCTCAAGGTGTGATGGTGTTTGGTCCAGAGACGTTTGGCACGCTGGGTGAGTGGGCAATTAAATTAAGCAGCGAACAGCAAACACCCAGCGCTAACTCCTCTGTCACGTTTGCCTTCTTCATTACAGTAGGCTGTCTGTGAAATTATTATTCTTTTTCTTATTTTTGTTCATTTTATTAGGTTTTTAATGTTATTGTTGTTGTTGTTGTTGTTGTTGATGATGATGTTGTTGTTGATAATGATGTTGCAGGATGAGGTAATTATATGTTTTCCTTTGACAATACAATAAGCAAATCACCAACTGCTTACAGTATCACTTTTTTTAATAGATAGATAGATAGAAAAAAAATACAGGTTTGAGGCCATCTCCTGTGGCATGGCGATCAGGGCTTTAATAGTCAGCAGAAAAGAACAAATGCATGTGGGCATCTACACAAATTATGCTGTGGTGCACTGAGGGGAAAGATGCAGTCAGCAGTACGAGACCTTGTCCTTATGCAGTGTACAGTATGTTCAGCAGCACTAAAGCTTTGCTTTCACACTCCCGTCCCTTAAAAATACAGCGTGTTTGATGGCTGGTAATTATCCTGTCAAATACCCCATTCAGACTGCGCTTTTCTCCTGCCCAGCACTTTTAAGACCTTGAGATAAAAGTCTAAAAAAAAAAAAACTCCTTTTCTTTAATGCCTTCGCCATTTGGGGTTTTGGTTGTGTATGTGTGTGTGTGTGTGTGAGTGTGTGTGTGTGAATGAGTGTGTGTGTGTGTGTGTGTGTGTGTGTGTGAATGAGTGTGTGAATGAGTGTGTGTGTGTGTGTGTGTGAATGAGTGTGTGTGTGAGTGTGTGGGTGTGTGTGTGGGTGTGTGTGTGTGCGTGTAAGTGTGTGTGTGTGTGTGTTTTTGTTCTTTTATATTTCTTTTCTCATCCTCCTCCTTCTCTACTCCTCTTTGTTTCCCTCTGTCCACTCTACCCCATGCTCCGCTCTGATCTGTCTCGGGGAGGAGAACAATGAGAAGCACTTCAGCTAATAGGTTTTCCATGCAGCGGCTGCAGCGGCGCGATGCAATGCCTCCCTGAAATAATACGACACGAAGGCTTAAAAAGAGAGATTCATCTTCTGCTGGTGTTTCAGGTCACACGTACTGTAGCGTAAGCCCGAAGGGGCCGCTACACGCCGCCGCGAGGAGCACGTGTAGGCACTCAGTATCACAATGCTCCACTGTGCAACAGGGCCTCCTAACATGTGCTAGGAGCCAAAGCGTGTTATCATCCTGGTGCTCTCACGTTATCTGAGCCAATGCAAAGTGTCAAGATTAACACCCAGCACAGTGTCTTACAACAGATATCACATTTAAATGGGAAATCTTTGTGTCTGGGCATGTTTGAGGGCGCGCGTGTGTGTGTGTGTGTGTGTGTGTGTGTGCGTGTGTGTGTGTGTGTGTGTGTGTGTGTGTGTGTGTGTGTGTGTGTGTTTGTGTGCGTGTTAATCTGTGTGCGTGAGTGTGTGAGCATATTAGAAAACCAAAACACAGACAGACTGAATTATTAGGCTATTACTAGATAAGGGAAGGCTTTTTACATTTCTTGCACTTTTTTACAACAGGGCATTGATTTCTGTGGCACATACCACAATACAGATTTTTCAGTTTGACATCCATCAACAAAAATAAATAGCCAGTCTGGCATTGATAATTCCTCCAATTACATGCGGAAATGTACTGATGCACACACACTCTCTCTCTCACACACACACACAAAACACTCAACCATGACAGTTTCATCACATATGGCAGCAGAGTGTTTAAGCGTGTTTGCATCTGTCTGTGGAGTCTGCAGTCGCCAGGCGTCCGTGTTGCAATCACAGGTTTCTAAATGAAACGCAGGAGCTGTGTTTATCGCCGCGAAACGTGGGTAGAAATTGCCATCCCTTATCTGTCCGCAGACGGATGATGCTCCCTGCTCAGTCACACCACGGGAAAGTGTTACAGCTGGAGAGAAAAAGAACATTGCCCCCCTCCTTCTCCCTCCTCTCCTCTCCTCTCCTCTCCCCTCCTCTCCCCTCCCCTCCGCTCCCCTCCCCTCCCCTCCTCTCCTGGCCCCTTCATCCACCCCCCCCATCCACCCCATTACCCCCACTCCCCATTTACTGTTTCACGCAGGAATTTTTGCAAGGTGATGATCGAAAAAAGGAAAAAGATCTTGGCAAAGCAGCGTGGCTCAGCAGGGTGCGCAGGCGGCCAGCTCCATACATCAAAACCGCTACCCCCAAAAATAATAAAAGAAAATGTTTTGCCAGCACTTTTTTCTTGTGGTGGTGACTTTCTCACACGTACATGCTGTTTTGCCTTCTTTGCCAGGCTAACCTTTAAGTGAAGTTCCCAAAGACAGGCATGTTGGACTGTATGTTGACTACCTGTTTTTTTTTTCCTCTTTTTCACTCTTTCCTCTCATTCTCTCTCCTTCCCTCTCTCTCTCTCTCTCTCTCTCTTTCTCTCTCTGTACTGTATCTCTCTCATTCTGACAGCGATGCGGAACAGCTGCTCTTGTCCCGGGGGATGAGACCTGGAGCGGGGAGCGTGGCGCGTTGCTGAGCAGCGTCCCAGTACAGCGCGATATTTTCAGGGCTGAGCCCCGGCTCCTCAAACACTAGTGAGCGAACGAACGCCCTGCCTGCCTGCCTGCCTGCCTGCGTTTCCTGACCTAAATTTTTCCCTGTGCACGGCTGTTTATCCCATCCCTCCCTCTCCCTCTCTCCTTCGCAACGTTCCAGCATCCCACCCTCACTCCATCCCTCTCTCCATTCTACCCTTTCACCATCTCTCCCTCCCACCCTCACTCCATCCCTCTCTCCATCCCTGCCTCCCTCCTTCCCTTCCACCTCTCTCCATCCCTCTGTCTATTCCACCCTTCCACCATCCCTCCCTCCCTCCATCTCACCCTCCCTTCATCCCTCTCTCCATTCTACCCTTTCACCATCTCTCCCTCCCTCCCTCTATCCATCCCTGCCTCCCTCCTTTCCACCTCTCTCTCCACTCCCTCTCTCCTTCCCAACCTTCCAGCATCTCACCCTCACTCCATCCCTCTCTCCATTCTACCTTTCTACCATCTCTCTTTCACTCCCCTCCTCCCTCCATCCCTCTCTCCATCCCTGCCTCCCTCCTTTCCACCTTTCCACCTCTCTCTCCATCCCTCTCTCTATTCCACCCTTCCACCATCCCTCCCTCCATCCCACCCTCACTCTCTCCATCCCTCTCTCTATTCTACCCTTTCACCATCTCTCCCTCCCTCCCTCTATTAAACCCTCTCTCCATCCCTGCCTCCCTCCCTTCCTCGTTTCCACCTCTCTCTCCATCCCTCTCTCTATTCCACCCTTCCACCATCCCTCCCTCCATCCTCCTCTCCATTCTACCCTTCCACCATCTCTCTATCCCTCGCCCCCTCCCTCCATCCCTCCATCCATCCCTGCCTCCCTCCTTCCTTTCCACCTCCCTCGCCTCCCGCTCGTCCCCTCGCCTGACACGTGCTTGCTGGCGGGCCGGCGACGGAGCGCTCTGTGTGGCTCGCTTTCTCGTGGGCCCCCCTGATTCTGAGCCATAAAAAGGCGTTTTTAGGGATACGCTCAGGTGATCCATTGTTCTTATTAAAGTGTGATTTGTGAAATGGGCGAACGTGTCGGGCGTAAGCGAACAAAAAAAAAAGAAGAAAAAGAGGCGGGCACCATAAATCAGACAAATCTACTGGGAGAGACAACAGATGGTGAAAAAAATGACTGTCTATTCTCAATCCCTTGTAGATGACACGTTGTAAGAGTCAGTCGACCCCCAGGTGAAATATGATGTGCGCAATTTACGCTAAGCATTAGACCATGTCTACATTCAGATAGTCAGCTCGCCACAAGATTAAAATGGCACTTTTTTGGTTTTCCCATGAGTGCTAAAGGTCAGGCACCACAATAGCTCAGAGGATAAAAACATATTAAGCACCGTTTGTACGTCTCTGCGTACATTCCAAGGCCCCTACATGATCGATGGCCCTGGATAGTACTCCTACATTGCTTTTCTCTGTCCCGCCAGTGACAAATCATCTCCCCCCAAACAGGATTAATGCGCCAAACAGACACAGCCCATCTTGCTCTCAAGCAAATCTAGCATTATCTTGGCTGTTAAATTCGTTGTCATTTGCTTCCTTCAGTGGGGCCCTAAAAAAGCCTGCCCTGATGCTGTTGTGTACGTACCATGCCTGCTGCGCCCTATGGTGAGGCTGAATAGTGGTGCTATCTGATAACACTGGGAGCTTCCCTGTGGAGTGATTACCCCTGTGTCACCGGCTCCCTTGGCAATGATAATCATCCTCGGCTCTGCTCACACAGAAATAATTATCAGTGTGAGAGGCATCTACCAAAGCAGCCTGGTACTGCTGGACTGCAGAGGAACACAGGGTCTGCCTGCCAGGCTGGGGTGGTGTGTGGTGGGTGGTGGGTGGGGTGGAGTGTGGAGGTTGGCTGGAGGATTGCCGTTTGTTTTTTTGTTGTTGTTTTTCTTCTTTGGGAGGGCGGATGCACTGCACTAATGTGTGTGGAGGGCTCTCTCTTCAATAAATTGGCCATAAACCCAAAGCAATGTTATCTCTGTGACTGCCATATGTTTTAGTTCTGTGAGGGGCACGGTGGGGATGGCGGAGGGCTGTCCCAGACATGCTTCCAACATCTCCGCGGAGGCCGTAGTTAAAACACCCAGCACAGCAGCAGCAGCTGGCTGGCTTGCATTAGCCTGATTGCATCACAAACACAGCGTGTTATCATCTGAATGAGGTTGGTAAAACTCTTGGCTTTCAGGAGCTTATCAGAGGTATAGCGCAAAGCCATCTGACGAGATAAGGAATTAACGGTAAGGGATTTTTTTATCCTTCCTCATCTAAATGATAACCCTCTGTCAATCTGCATGAAATCAAAGGTCCATCAGGAGTAGACCAAATTAGAAATATTTATTTCAGTCTGCAGTCTTAAACACCCAACAGTCCTACTGAGTCAGAAAATTGAGTTTTTCCTCCACTGTTCAAATTAAAAAATACTTCTGTGTCAACCAGGGTGGTCTTTTCCTGGCCCGAGGATGGCAGAAATATTTATCCTAATGAACACCCGTACAGCTGGTGTGAGTCGCGGCTCTGACTGCGGGTCCTAAAATAGCAGCAGTCCTGACCCGATGCCTTTGAAATGTGTTCGGCTTCGCTCCGGTCTCCACGGAGTTCAATCATCTTTTTATATCGTGCAGGTCACAGGCCCCCGCCTGCACACTCCAATAAAAATCCCCATTGCAATTACTGTCACACCACCAGGAGTAAACAACAAACACGGAGCAGCACACGCATAACCCTACATATGTGTTTGTTTGTGTGTGTGTGTGTGTGTGTGTGTGTGTGTGTGTGTGTGTATGCAGGTGTGCATGCATTAACATATGAGTGTTTATGGGCATCTGGATATATGTGGGCATGGGAATCTACATGTATATGTGTATGCTTGTGTATGTGTGTGTGTGTGTGTGTGTGTATGTGCATGGTGTGTGTTTTCAAGTGCACCTGAATATATGTGTGCATATCTGTGTCAGTCCCATGTTTGTGTGTGTGTGTTTACCCACATGTTACTTGTGACAAGAAATTTGATTCGTCACATGGCTGAAATAGCAAAACAAATTCCCTCTTTATTTCTGTTTCATGGTGGTGGTAGCGGACAGGCGAAGCCTTCCAGGCTGAATTATTCAGGTTCCAGATTTCCCAACCTCGCGGCGGGTACCACCAGGGAAGAGGACTAGACGAGGCCAGCGCAGAAACTCCAGCGCTCATGCAAATGCTGTTTACAGCTCCATCTGCCTCTCTGTCTCCACACACACACCCCTACACACACACACACACACACACACACACACACACACACACACACACACCTGCACACACACACACTCACACACCAACACGCACACATACACACACTCACACATACACACACACACACACATGTACACACGCACACACATACACACACACGCACGCATGCACGCACACACACACACACAGACACAGCAATCCCCCTCTGTACACTTTCATTTGGTGCAATGCACAGATAATGACCTTGCTCTCCTCAGGGGAATGTAGACATCTTTACTCAATTCAGTTTAGCCCCAGCACCAGCCAGGAAAAACGGCCCGGCCTTATTACTTCCTTTGTTTTTAGTGTTTTTTCCCTCTTCACTGTATATCGTTCATTACTTCATCCTGTTTTGCTTATCAGTTTCGTTTTTCTTCGGTCTTTTCTAGTTTTATTCTTCCCCTTCTCTTTTTTCTCGTTTTTGTCTTTTCTCCTTACTTTCTGTCTTTGTTTGCAAACTTAGTTGCAGCCTCCTCAGCTGAGCTGAGCTGAGCTGAGCAGGAGCAGGAGCTGAGTCGTCTAGCTGGTGGCCAGCTGCACGGAGAGGGAGAGTTGTTTGCTCAGACCCACATAGCCTCGGTGGAGCGGAGTGACAGGGCTGCTGACAGGGGCCTAAGTCAGCACGCTGCTCCCCAGCGACTTCACCTGGGCCGCCCTCTGATCACTTAAGCCAGCACCTCTGCCATCAGCACAGCACACCACACGCCATGCCAACACACACATGCGCACACACACACACACTCACAAAGACACACACACACTGCACCTGGGCAATCACTAACACACAGACACACACACACACACACACACACACACACACACACAGACTTGCATGCAATGCAGAGAACGACAGAGATAGAAAGGAGAGATCGAAAGAAGTAGAGAGAGAGAGAGAGAGAGAGAGAGAGAGAGAGAGAGAGAGAGAGAGAAAGAGAGAGAGAACGACAGAGAACATACCAAGGATGTGGGTCTGTTTAACTCAAAAGGGATCACAAGGATAATTCATCATATTAAGTCTACTAAGAATTAAAATTACAGAATAGGAACTCCAGACTTACTGGTCTTACTTTTAATCGCAAATTGGTCTCTTTGAAGCTCTTGCATACAAATTAAGACATTAATGCAATGTTTGCTGTTGCTAGCTTGGACTTTGTGAGACCATATTTCTTGCATAACCTCCACTACAACAATAACCTTCGACTGTACAGGATTACTACTGAAGCGCTGACCCAGGATTAATGTAATTAATCATTTATCTGTCAACATCGGGGAAACATTTGGCTGCACTAATGCTGTGAATTAGCCTACTTACCCATTTTTGGATTTTACTTGGAATTTACATCATCACGTCAAACACTGAAAAGGCTTTGACTACATCTATCTATCTATCTATCTATCTATCTATCTATCTATCTATCTATCTATCTATCTATCTATCTGTCTATCTGTCTGTCTGTCTGTCTGTCTGTCTGTCTGCTACTTATTTATTGCTTATTTGATTAATGTTTACAATTGTATTCAATTGTTTGCTAGTTATTTATGGCTAATGGAAACAATGTAATGCAGTGTGATTGTGTCAATTACAAAAATAGTTAAGTCATGAAATAAAGTATGTTTCAAGTGTAGGCACACTAACATACCAGTTGTCACACAAACATTTCCGCAAGCACCACAGATATTTTTATACCTTGTGTCCGAGGAGGAAGAGCACGATGTAGCAGTGGGCTGCCCAGCGGAAGAAGCATTCACCAAAAAAAAAAAGCTTTTAAAAGCCTAAAGTGCTGAGCCCAGCCATTGCATCACTGAGTTAAGCCTTGTCCTGATGATTATTTCAGCCTCAGTCATGTTCGCAGGCTGCTACTATGCGGAGAGGTTGGAGTTTGGGCCTGCTGCACACTCCTTGCGAAAAGTGCTGAAACAGCGAGGGAAATGCTTGTCACTCCGAAGCTAAACTTGGCACAAGGTAAGGGGGGATATATATGTCTGACAGAGAGGGGTGTCGATGTTCGGAGTCTAACCCAGATGAACCGTGCCCAGGATGGTTACACAATCCATTGCACCTGCACACCACCCCCAGAACTTGGCATCTGTCAAGATTGTTGTTCACAATGCTTACTTGCGTATTTTTGCCAGAAGAGTAGATTCTCACAACATGGGTCTCCCAACCGTGGGCCACCCTGCTTGGGGCGGATAATTAAATTCTTACCTCATGAGGAAATTACAAGCGAGTACTCCAGACCGCAGTATTACAAAGCCATATGGCCTGCACTACTTATATATAATATAACAAGTAAAATGAATTAATAATTGTCTACAGAGAATTGTTCTTTTACAGACAATTATATATTCATGTTAATATGCATGTTCTTTGTGTCTGTATGTAAATGTGTATTTGCAGTGTGTTTGTGTTCATAGTCATAGTGTACTGATATCCTCTTTATGTTATTTGATTATCCTTTTGAAATGTGACTCACACATGCCCATGTTCCTTTGTGTTCATTCCACACTCTGGAAAAATGTAGAAATGATTTTGCGTATGTAAATGTTTTGATATATACAGTATGTTTCCTAGCCTTTGTGTGTGTGTGTGTGTGTGTGTGTGTGTCTATGTATGTGTGTGTGTGTTTGCTGACATCAACTCCTCTGGCATGCAGACTTGGCAGCCTTCCTACTCTCTGCCTTCACTCACCAAGGACGACCTTCCCTCTCCCCCATCAAAGGAGATTCGTCATCCTCACATATGGGCCTTTTCGATTGGTCATCCTCAAATATGGGCCTTTTCACAGTCATGCAGATGCAGAACTGATGAAGTCAAAGGACTTTTGTTTCCATATTTTTTTTATTATATTCACAAAATTCCTATACACTGTAGCAAGGCCAGAGGACGAGATTCTCACCTTTGACCCCTAGCTGTCAGTCACGTGTTCTGCTCGAAGATAAACTTAAAAATAAAAAATAAAGAAATAAATAGAATAACAAAAAAGAATGAGTCAGCCCTCTCTCTGAAAGACTAGATCCTTGACAGCATCAGGGGGATGGTGAGGGGGATGGTGATGGGGTGTGTGGGGAAGGCTGGGAGGGGTAACTTCAGCGGAACAAATTGGCCCTTTGCGGGCGTCTCGTATGAATGTTTCAAGTTCTGGGAGGCTCTTCTGAGCCGTCCCCTATTAAAGATTCAAGGCTTTGCTCTGTTCCCTGCGATGTGTCTGCTGAATACAGTGGCCACGAATGGAGGTAAATCTTGGAAACAACAGATTAGGCCTTAAAAATGCATAAGACTACTGCAGTAGATTTGATTTCCTCAGACTAGCTCGCATGGCGGCTGGATGCAGGAATGCTTCAGCACATCGCCTCCTCTGGTGGGTGACAAAGTCTGGATAGCAGCTCAAGATGGCCTTGATTTAGTCCTGATGTGGCTCTGACTTAGCCCTGATGTGGCCCTAAATAAGCCCTGATGTGGCCCTATGTACACAGCCAGACCCTTCCTGGGGACCCAGTTGAAGCAGAGTTGATTGAAATAATGAGGGCAGCATTCTGAAGTAGCTGTAAGCTATATGATGTAATTATGCCCAAAGCAGCGGTTGGATGACTGGGATCACTCAACCCTGATTGAGATTCTATGGCCACATTTTATGTTACATA
>CM050209.1:27627500-27637500 GCA_027475355.1 Coilia nasus | reverse complement strand
CAAGGCCTAATGGTATAACATCCGTGAAAATTACACTAAATTTAAGGGGAGTACCACATATGTGTAAATTGTTATATAATTCATCTTTGGTCCACATTAAAAACACCACCATTCATCCAGTCAGTATTTTTTATAGGTAAACAGGGAAAAAAATGAAACTGAAACCCGAAAGCTGTAAATAATCTCTTTGGTGGACGTACTAAAGATAATCCCTAACCCCACCCTCCTGACATACCTGACCTCAACCATAGCCGTGAAAAGCATCTTTCCGTTTCCTTAACCCTGTGTCTTACTTAGCCGTGAAAAGCATCTTACCTTTCCCTTAACCTTGTGTCTAAGCTCAGTGTACAGCTCACAGAGAGTACTTACAGTGCC
This sequence comes from Coilia nasus, assembly GCA_027475355.1. Lineage (NCBI taxonomy): Eukaryota > Metazoa > Chordata > Actinopteri > Clupeiformes > Engraulidae > Coilia > Coilia nasus. Next base: position 27,637,125 of record CM050209.1, on the reverse strand, counting down.
ATCAAGTTTAAGAGAACGAACTGAGACGGGTGACTCATGTAACCCTTTTTTTTTACCTTTTTTTCACAGGTCCTCCTCCAGTGCTGCAGAGATATAGCTCCTGGTTCCTCACCATCAGGTCAGAACTAAAATAGCCTTTTGGACGAAAGGTGCAATGTCTTCAACCTCCAAAAAGAGGTCCAGTTGCACACAACTTAGCTCTTTTGACTACTGTACCATGACCTAGATGAATGAGGATCTTCACAGACACAGTGTAAACAGAGCGCTTCTGAGTGGGGTCTGGGCCTGTACTAGGATAGCCAATAGATGTTTTGGGATAAGGGTTTGACTTATACAAAAGGCCATGAGGAATCATTGATACTCTCAGTGAAGATCCTTCAAATTGTCTCCCAGCCTTTATTCACTTCTGATTTGCTTCAGCAGAGAAAATTTCAAAGCTGAGACAAAACCACCCACCGCCCCTTACCAGAGCAGAGTAGTATTTTGTGACTTTGCCAAAAAAAAAGAGAGAGACAAGAAAAGAAAAAATTCTTTATCTCTTCCTACAACTACTTACCGTCCCCTGAGGACAGCAGGGGAATTAAATGATAATAAAGCCCCCAGAATAAGTCTTTTTGTTCTTTACCCCACACACATCTCATCTTTTTATGCTCTCGTCCTCGCACAGCAGCAAAGACAGCACAGTTACAGCACAGACACAGATGGCAAAAGTGGCCCTCTTCCTAAATATCCATCTCTGCAGGATGGGCGCCCGTGTAGACTACATATAATTGTTAGAAGAAACCCAGCACCAGCCCGCTGGAGATGTGCAACCTATCCATCTCTGCAAGATGGGTGTATACCAGGGAAGGAAATTCGCAACCAGCCACCAGCCACCAGCCAAATGCTAGTACAATACAAAAGTGGCTGGTAGATTTCGGATGGAAAATAATGATTTACTGTTGAGTGGCTAATGAACTTTACCATTTATTTGTCAGTGGCTGGTACACATTTTGCAAAGTTAATTTCCACCCCTGGTGTATACTACATATAGTTGTTAGAAGAAAACCAGCTCACGTCCTCACAGCAGAGACAGCATAATTGCAGATGGCAAAAGTACCCCTCTTCATAAATATCCATCTCTGCAGGATGGGCGACCGTGTAGACTATAATTGTTAGAAGAAACCCAGCACCAGCCCGCTGGAGATGTGCAACCTAGGGCTGGGCGATATATCGATATTATCGTAATATCGTATCGTAATATTTATATCGATATGTATTTGACACTATATCGCCATATCGATATATTTTCAATGATACAATACCACTTTATCAAAACCACTTATCCTAATGTGTTCACACTGTTCAGACAGCCGGAGCTTTCTCGGATCACTCAGTTTTCATTGTAATCGTAACATTGAACGTGTTTTGACAGTCATTTTGCCTGAATGCTTATTGCCTGTCAGAGGAAGGTTAAGTTAAAAAAATAAAAATGAATAGATTTTTCTCTCCTGTTACTTTTAAATAGGTCACAATATGTTTCAATAATTATCGATATCGACCGATATGAAACACTTATATCGTGATACAGATTTCAGCCATATCGCCCAGCCCTAGTGCAACCTATCCCCCACTCACCAAATAAAACTGAGCCAAGATCAAAAACAATACACACTTGCGGCCCTAGAAGAGTGTTGCCTTTCTTTTCATGCTAATCCTTTAATTGCATTATGCATCCAAAGGCTAATATGTCTAACTTACGCCGGCTACTGCACTGTCGGAGATTTATCTTTCATCTCTCAGCTTCCACAGCTTTTGCCTCGTTTATACAGTGTCCATAATTACAGCTCTTCCATAGGCCAGTCATACAACTTATAATGTTCTTCTCTATCTATCTATCTATCTATCTATCTATCTATCTATCTATCTATCTATCTATCTATCTATCTATCTATCTATCTGTCTGTCTGTCTGTCTGTCTGTCTCTCTGTCTGTCTGTCTATCTACTGTATCTATCTATCCCCCTTTCTCAAAGGTGAAGAGAGAGAGAGAGAAAGAGAAAGAGAGAGAGAGAGAGAGAGAGAGAGAGAGAGAGAGAGACAGACAGAAGGAAAGAGTAAAGTGCAATATTTTACACATGGGTGCATTAGATTGTGCTCTGAAATGATGATGAGACAGAATAAGACAACTGGTTGCCGGGACTGAGCATACTAAGAGAAATATATCTCTCCTCTACAATCCCTCCATCTTTGCTTGCAATGTCCCTCCCGTTCGTCAGGTCACACCTCCTGAGAACAGCACTGCCGCCTCCTGACAGCTTTTCTGGGAAAGGGCCTCCTGTATTTCCTCAGTAAATTATTGATTTGTACGTCTCTATTACTTTTTTTCTTTCTTTTTTTTTTTTAGCTGCTGCATGACATGATTTATTTATTCACTGAGTGATCCACTGATCTACAGTCACTGGTCCCCTGCTTTAAGGCCCCACTCCCCCTTATATACACACACACACACACACACACACACTCTCACAGATACACTTAGCTTTAAGGCACATGTCCCGCTGAGCTTCCAGAGATCCTCTGTGCTGTGTGTCTCTTATTTCCATGCAAGGATTTCACGACACACACTGCAACACAGGCAAAAGCATTCGTGGCAGCTGAGAGCCACAAATATTAGGCTCCCACATTTGGCCAAAAAAAATGTTTGCATTGATACCAAGGATCACAACCAAGCAAATAAACCCCCCCAACCCCAACCCCCACCCCCTTTATACACACACGCACGCACTCGCAAACTTGCACACAAATCCTTGCTGTAACATATTCATATTTACCCAGAGCCTGTGAAATCAAATTCCCCTGTGTACATATTTCAGGCTTCCATAAGAGAGCCAGCTCTGAATGCCTGAGCACCATACAAGGCATTTGCTGCCTGCCAAACAGCAATCAAATCATTCCTCTCAGTCCCTATCAACAGTTAAACACTTGCTCACAGTCAGTCCAAATGCACTCAAACAGAAAAAATAATCCACATGTGCCTGCTTCCAATATCACAGCAGCACAAGCTGCAGGATCTAAACATAGGTTGCGTCCATGTTTTCAACTGTTTTTGTTTTCTTTGTCTTTTAAAGGACCAATTTCCGAGAAAGGAATGAAAATAAAGAGTATTCATAGCGAACCGAGCCGGGCTGCACTTACAGCTGCAACCCCCCACTCACATCCTTCCCTTGGTTCAGAGAGAGAAGGGGGGGGGGGGGGGTCTGCTCCTGCCAGTGAGAAACAGAGGCTGTTGTTCCCCCTGCCAAGCGGAGCCTGTACTTGATATTCTTGTCCAAGCCACAGCGAGTGCAGCCCCAGTCACTCAGATGCCTGTCTCTGTGCGCGGGCAGCCGGCCTCCATCTCCTCCACCACCACCACCACCACCACCCCCTACACCACCAACACCTCCAACACCACCTCTACCACGGGCTCAGCCCGCGAGCAGTCCTTGATTTGCCTTTGTGAATCACAGCTACATGGGGAGGCAATCAATCCATCGTGGAGGTACACCACACAAACCTGCGAGTAACATTATGCCATGGTGCACTCGAGCGCGTGCACACACACATGCACATACACACACACACACAGACACACACAGACACACACAGCACGCTACATCCTGCCAGTCTTTGGAAAGGGTTCTCAAGCACGGGGTCAGCAATAATGGGCCACGCTTGTAGCCTAGAGCAGCGGCTGGCATTTTCTTTGGGAAGTGTGCTTGCGTATGCTGTTTTAGCCTCCATGCGTTATTCAGTATTAACGCTGAGCGCATGTGCAACATGCACACACACACCGCACACTGTCCCATCCATCATCTCAGAGCCCTCTGACACACAGGCTTTCCCAAGCCAAGCATATGAATGTGCAGCGTATGTCACAGAAATAAACAATGAGGAAAGAGGGATTTTTTTTGGAAAGCCTTTAGCCATTAGTTGTCTGAAGGCCACGGTTACTATACATGCATGGAATAGCTTTATGCAATATCTGTGAGAGAGAAGTATAGGGTGTTAGACACTGGTCAATTTAAAATTGCTCTCTTATGAATCATTATGTTTTTTTAAGTACCACAACCAAGTATCAAACATGAACACTGACCTTAGAGCAAAGGCACGGTCGATGGCGTGAAAAGCAATCTCAAAGAGCAATCAAGTGTGCCGCTGAAGAGAATTACCGTACGGCAAGACTGCACCTACTTTGTATCTATCATAATCACTCAATTAGCTAGTTTTTAAAGTCCAAGTGGACGCTGGTCGCAAAAGTGCGCGAGCTCCCCCCGCAGTTCGACGTCAGAAGCGCATGGACACAAGTTCAGTGGAAGTGGGTATGCGAGGCTGAGGATGAAGTTGGGAGTTTTGCAGAGCGAACACAGCTGCTTTGCTAGCCTGCTCCCACAATAGCAAATTGTCTGCATCATCAAAACATTACGTGTTACACCATTAATGCAAAACAAATATGCAGAGGGAGGGAGAGAGAAAGAGATAGAGAGAGAGAGAGAGAGAGAGAGAGCGATAGAGAGAGAGGGAAAGGGAGAGAGATTCACTGTATTTCTCCCTTCTTCACTAGCCCCGCCACATTAGTATACTTGCTATTATAAACTACAGAAACATTTCAAACACAATGCTAAATGTCTACAGCCATGTCAGGTGTGTATGGACCAACTTACAATATTGTGCTGCAATGATGCTGCTTGTTTCTGTAATGCTTCTATGACCATGCATTCTCGGTATGTGGCAGTGTAATAGACAATCGACACCAAACCTCGGACTTCTACCGAAAATCTGCTAAAAGAAAAACGACCAAGGTGAATCGGAGAAGAAACTGTGCGTGGAATGAAAACAGATGCTCTGCCTTTCTCTCATCCCTTATCTCCATCTCTCTCTCTCTCTCCCTCCGATACCTCTTCCACAGTCTTTCCGCTGCAGCTTTTCCCTCTAGTTGTCTATTCATAACGATTCGTTTCGCTTCCAACCGAGAAGTAAATATATCTCTGTAGAAGCCCATGCTCGCCCTTCCAAAGCCTGCCGAAGGGCTACAATTTGCACTAAATAAGAGCCTAACTTATTATGTGTGACTGAGACTGCGAACATAAACATACCAAGGCAGATGCATAAATTCGCGAATTACCCGAAACCATGCACAAACTGCCCAAAGGTCAGCCAACGCCAAAACGCGTGCTATGTAAACGTTGCTGCTGATCCTGCAACATCGCCATACCTAACACGCGGTCTCTGCTTAGCCCTGTGGCTGAGAACACTACAAAACAAAATCAATGATCCTGTCGAAATTCTGCCACACATAATCCGCGAACGCCAAGTCTGTGCTTACCTAAAACTGATTTTTCTCCGTGGCTGGTGTCTGTGGTCGGATGCGTTTTATTTTCTCAGCAAACTTCTGCTGGAGCATACGTATCCCGGGCTCATGCTGCTGGGTCGGTCTCTGATTCTGGGTTGCGGATGAGTTGGCAGCCCCTCTCATGCTCGGGAGAGAGCTTGGTTCTCAGCATCGGTCTTCCAGCGCCGCAACTCAACTGAGAATGTCCGGGGGAAAGAAAAAGGGCAGCGGATCTTAGGGAATATCCCAACGGGTCTCAAAACGACCGTCAAGGCTCGATCAAGACCTGGGGAGTCCGTGCAGAACACGTCGGCGGTCAGGTGGACAGGCGCAGGGTGGAGGATGTCAAGGAAGGGAGACGGAGACACACAGACTAGAGAGGGAGAGCAAGAGCGGGAGAGGTGGAGAGAACGAAAGAGAGAGAGAGAGAGGGCGCAAAACGGAGAGAAAGTAGGGGGAGGCGCTGAGAATACAGTTTTGTATAATAGAGGACGTCTGTGGTAGACAGTGAGGGGAGGGACTGGACCACATCAAGAGCAGTGAACGGAGAGGGGGAGCGCAGGGGAGCAGAGGCAGGGATGGATAAAGGCTCGATTGAGAAGCAGTTATTCTATTACTCCACTCCTCTGCCGTAGACGTCCGTCAGGTACCTCTGCATAACTGTAATATGGTAATAATTGATCGAGGGTGGTTAATGTTTACAAACAGCCGGGTCGTCAGCCGGGTTTTTTTTAACTCTCCCAGCATTTCCCAGCATTTTCTCCTTCGGGTTACAGGCACACACCTCTGAGCAAATACGCCAGCATGCAGGTTACATGATTATGCTCATCACGAAAAGACTCCCTCTGCCCTGCGAATGAACCACTGAGGCACAGCATGCCGTCCTCGTGGACAGGGGCTGACACCAGTAGTGCGCTGTCCATGGTCCTGAAGTTTTACATTCATAAGCTCATAATCAGTGTAACTCTGTGTGTGTGTGTGTGTGTGTGTGTGTGTGTGTGTGTGTGTGTGTGGATCCCACCCCCCCCCCACACACACACACATAACCACCCACACACACAAACGTGTACACACACACACACACACACTCAAACACACACACACAGAAACCCCCACCACACACCCACACATACACAAACACACAAGCGTGTGCACAACACACACACCAAGGTTAAATGAAAGCTGAGAAAAAAAAGCTCTCTCTCTCACACACACAGGACCCCCCCCCCCCCACACACACACACACACACACACACACACACAAGTGCACATACACACACACACACACACACACACTGAGGTTACATGAAAGTTGTGCAAAAAAGAATGCTGAATTAAAATTGACATATGAATCAGCCTAAAGAGATTTTTAACATGCACAGACTGCTTCAGCTGGGCTTTGATCTGGTATGCCACTGCTTCAAACGTTCACATTTTTAGAGTTTGTATAGGCGGTCAGCATCCCTTGCTGTGGCCAAAAGTCAGTGTTCACTCAGCTTCTCCCTGTACTAACACAATTTTCAAAATTTTCATGAACAAAACGGTAAACACACCATATTTATTCGCCACCTTGGAGACAGACAATTGCAGGGAGGAGTTGACACAGTACGCCAGGGCTGTGGAAGGAGACGCTAACACATCCTGTGGGCAGAAGCGCTCAGTGCACTGACAGCCTCCTAATGGCCGTCCTCCGAGGGCATGGGCCCAGCACGCCGGAGATAATTTCCCTCTGTTCCCTGTTATTTCTACTCACTATTACTGTCGCGCCGCTTTTTTTTCCCACCCTGGCTGAGTCGCGGAGGAAGAGACAGATGTCCAAACAGCCAGCAGGTGCATCCATCATTATATTTGCATGAAGACTCTCCAATCGCTGCTGCACGGGGAAAAAAGGAGACAGATCAGGCTGCAGAGCGTCAGAGAGGAATGGAGGTGTCGACAGGCAGGCCTTCTCCGGGCGCTGTAATGAGAAACAATCTCATCTGCGAAGGTTACCTGGGCATCATCAGCTGCGGAGCCTCGCCCTTATCCCCCCATCATGCCATCATGCTGTGACACACGCTCGGCACGTGGCTGTTAACACCAGCTGCAGACCCACATCTAATTGTTTTATTTATATATAAGCGCGAACAGGGGGAGGCGTGGGGGTGGGCATCAAATATGGCTGGGCACATTTTGGAGTGCACTGATGCTGACAAGATGCATAATGAGTCATTTTTTTATGACACACAATTAGAAAGAAGTAAAAGCGCCAGAAAAGGCTAATGGCTGTTATACAATTTCATCACGTAAACAAAGTATATGGGTCATTAGAGGATGAGTTAGTGGTTACGCTGCTTAATTTTATGACTGTTTCTCTCCTGCAAATTGTGCCTTTTTATAGGAGCTGTCAGGACCCCGTTTTGTTCGGTTTCAAGCAGGTGAAATCCAGTTCAGATGAGCTCCTTGTTGTCAGACAGCACAGCACGATGTAACACAAACTGCCCTTTTCTCCGAGCGCACAACTGAGCCAGCCCACTGTACAATTGATACCCAAGTCGAGAGACGGCAATAATTCCATCAGCCATAACAGCCTGCTTTATTGGAAAACCAATAAAGAGGAGCGAAAAATAAACGAATTAACCCAGTAAGGCCACCTCACAAGCAATCGGCTGAATCAACCTAGGTGGATTTAACAAGGTGCGCAGGCTCCTATCTTGTCATAGCTGTGCTATGATGTAGGGCTGATTGATGACCATGCAGACAGTTTTACTGTAATGACAAATGGCCATGGTAATGGCATGCCAGTGCAGTGTCCAAGCTTTTTTTATGAGGTCCAGAATTGGTTATTGCCAGATAGGGTGGCATGATAAGGCCTTGGGATCGTGTCTGCTAAACTCCATTTCTGTCCCTGTGAAAATAATGAGGTGGGGTTGCAGTACCGATCCCTGTTATGCATTTTAATGTTCAACTGTTTTACTGAGACATACCGTACATATTGCACAGACAGGCTGAAACATCCATGTATCTGCAAAATAACAGAGCAGAATGACAAAAAAATTAGCGAAAGAACTAAATGCAGAGCGAGTGTAGTTTTGGAGAAAAGTTGCGTTACATACGACCTTTATCTTTTGCTTCCCAAATTGGCACTTTGCTTTGACAGACCACCAAGCTCTAAAAGAAGAGCATCTTCCCTCAACATTTTCTGCGCGGCATATCTTAGGGGTTCATTTAATGTGAGTGAAAGAGCCAGTCTGGCCAGGCAAATTTCAGAGATGCATCTCGTCCACTGGGTATGGCATGTTTCCTGCCTCAATATCCTTTTTCTATATAAAAGATCAGCCTCCGTCTGAAAATGCATTTCTTATTATCAAGTTTCCCATTGAGGGAGGAAGTGGTGAAATGACAGAGCAGAAACAAACAGACGTGATGGCTGCAGCAAATCATTAGGGAGAGATTGCATCCTGGCCCTACCCTTGCAAGAGTAGACAAGAGCCACATGACTCCTCTAACCCAGTAAGTAAACTACATGAAGCCATTTCATATGCAGATTGTATCAAAAAGAAATGCAACTTTTGCACACCTATAAAGAGGACAGGTGCGTTGGCAATGACCGTGGTTTAAGAACTCCTGCACACTGCACTTTCTGCAGGCAAGATTTATTTACGTTTCGGCCATCGACCTTTGCCAGGTTGCTTCACAGGTGAAACGTATGCCACAACTTTTAGCTTTCATTTACAAACATATGTTAACTGCACCTAACAGGAAATGCTCAGAACATAAAAAAATACTCTAATATCTACTGTAAATAGAAATTCTGCTTCATGACCACTTTTGCTATAGTTTTATGCAAGCACATAATTTGAACTGGGGTTATGGTGGTCATGACCCCTGCAAAAATCAGATCCAGTTAATATAACTCCACCTTCTCAATAATCACATCATTGCAATGAAGAAAACATATTAATGACAGTGTAACACCCCAAAGTCTAACCCAAAGTTACACCCTTGGTTCTCAGGCAGTGTAGCCAGTGGCTAAAGCAGCAAAGTAGTGGTGGAAGACCTGGTCACAGCTTTTGTTGTGGTTAGGGGTAACAGTAACTCAGGAGGAAGAGGAAGCAACTAGCAATTGGACTGGTTACCAGTGTTGATTCCAGCTCTTCCTGGCCCCATCACAATGTCACACTGAGGGCCATAATGTCCAAGATGGCGTCTTGCATGGCAGCCTTTCGCCAGTGCAACAGTGTGTTAATGGTGATGAGGCACATGTAAAAGCACTTTAAGTGTGCTTCTGAGG
>CM050209.1:27617500-27620000 GCA_027475355.1 Coilia nasus | reverse complement strand
GCGTTGGCTGACATCTCCTGCACACCAGCGCTTTGAGTGACAGCCAGTCAAATCAAAGCCGCTTACCTTCAACCCCAAACAAGGAAGTTCTCTTTGTCTTACTCTTACTCCTTCTCTCTCTCTCTCTCTCTCTCTCTCTCTCTCTCTCTCTTTCTTTCTTTTTCTCTCTCTCTCTGTTTCTCTCTCTGTGTCTCTCCCACACTTTCCTTTTACTCATTCTCTCTTTCTCTCTCAATCTCTCTGTTCCTCTCTAGCGCTCTCTTTTACTCTCTGTCCCTGCCTTCTCTCTCTCTCTCTCTCTCTCTCTCTCTCTCTCTCTCTCTCTCCTCCAGCCCCCCCTCCCCTACCGCCCCCTCCCTGCATCACACATTGGAAACACACAGATGTTGAGTGAGGGAGCGTTTGACGCGTAATTGGCCTGATAAATCTTGATTAAGCCCCACAGATGTGCGTCTGCATGGGTGCGATCATCCTGTCACATCCGTTTATCTCAGGCCGGGAAAGGGAGGCTCTGCCGTCCGCCGAAGCGGCCTCTGGCTCGCCGAAGATGCCGTACAACTCGTAAAACCACAACTGAAACCAGAGCCAGGCCTTGTGCTGGGCCAAACCAAAGCAAGCCCCCCTTTTTGTATTCCAACAATGCTCATTGTTCTGCAGTTGTGTGTTTTGTTTGTCTGCTGAGAAGCTGGTCATTGTTTACAAGACTGAGCCGTAAGCTTTACAGAAATATGAAATTGTCTCCTGTCTGAGTTGTTTTTTTACGGTTCTCAAAGATAAAGACGACAATCCTGAGGAGTTTGTCATCCAGGATTTCGCAGTCCTGTTCTGCGTTTGTGTGCGGCAGGCAACAATGACAGCAGAGACAGACGCTGATGCATGGAGGCCCAAATGGGAGAAAAGCAAACAAGCATTTCAACATAGGTGCACAACACTGGCACAACGCTGGCACAACGTTGGCACAACGTTGGCACTACGGTATAGGAGCGTCGTCTCCTCGTGAATATTATGATGAAAAGCAATAATGAAACCGTGAAGAGCACCTCAACATGCATAATCACATTGCAGAAGATATTGCACTGTAAATAGAAGACTGCATTGCAAATACAGGAGAGATTTAGCGGCCTGCCAGGGAGATAGACCAACTGTATTCCAACCCTGACGATGACTGAAATAATGCTTTGCAATAATAATGCAATCTGATCCTTTAAAGTGACAAGCATTAAAATACTTCAATGAATTATGATGTTATGAGTCTCAGAATGCTTCCATAATGTGAGAATATTTTAAACAGACAGGCTCAAAGCATCTAAATAGGTAATTCTGTGCATTCCACGCATAATACGCCTGTTGTTATATTATAGCGTATGGTGTATTGTGGGGCATGAATTGTTAGTTTGTTTTCAGTACACTGTTTTAGTTACACTTTAGTTTTACACTTACTGTTCTTTTTAATGAGTTTTATGTTGCTATCAATCCCAGTTTCTTTATAATTCGCAATTAAGAACAATGTTACTTTACAAACCTACTATAGTATATATTGCTATTATTTATGTACAGCTGTGTAAAGTAAAAGGTTGACTGCAATTTACAGACTAATTGGTACAGCTATAAACAATTCAGCTACAATAACAATAATGATTCATAACTAGTTGATTTATTTATGTTTTGTAAAAACATCTTCTGATTCTCTATTCTGCTTCTCTGTTTCCCCTACTTCTCCCTCATTAACTGCCCTGCTCTGCTCAACCCTGTATTTACATCAGACCTGATAACACCCATTGAGGAGTGTATTACTACCAAAAATACACAAGGCCTTCAGCATTAAGGCTCTAGCCTAATTAACCTCTAATGGATACCAAGACGTTTAATGGTTCCACAGATGCCTGGAGGTGCCCACTTGATGAAATCTGTACACCTTCTGTTACATTTGTTAATATTTAACCTTAACCTGTTATTTACGTCTTACTGGTATTGAAAGCTACAATTCTCTGAATAAGAGCATCAGCTAAATGCAATGTAATGTAAAGTAATACAATACTGTTATGTGTAACATACAAATACGACTGCAGTATCTTCAGTATTTCTCATCAGTCGGCAGAGTTTGTGTTATACCGTAAAAAAAAAAAGAAGATTTTTTTTTTCATTCGTTTCTTCTTCGCGTTTTCTCATTCCTTCCTTGTCAGCGTAAAGCAGATGCTCCCATGATCCATCTGTCAAAATGGGTAAAGTGGAGCAGAGGCCGTCAAGCACCCCCCCACCCCTCTTTAAAGAAAGAGGAAGGAAGCACTCATAGCCAGGGGAAGAGTGGGAGTGTGTGCGACAGGAAGTGACACCTGCAGCCTCCAGAAGGATGGCTCAGGAAGCATGGCCCAGGCCAGCCCATTAGCATACTTATGATATTGACCATTATTCTGTTTGGGTAGCCTCCCGCGCGGGGAATCTGATTTAAATCCATTTTCCCGCTGAGAGACGACGGGGAGGCAGCTGTGGCATTGGCTCC
>CM050209.1:27610000-27612500 GCA_027475355.1 Coilia nasus | reverse complement strand
AGAATTCTGCAAACTCTTCGCATTTTGGAGTGGTGGCTAGACTAAGCATATCACAGACTGGCCCAGGATTTAGTACTTTTTCAATTGTAGAGAATAATACTCGTGTGTTGTTGTGATGGTCTGTGATAATTTTTGATAAATAGTTCTTTCTTTCTGTGCGTATTGTATTGTTATAGGTGATAATATGTTCTTTAAGGATTATACGATTGACTTCTAATTTAGATTTTCTCCATGCTCGTTCTGCTGCTCTACATTGCCTTTTTTTCTCTCTTACTGACTCATTTATCCATGGTGAGGTTTTAACTCGTGAGCTGCGTTTTGTTTTTAAAGGAGCAACTTCGTCTAAAATTTCCTTTAGGTTGCTATTAAAGCCAGCCACCATTTCATCGAGCGATTTGTGGCCATTGAGGAGGTCGCGGGAGCTAATAAGTTCGGTGATTTTTTGTTGCGCTGATTCATTTATGCATCGTTTGTAATGTTGTAATTAAGAAAAAAAAAAACTGATAACTAGAAATATGTAACCGGTCCAGTCAACTCTGGATGTTGTTACAGTGAAGTTTGGGGACTGAAATAGGTTTCGTGTAGTTAATGTTCTGCCAGTCAGCCTTTCTTTTCTAGTAGTAGTTGTTAAAATCTCCACACAGATGCACATGTGGAAACTCTCTCTGTCTCTCTGTCTTTCTCTCTCTCTGTCTGTCTCTCTGTCTTTCTCTCTCTCTCTCTCTAACACTCTCACACACACATACACACACACATTCTGTGTAGTAATATATCTTTGAAACATACAGTAGCATAAAACACATAAACCCCTGCAAATGTATGGACGGAGTTGACCATTCATAGTAGATGTGCACAGCCAGATTCATTGGAGGAGAAACGCACCCATATAAGACAGAGTAAAATCCAGATATTTGGCCATCCGTTCAATAATCCTGCTTTCCAAGAGCTTCCCTGGTCTTGTTCACATTCAAGCCTGCTAGCATAACGTCTGGAGTTTTGACAAGGACTTTGGCAAGCAGAACTGTACAAAAAAAATCAAAAATGTGTTCTCTGGAGGTTTAAATCACACTACAGCACGTCTAGAAAAAAGTGGAAAAATTCAGGAGTTCAGGTTGAGTGTCTGAAAGAAGCCATAAACACAAAAAGAATGCCCCATCCCCCCACACACACACATACAGAAAGACACATAGTCACACACACACAAATATTGTAAGAGTTTTTGTGGAGAGAAACTTGTATGTCAACTTTTATATCTCTCCTCTTGTTACTGCGTAATCTGTCATCACATCCTCTGTCCCAGTGTGCTCCCTTGGAAACAGCAATTCAGGACATCAGTGGGACTCAGCCTTTAAAATGAAGGACAAAAAGTTTTACTGTTGTTTCCATTTGCGACTGTTCTTGTCTGGGTAAAACATAAATAATACAAAGTGTCCTTAAAAGACATTAAAAAAATCCCATCTGCTAAAATAAGAGCTGAAGCAAAAGTATTGGTATGGCGTTGCGTAAGCCTTTATGCAATCAAATAGCTCCTTAAGTGTGTTTTTATTTATATATATATATATTATTTATTTTGTTTGCTGTATATCAGTGAAGCCTTGCCTGCAGACTCCATATGCTCATAGCTGATACGGAAGTTGTCCACTTCAACTGCATTGATTTATGTATCCATTTAATTAAAAATTCGGCCAATATGCTCTCCACCACAACCTTTTGTTTTTACGCTTTTTGCTATTAACATGCTTGTTACACTATTCTTTCTCTTTTGCTCCAATTGAATATGTGCTGTATTTCCTGACACTAAATGAATGTCTGGTGCATAAACTATATTTATACCACGGCTTCCTTCAATTTCACACTGTGATGTGTTCTTTAGAACAGTAATTAGTTTTCTATATACGCACACCTATGAAGTAGTCCCTACTTTCCGACCATATGATGTTGATGTATCAATGCCCCAAGTTCATGGTAAACTGTAAATAAACAGTAAAGATGTGACAGCTTTAGCAAATGACGAGCAGATGGAAGAACACAGAGTTGCAACATATTATATGCCTCTGAAATCGTCTTTTAGTGCTGGCACGCTGTATTTGGACTCTCTACTCAGAGGCGGTTTTTGGTATAGGCAAACCTAGGCATTTGCCTAGGGCCCCACCAAATTTGCCTTCTTTATGGGGCCCCAAATATGAGCAGCCAAGCCACGGTAAATAAATTAAAAAAATATATTATTCCTGTAAATATCAGAATAATACTGAATTAATGTTTAAACAATATTTGTCCCAGGACACATACCCCCCTTCACTGTTGTGCATTGGACTAGTCCATATGTAGCAATGCGTGACACAACGTGACTCAAACCAAAGCGGGAACTGTAAACATGAAGCGGAATTATGAGTGGCTATGCTAAAAGAAAAAAAATGGGCAGAAAACAAAAGGAATACAGACACACTGCCAAAACTAACTTCATTTTTTACACCTGCTGCCACACACACACACACCACTC
>CM050209.1:27602500-27605000 GCA_027475355.1 Coilia nasus | reverse complement strand
TGCCCTTGATTAGTTTGTCTAATCGACATGTGCAACCCATGTACAGGTGTTTCCATAGTAACACGTGCACACACATGCACACTTTTACACAGAGAACACACACACACACACACACACACACACACACACACACACACACACACACACACACACACAGCAGACAGAGCATCAACAAGCTGAGATGAACACACAGTCTGATGGATCGATTGTGGTTTGCTGTTTGCTGTTTGCTGTTTGTTGGAATTTCAGTCCTGTTGGGACATTAGAGGAGAGATGGTCTCAACTAATTTGGTCTAAGCTACTCTTGTCTATTCTGCTCTGATCTTCTTCTTTATTCTGCGGTGTGTTCAAATTAGCAAAACAAGGCAAACGTGTGGACATTTTTAGACAAAACATTTTCTGGCATTTTTTTTTTTTTTGGATTGCTTTAAATTCATTGCAAATGCTTGCAATCAAACACAAATGGCTGGCAGTTCTCAGTAAACAGACAACGCATGGTGTAGGGTACGCACATCCAAACACATTTCAGCAGGTGCCAAATCAAAACAACATACTGAAGAAAAAGGAAAACAGATTTTGAAAAGACTGCTTTTAAAAGACCCTTATATTTTATTAGAAAAGAGACAATGTTTTGATCTTGTCAAAAGATCATAAGATCACAACGTTGTCTCTTTTCTAATAAAATATAAGGGTGTTTTGAAAAGAAGAAAATTGAGCTTTTTTCCATTTTCTTTAGTTCTAATTAAACAGCCTTAAATGCTGGACCTTAGATACTGGAGATATAATTGAATTCAAATGGCCCTGGAATGTCTCCACAAAGGAAACAAAGTTCCAGCGCAGCTGATCCGATGTGTTCCACTCTAGCCTCTGTTGGCCTGGTGTACTCTGGCATCGGCTGGTCTGGTCTGGCCTGAGCTGGTATGGTTGACTCTGGTGTTGTCTGGTTGGGCCTGGTGTACTCTGGCATCGACTGGTCTGGTCTTGCCTGAGCTGGTCTGGTTGACTCTGTTCTCGCCTAGTTGGGCCTGGTGTACTCTGGCATCGGCTGGTCTTGGTTGCCTCTAGCCTCTGTTGGCCTAATGTACTCTGGCATCGGCTGGTCTGGTTGGTTGACTCTGGGCTCGCCTGGTTGGGTCTGGTGTGGCCCCGGGTGCATGGCAGCATGTTGTGCAGCACATGGAGAGGTGAGTGGGCAGCCCCTCACTGTCATCTCGACACAGGCACACACATGCTGGTGTGGGCGTAAGATGGCAGCCTTCTCAGCTCACTCTGCTTCACACACTCCTTCTCTTTACCATAGTCTTTCTGTCTCTTTTTCTCACTCATATTCTGTTTTTTACTCTCATCCCATCTTTCTATCCCCTCTCTCTCTCTCTCTCTCTTTCGCTATGTATGTCTTATTTTAATTTCAACTCTTCTTCACTCTTGTGGCCGTTGGCCTCTTACGTTTTTTTGTAAACACTGTTTTATAATATGACCTTTTTTCTTTGACTGTAGGAACCAACAGCCCCCCAAACACCCACCCACACACACACACATGCACACACACACACACAAACACACAGACAAACACAGGTGTGAACCTTCAGTCAGAGACAGGCCCTCTGCTCATACGTGTCCAGCCGGTGGTGTCTGTTCATTAGTGCACCCCTGCCCCATCTCATCTGTCGCCACCCCCCACCCCCCCCCATCCCCCCGCTCCATATTCCCAAAGACTCCTCCCGCGAGACGCCCGCCGCTCTCATCTCTCCCCTCTGCTACAGATTCCTAAGGACTCCCGCCGGGAGCCGCCTGGCCTGCCATGCCCTCCGCAGAGGTCAAAGGTCACCTACTGGAGCTCCTGGGTGATATGGGAGGCTCGGAGTACTGCTTGCCTCCAGCAGTCTCAGTGATGTATGGCCCAAATGCCCCACCATGGCAGGACGTGAGAGCACAGAGAGAGAGAGGAATAGAGAGAGAGAGAGAGAGAGAGGGAGATAGAGAGGGATAGAGAGATAGGTAGGGAGAGAGAGAGGGATAGAGAGAGAGAGAGAGAGAGGGCGAGAGAGAGGGATAGAGAGATAGGTAAAGAGAAAGAGAGGGACAGAGAGATAGATAGAGAGAGAGGGATAGAGAGATAGATAGATAGAGAGAGAGAGAGGGATCGAGAGAGAGCACGAAGTGCGAGAAAGATAGAGAGAGAGAGGGATAGAGAGATAGAGATAGACAGATAGAGAGAGAGAGATGCTCCAGAGAATGCTGAGAGAGAGAGAGAACAGCAAACGCAATTGCAGAGAGAGAGAGAGAATAAACCAAAGCTCATGGCAGAGGAATCCAAGACCCACAGGATCTAATCAGTTCCCCATACCTTGCACACACACACACACACACCGACATGCACACATACACAAACACCACCATGAAAGCACACACACATGAAAATACATGAACACATGTGCCGACACACAAGACACACACACACACATGCACACACACATGCACACAAACACACAAACATATG
>CM050209.1:27580000-27597500 GCA_027475355.1 Coilia nasus | reverse complement strand
GAATACAAGATGAAAATGATGGCAAACAATAAAAACTCAATAGACTACAATAATAAAATTAATGAAATGATAAAATAAAAATAATTGTTAACACTTTATTTTACTGTCCCTGTTTAGGTGCATTGTAACAAAGTGTTTAACAATATGTAACATTATGTACTTACGGTACACTGTGCCATTGGCTTAGGGTTAGTGTTAGGTAGGTATGTACTGTACAGTGTAAGTACATAATAGTACACGTTATAAGTAGATACACTAAAAAAGGAACTACAAAATACCAACAAAAATGCTAAAATAACCAGAATTTGTTGTAAAAGGAATGGCAGATTTATTAAAAAAAGAAAAAATATATAATGAAAGAAATAATAATCACCAAAAGATTACTAAGATAAAAGACAAAGTACACGTTGAGCTTAAATGATAAGAATTCATCAAATTGTGTAGTACAAGAGCAAGCAGAAAAACAGTATTGAAAGTAAGGAAAACAATGGAACAGGGCACACTTTTGCTAGAGGCAAGAGAGAACAGGTGGGTATTAAGGGCAGATTTAAACTGCTGATTGTGGGACAGGACTTGACATTACATTACATTTAGCTGACACTCTAATCCAGAGGGACTTAGAGTGAATTAGGCCCAGTGACTGTCCCCCTGCAGCAATGTGGGGTTAGATGCCCTACTGTACTGTACTTAAGGGCACTTCAGTCATCGATAAGGGTGCAGGAAAGTGCCTGTTAAGCACTCCTCCACCCACGTTTGTTTCCTATTGGTATGGGAATCAAAACTGCGATCCAATCCAATCGCAAGACCAACTCCAACTCTAACTCTAACTCCAACTGTATCTCTAACTCCAACTCTAACTCTAACTCCAACTCTAACTCTAGCAGGAGAGTGGCTGTTAGTGACTCCTCCACCCACATTTGTTTCCTACTGGTATTGGAATCAAACCTGCAATCCAATCCAATCGCAAGACCAACTCTAACTCTAACTCCAACTCTAACTCTAACTCCTACTCTAACTCTAACTCCAACTCCAACTCCAACTCCAACTCCAACTCTAACTCTAACTCCAACTCTAACTCCTACCCTAACTCTAACTCCTACTCTAACTCTAACTCTAACTCCTACTCTAACTCTAACTCTAACTCTAACTCTAACTCTAACTCCTACTCTAACTCTAACTCTAACTCCAACTCCAACTCTAACTCTAACTCTAACTCTAACTCCAACTCTAACTCTAACTCCTACTCTAACTCTAACTCTAACTCCTACTCTAACTCTAACTCTAACTCTAACTCTAGCAGGAGAGTGGCTGTTAATCACTCCTCCACCCACATTTGTTTCCTATTGGTATGGGAGTCAAACCTGTGACCCAATCCAATCGCAAGACCAACTCTCTAACCACTAGGCCACAGCAGCTCTTGGAAGAGTATTTTAGAGTTTAAGATCAGCTGCTCAAAAGGCCTTTAGATGTGAGTAAGGGCTTGGGAGAAGATGCTGTAGGGATGACCTGAGACACAGAGGAAACTCTGGTGGTAAAGGAGCTATTTGCTATGGCTGTAATGAGATGGAACGACTAGGGTTATCCCTAGGACGGACTGTATAACACTGTACCAATGAGTAGAGTCTTCTCTTGGCATTCATGATACTCTTCCAGGAGACATCAAAAATGCTCCTACTCTTGGCAGTTTCAAATCTAGACTTAAGACCAAACTGTTTTCAGATGCTTTCTGTTAATGGTTTCTACTAATGTTATACATATTTTGTGTGTTTTATATTTATGTGGTTGGGGGAGGGAATAAGCAACGCTCTCCTGCCCCATCATCCATGGCTGAAGTGCCCATGAGCAAGGCATCTAACATCCCACACTGCTCTGGATAAGTCGTTCGATAAGTTGATGAGAGCTAAATGTAATGTAATATTAACTTTGTGTGCTGTGTAGCTGTGGCCTAATTGTTAGGTAAATGATCTTAGAATCAGAGGGTTGCAGGTCCAAGTCCTGTACCAGTAGGAAAATTGTGGGTGAAGGAATGAATAACCAGCTCTCTGATTGTCTCTGTACCTAATTCACTGTAAGGCGCTCTAGATAAGAATGTCAGCTAAATGTAATATATTACACAATACTATTTTATGCCACACTGTGCTATACTAGAATATATCGCACTATACTATTCTACGTATGTCATGAAAGGAAGGTACAGTATGATATATATGCAGAGTCATCGAATCTCTCTTCATGTTAGTCCCCTCGGGTAGTAGCTTATGGCCATAAGGCTGTGAGGCAATCGTCTTCCATCTCCAGTGAAGTAATTGCTTGTTCAATGGTAATTTCATCACTTAACATGTCTTAATGAGACATCGCCATTCTGTGTGCCAGGCTTAATTAAAAGGCCTGCTCTCAGCCCTGCCTTAGCCTGATCAATCATTCGATCGATCAAATGTTTTGATGAATTTGCGTTGCCTGGTGCAGAGAGCTGATGGTGTTAAGCTTAGATGGGCTGGTTCTCATCTCTTGCTGTGTGTGTGTGTGTGTGTGTGTGTGTGTGTGTGTGTGTGTGTGTGTGTGTGTGTGTGTGTGTGTGTGTGTGTCTGTTTTTGATCATCTTATTAAATCTGTCACCAGAAGAGATTTCGTCTTTAATTAAGGACGCTGTGGTGCCGCAGAAGCCAAATGCGGCTGAGGAGTGATACGCTGTGTTTATGTTTATATAGGGTGACCAAACGCCCTGTTTTCCCAGGACATGTCCTGTTTTCACGTCCTGTGCTGGCCATCCTGGTTGTTTTGTGTAAGGTGATGAAAACGTCCTGGTTTTCATTGTTTTCATTTCATTTGTATTTTGCATGTATCCAGCTGGTCAGCAAAACCAGCTTTTGTCCTGGGTTACGGTAATAAAAGAAGGTCACCCTAGTTTACAATAAACAATGGCCAAACCGGTGCGACAATATGTAATTATCTGTGCATGTACTGTATGGTGTCTGACAAAAATAGGAAAACGCTTTCCGCTATATGAGAATCATTTCCACTGTATGACATCATGTACAGGCCATTTCACAAAGAGTGGGAAGCTTAGGGATAATTTGACTAATAGTTTCCTAGATTTTTCATCTACTAGTTGTCACTTTGTAATTCAGCTGTAGTCCATGTGGAGTTTGATGTTAAGGGATTTTCAAGTTAAATAATGTTTTTTTAATGAAAGGTGAATGGCCCTCCTTTTTAAAGCATAACAACTCTGAGTAAACACACTCCTTTATTTATGATTAACCCTCCTGTTGTGTTCTGGTCAAAAGTGACCATTTTGATTACATTTTTTCTCAAAAATATTTTTCCTTTAATCAGACTGTTATGCGGCTCAATGACTTTGTACACATAGGGCATGTGAACACACAAAACAATTTTGGATGATTTGTATACAATTGTGGGCGATCTATTTAACTTTTGCACACCTGTGGTGTTCCGGTCAAAAATGACCGGCTATAAAAAATGAATGGGTGAAATAAAAAAATTATATACTATAAGAATATATAAAATTGATTCCAGCAAATTCTTATTGTTCAGAAAGACAAATACTTACAATTACACATACAGTACACACCCACATCAACACTCATGTACACACTTATAGACTAACACAATACACTCATGTACACACACCCAGATAGCAAAACAGTTCGCCAGCAGCCTGCTGCTCTTTTGCCATATTGTACATGTGACGTGCACGTGTCCATGAGTGGGCATATCTGGGCATAAGCAACCAGACAACCACTCACAAACACATATGCATCCATTTACATTAACCCAAACCCTCAAATGCACACATGCAAATATACACACGTACACAAATACTATACATTCACACACACTAACACACATGCACACTCATATACAGTTGAGCACAACATTATTAGCCCCCCCCCCTTATGAAATTAGACAAAACTCTTGATTTCTCCATGGAAATGACCATTAACCACAACTGTTTATAATGTATTTGTTTCCAAAATAACAAAGACAAAATGTCCACTAAGTTTTATCAAGATATTTTACTGACACACTGAGTTGAAACAAGAAAGGGCAATGATATGTTCAAAAGTGTTAGCCCCCTGGCCATTAAGAGTGAATAGTTTACCCTTTCTGAGCCACAACCGACAACAACCTTGTAGAGTAGAGCCTCTACTAGATTGGCACAGGTCTCCTGGTGTTTTTTTATCCTATTCTTCCATTCCAAATTGTTCCAGCTGGTAAAAATTGCATGGTTTCTAAACATGGACATTCACTTTGAGCACCCACCACAGATTCTCAATAGGAAGAATAGAAGGTCTGGGCTCTGTGCAGGCCACTGCAGGACCTTGGTTTTGGTATCCTTGAGGAACTGTTGGACCAATTTCGATGTATGCTTTGGGTCATTGTCTTATTGGAAGACTCAGGAATGACCAAATGCTAGACTGTGAGCATTTTTTCATGAAGCCATGCACCCAAACAAAGCTCCTTTGCTCCTAAGCTCCTAAGGCTGCAAAACAGCCCCCCAGCATGATGCTCCACCACCATGTTTAACTTTGGGAACTGTGTTCTTCAGGTTAAAGGCCTTTCCCTTTCTTCTCCAAACATAAGCAAAATCCAACTGGACCAAACAGTTCCAGTTTAGTCACATCACACCAAAGCACAGACTTTCAAAACTCATCTTTACCTTTCAAATGTTCACGGGCAAACCTCAGTCTGTCTGTGATGTGCTGCTCTTTAAGTAAATGGGTTCTTCTGGGGTGATGGCCCTAAAGCCCACCACAATAAAGAGCCCTCACAACTGCCAGAAGAGGTCAGGTCAGCAACAATCATGTTGGATGTCTGAGGCTGGATGTGGATGCCTGAGGCCTTCAACACGAACATTTGAATGTTTTGCCATGGTTAGCTATAACTGTTAGCGTGTGCTATCTTAATTGTTTTTTTTTTTTAACATGTTCAGTTTTTAATATTAAATGTAAGTTTTCTGGTGTAATTCTTATGTAAGGTGGTCTGCACAGCACAACAGGTTTTATCTGAGTATTTGTTTGGTCAAAGTGTTATGTTTTTGTTATACGTTTTTAACAAAAACAAGTTGCATTAAGTCAGTGAGGCCTGCTGGCCTAAATAGCAAATTAAAGATCAAATGTTTAATATCTAAAATAATTGTAGTTGTTAAATAGGTTTATTAAAACATCAGATGATAATATTGTTGAATAATATTGCAGAATAAGTTTACTGATGTAATTGTGGCCTTCTACCCTTTTTCTTACTAGTATGCGTATTCCGGTCATTTTTGACCGAAACACAAATGAGATTATCTTGTCCCGGGCCCAGCCAAGACTGTCAGCGGGCCTGTTCCCAGATGTCATTAGTGCATGGTCACTCTGACCAGCACCATGAACATAAACAGTAGCTTTCATTCCCCGACACCACATGCAGCTGGTTTTTACCATTATTTTTGTTTCTATTTATTTATTTTTGTACTGCCCTGTGGCAGAATGAACTTGCTGTTTTTGTGCTGAGCACAGTTTGTTCAGGGTGTTATTCCTTTAATGCAAATGGACCTTCACTCCCTTCCCTTTTAGCAATATTTGCTTGAAGAAATGAGACATTACTCTCTTCTCTTTAGTAATATTTGCTTCAAGAAAGCATTTACTGCGGCCAGGGCAGCTCAAGGGAGTGCTTACTTGTCAGACAAATATGCAGTCAATAATAAGATTTCTCCCCTAAATAAATAAATAAAAACCAGGCACACATTTTAAAGATTTATTTGTCCTTTTTAGTTTGTGGTGGTTGTGTGAAAACACAGAAAGAAACATTCATTTCAAGCAATAATAATAAATGTAACAAAAGTCGAGGTGTGAAAGTGTGTGTAATGCAACACTTTGGCATCGTTCCCCTGCTGTCTTAATGTCCTGCAGGACAAATCCCCAGCTGTGATTTGATTGCCCTGAGCAGTCCTAATTCCCCCCGCGCAGGCCTGAGCACACTCTCTCCGGCCGCTCAATAATGACCAGGGTGCCCTTCAGGTAATCGAGGCAGAGGGAGAGTGCATCATGCCTGGCACACACGCCTGACACGCCTGGCTCTGCTTGATTGCGATCTATCACTGGACACCGGATAAATCTCTAGTGACGCACATGACCACACACATTGGTGCGCGCACACACACACGCACACACACACACACACAAACTGGCACACACACTCACACACGCGTGTGCACACACACAGACATACACTGGCATGCACACACTCACACACACGTGTGCACACACACACACAGACACACACAAACACTGGCACACACACACTCACACACACATGTGCACACACACACACATGCGCACACACACACACACACACACAAAAACTGGCATGCACACACACACAGGTGTGTGCACACACACATACAGTACAGACACACACAGGAAGAGAGAGAGAGAGAGAGAGAGAGAGAGAGAGAGAGAGAGAGAGAGAGAGAGAGAGAGAGAGAGAGAGAAGAGAGAGAGAGAGAGGTCAGACTTAACAGGACCTGGATAACTCCACAAGAAAAATAAAATAAAAGCTACCTTTACAGTACTCATTCATAATGACAGACTCTCTTACAAAGTTAGTGTGGTTTCTCCAAAGAAAATCTTGTCTATAGCTCTACATGTGTGCATTTTAAGCCAACTCAAATCTACAATATATCTCCTTTCCCTTGAGTGAAACCAAATGCCTCAATCCCCCAGGAAAGAAAAAAGACAGAAAGACAGCAGGAGGGAGCAGAGGGAACGATCAATATTTCACATGTTGCTTCAATCAGTATTGACTGCCATGTCGCAGGCAGGAACTTGTGTACGAAAACAAAGGGCGTCACCCAAAAACACGCCAATCACATGAGCCAGTGGACAGTGAGCTCACCTAGGGGGCAGACAACGGTCACACTTTATTTGGGTAGTCCCACAGATGGTTTTACCAACTATCTACAGATGTTGAGACTATTAAGAGCTAGACCATGGGCAGCTGTAGCATAGTGGTTAGGGACTTGGTCTTGTGATCGGAAGGTTGCCGGTTCGAATCCCACCCTACCCATGGTTGAGATGCCCTTGAGCAAAGCATCTAACCCCCCACTGCTCCAGGGACTGTAACTGAAACCCTGTAAATATCTGTAAGTCGCTCTGGATAAGAGCATCAGTTAAGTGTAATGTAAAACCAGGGTTTTACCAACTATCTACAGTTGTATCTACTATTGAGAGATAAACCATCTGTTAAACTGGTGTGTCTCGTTAAGTCATAGTCAGTAAAACAATGAAACAAACAACAAAATGAAACGTAATTTCCACAAACCATCTGTAAAGTCTGCGGTGTGAGTGGAGTATACGCATAAAGTGTTACAGAGAAGAAGAAAAACCTCTTATGTGTGGGTTTGCCACTGAGACTACAGCACACCGCTTGCCTTCTTTAGCATAGTCCACAGTCCTGTAATTATTCTGCCCAATCAATAGCGGTTCTCATTGAACACTGGGACTGCATGGAGAGTAAATCTATGTTGTGAGTCCATGTGTCAGGAGATGGAGCCTCTCTTCTGGAGAAGATGCCCGATATCCAAGACGTTTTCCTCATCACTCACCTCAAGGACCCATCCCAGATGCCAATGCACCTCGCAAGGAAGTCACACACACACACACACTCTCTCTCACACACACACACACATGAAATGCTGCCATACATACTCACTCCTGCAAGCACACACACACACACACACACAAAGAATACTCCTACACATGCTCACCCTTGCACACCTTCTGCAAACCCACACAGTACATCAACAGACTGAATGCACACACACACACACACACACACACACACACACACACACACACACACTCACACACACACACACACACACGCACACACGTACACTCACACACACTGCATTGCATACACCCACACATACATTGCACTCACTCCTGTACACTTCCTGCAACCACACACACACACACACACACACACGCACACACACACACACACACACACACACACACACACACACACACACACATACACACAGTCATTTTATTCATCACTCTCTGAATGCCCCACCCCAACGCCAATGGACGTCACAGGAAACTCGCATACTCTGCACTCTGCACCACTGAGGCAGAGTTTGAAGGTTAATTGAGAATAATTCTCAGGAAGATGTTCGGGGGGAGAGAGAGCGGATGAGCTCACTGATTTGTGACACACACACACACACACACACACACACACACACACACACACACACACACACACACACACACACACACACACACACACACACACACACACATTCTAGGGCCTGTGTTGGCCTTGGATAATGGTGTATGTCACCGCTGGGACTGCAGGTTTTCTCTCCTCTGAGAACAAAGCCAGCACACCAGAGCTGACTCCAGATTGTCTCCACACACACACACACGCACACACACACACATGCACACACACCCTGCGTAGACCCACACACACACACACACACACACACACACACACAGACCCCCCCCCACACACACACACACACATACACACACACAACCTGCACAGACCCGCAAACGCACCGACACACTCACATACGCACACACACTCACACACACACACACAGACCCACACATACACACACATTTCATTCTATCCCCTGAAGTAAAGCTTCTCATTCCCTTACAGGTCTCTACTCTCTGTTTGTCACGACTACAGCAGCTACTGTCCTCACCCCCTCCCTCCTCTTTCCTGCTCTTCTTTCTTCTCTCATCTCTCCTCTCTATCTCCTCTCTTCTTCTCCTCCTCTCTTATTTCCTCTTCCTTTTCTCCTCCTCCCTCTCTTTCTCTTCCTACTCTTCTCTCCTACTCCAACTCCCATCATAGTCATCCTCCTTCTTCTTCTCCTCCCCTCTCCTCCCCTTCTCTTCTCATCCTCTCTTCCTTCTCTTCTCTCATTCTATTAGTCTTTTTTCTTCCTCAGTGTCTCATGGCCCCTATTCTTCTTTTCATCTCCTCTTTCTTCACTACCTCCTTTTTTTATCTCTTCCTCCTCTCACACATCCCTCTTTTCCTCTCCTCCTCCTCCTCCTCCTCCTCCTCCTTTTTCTCCCTCTCCTCCTCCTTGGCCTCCTCTCCTTCACCTCCTCCCTGGTGGGCACTCCAAAGGTCTGGACTCCTCCCTCTAAGGCCATCTATTAGTGTTTCAGAGTAATTAAAGCCAGTCACCGCAAGCCAAGGTGGCAGCCACTATAAGCAGCCCCCGGTGGCTCCTCCTGCTTTGCGGTAATGTACGGGCATGGTGTCGAGCCTTAGACTCTTTAACGCCAACAACACATTTGCCAAGCCATATTTTAAAGCCTTTCATCTTGCAGGTTCTTGTGGATTCTTGCGGGCAGGCTGAAAGACTATGTATTTTTTTTTCTTTCCCCTAACTCCCTCCCTTTTCTGGTAATAATTTTATGAGAATTGACCGTGTTTCATGATTCATTAAAATGAAACATTGCTTTCCAGTGAAGAAGACCTACAGTAGGGATTGCTCTCCCTCGCTCTCTCCCTTGCTCTCTCTCTCTCTCTCTCTCTCTCTCTCTCTCTCTCTCTCTCTCTCTCGTGTGCGCTCTCTCTCTCGCCTTCTTTTTCTCTCTGTCTCTCTCTCACTTTCTCTGTCACTCCCTCTCTCTATGCTCTCCTGCTCACTCGTTTTTACCATTTCATATGGAATTGAAAAATGGAAATTCTCCACAGCCTCGGGACCCTGTCAGCGAAGAAATTCTCAGCAAGGCCTCAAAGGCCTTAGGTGAGCATGGAGGGTTTCAAAGACAGATCAAATAAGTCAAAGCTAGTTCATTTATCCACAGATGTGCTCAGAAGACAGTCTGGAACATAGAGGAACATAGAGGAAGAGAGTCTGGAACATCTAGACTGCTTGCTGCTACAGTGAAAAGGAGATCTATGATGGCTTTATTCTTTGCAAAAAAAAAGGTGCCTATTTCCATCTTATTTTTGTATTTCATAATCTCTGATTGCACTTGTTTTTTTTTTGTAACCAGGCAGATTCCTCCCTCCAGACAACAGGCTTCCAGGACACCATAGTTCAGCAGCCTACACTAGGCATCATCTCCATCACTGCTGCATGGTGACCTGTAGGGGCCTGTGCAGTGACACGGTCACATTATGAAGCTCCTTAGACACAGTTCTGGTGCTGATGTTGCTTCCAAAGGCAGTCTCGAACCCTGCAGTGAGTGATGCAACAGAGAGTAGGTCATTTTTATTCTCCACACACTCTGGTGCATCTGGGGCCTTTTTTTGTGATATTGTGTGTGTGTGTGTGCGCGTCTGTGTGTGTGTGTATGTGTGTGTGTGTGTGTGTGTATGTGTGTGTGTGTATGTGTGTGTGTGTGTGTGTGTGTGTGTATGTGTGTGTCTGTGTCTTTGTGTGTGTGTGTCTGTCTCTGTGTCTCTGATTGTGTATATGTGTGTGTGTGTGTGTGTGTGTGTGTGTGTGTGTGTGTGTGTGTGTGTGTGTGTGTGTGTGTGTGTGTGTGCGTCTGTGTGTCTGTGTGTCTGTTTGTGTTTCTGTGTGTGTTTGTGTATGTAGCCATGTCTGTGTGTTGATACTGTTCACGCTTCATGCCAGAGTTCTTGTAACTCCTAGAGGGCTTTTATTTCACAGTAATAGCACATACTGTTGACTGGGGCAGACCTCACAAAACAAAACGATTTTTACAATCTGGCTTGTGGCAAAGGTCTCATCCAGTGACAGAGCCATGTTTTTAAAGTCTCTGAGGCCTTCACTATGACCCATATCACTGCCAGTGTTCCAGCAAAGGATAATCCATTGCTACTGTACGTGCTTGTTGTTCTGTGTGTTGATACAGATGTTAGTATGAGTGTGGCTGAAACATTTGAAGTCATAAACAAGGAAAGGTGTGCACATACTTACACTGCCAGATAGTCCACATACATACATTGCCATATAGTTTAAATACAGTATAGTTAAGATACAGGATGGGTTATTAGACAATTAATATGAAATAAATATATATGCGTTTGTGCTTTCAGTGGAAACCAATCAGTAGGATAAAATGACTGCTAGGTTGTGCTGTATAAACATGTATAATAGGAATACAAGAAGAAGTATTTCTCCTGCCGTGACAGAGAGAGAGGGAGAGAAACAGGGAGAGAGAGAGAGAGAGAGAGACTTATTGTCTCGTAAACATTCATTTCCACAAAGAGCTCCTTGGAAGAGGCAGCTGGACACTGCTCTGTACTCATGTGTGTGCTGTGAAGTAGCGGGCTGCCTGGGGTTTATTGACAGTGGAGGGGTCGGCAGACAGAACTGAGAGTAACTGATGGTTGCCCATGACAGCTATCGACTTCCTTGTTAAAATGGCCAGCCTTTTCCTCTTAGCCCCTGTGATTATTATGTTCAGACTGCCAACTTGTGGAAAGGGTTACAGGGTTACAGAGAGAGAGAGGCAGAGAGAGACAGACAGAGAGAGAGAGAGTGTGTGTGTGAGTGATAAAGAGAGAGAGAGAGAGACAGAGACAGAGACAGAGAGAGAGAGAGAGCATGTGTGTGATAAAGACAGAGAGGGGGAAGAGAGAGAGAGAAAGAGAAAGTGAGAGAGAGACTCACACTCTCACACATAAAGGCTTACACACATACACTGTCTTTTTCTCTGTCTTACACACCCGCATACACACACGCACAACACACACGCGCGCACACACACACACACACATGCACTTTTGCACACAAAGGCATATACACATACTCTCTGTGTCGCACACAAAGGCATACAAAATGTCTCTGTCTCTGTCTCACTCACACACACACACACACACACACACACACACACACACACACACAGACACACACACAACCAGACATTTCCTGAATGTGCCAAACAGATGGATGCTTCTCACCTACAAGAGTTGAATGTGAGGACAACAGAGCCAACGGAGCAGGGGAGCAATTTATGAATAAATACAGCTAATTAGAGAATACACTTCCTCTTCTGTCTCCTTCCCTGTAGGATGGTATGAATATGAAACTCATAGACAGTTATTGCGAATAAGTGCCATTTTAAATGAAACATTTGAAACATTAATTTTTTGCCATATGTCTGGCTTGAAAGGCAAGATTGTTTGCCATACTGTGTGGCTTGAAACTCCCCATGGACATTTCATCATACATGGCTCTCTTGGAGACTGTGAGGAAAGAATATGTTGAGAGAGAGTGTTATATTGATGTGTTAGGAATACAGTGGTCCCTCGCTATAACGCGGTTCACTTTTCGCAGCCTCGCTGTTTTGCGGAATTTCTTTTTTGCTTTTTTGCTTTTTTTTTTTTTTTACAGCGCATTGTGTTCTGCACCCTGATTGGCTAAGTGACTGTAGAACATTGTCAATCAATCTCCTGTACAGTACAGAATGCTTTGAGAGTAGAAGAGAGAAAATGTCAATGCATGTCTGAGAACAGTGTATAAAGTGTGTAGTGAGGGGTTTTACAGCCTTAAAACATCTATAATAATTGTAAAAAATAAAGCTTACTACTTCGCGGATTTCGCCTATCTCGGGTTATTTTTAGAACGGAAACTCCCACGAATAACAAGGGACCACTGTAATGTGTAATGTTGGGATAATGTATAGTCTGTATGTACATGCAAAAAATCTGATAAAAGGAACTTTTATGGAGTTTTTCTTTGAGAATCCCAGTAGATAAGGGGTAGAGAACTCACCCCACCTGGCCTTGAACCCGGGTTTCAAATGGCAGTCAGAGTACATCCTTAACCATAGTGATGGCACTTCATCACCACCCCATGTAAATGTGCTTTGTCAACCTGTTCAGCTCTGGCCACAACATGCAGTACCACAGAGATGAGAAAGCTATAACGAAGCCTTCCCACGTATGGAAATCACCTCTTCAGTTTCAAGGACGTGCTCTTCAAATCAGAGAGGCAGCCGTGAGTATTTACCTGTGCTCTAAGATGCTCCACTTCAGCGCACTGAGAGCCATTGAGACAACAGCTGAAGAAGGCCCTGCAGTGCTGCTAGGGTATTGCTAGGTTTCTGCCTCCCCCACATGCTGAACACCCTGGATGGCGTCTTGCTCTTCATTATCAGCATTCCCTACTGTGGAATGTTGGCCCTGGATTCCATCCGGGCACAGGAATCTAGAACCGTTTTACACATTGAGGAAACATGGTGCAGAACTGAAGCTCAACCTCCTGCTACAAACAATAGAACTGGCTACACCAAAAGCACTGCAGACATTACATTGAACTAGATTAGCCTTCTAAAATAGTTTTTTTACGCTCTGTAAACAGACAGCTTGTTCAGCATGCGGCGTAGCCTTGTTGTTAGAAGTATGCCAACAAACAGAGCTGTACAGGATCTGGCTCTGCCTACAACGTTCAAACAATCACCACAAAAGGAAACAGAAAGGTAATTGTTCTACAGAGGTTTACAGTAAGGTCAACATTGTTCTAATGCCAAAATTGGGTCATGCTTCATGTATGATCATGGGTCATGTTATGTAGGTATAATGTAATTACAGTATGAAATGCAGTTTAGTGTTTTGCAAGAAATGAACTGAAATGAATAGCAGCATGTTGACCATTTGTGGCAATAATATCCACCATAAGTAAAGCCAAACTACATATTATGTTGTACAGTATATCTAAAGGATTAGTGCAGTGCAATGTTACATAAACATGGGCACATTGTGACATGAGATGAATAGAACTTATGTAATAGCGGCCATTTTAAAATGCTGTCCTTGATTATAATCGACTCCTTTCATCAGATTTAGCTAAACTGTCACGATGCTCCACCTGTCTCTCTTCAGTGGGTGCACTTTAAAAAGGCTCCTCCGTCTGGATACCGGGCGCAAGTGTTCAGTAAAGAAAAGAAAACACAAAGTTCTGTACTGTTTTAGCCAGTCAACCCATTCCTTCAGGCCAAGGGTGTAATGGTAAAATAAGAGGTGGTAGGACAGTCTATAAGAGGTGGTAGGACACTCTAACTTGTCAGTGTCAACTGCTAATTTAGTGAAGTAAATACTAATACCATTTAGACTGACAATACTGTCTCTTTACTGAGAGGTTTTCAAGTCCATCTTTATGTTTCTGCTAATCTAATATGAATTGTATTATTCCCACTGTTCTAAAATAAATTGAAAGCCAACCATATAACTTTTATGCTCACCATGAAGCTAACACATTTTAAACCATTTAGCACTGGAAATGATGGTAACATATGTAGATGTGTAACACAGAGAATGTCACTGAATATAAATATCTCAGCATCTGGCTCAACGGGACACTTCCATTTAATTATCACATATACAACTGTGTCTGTGAACCATGACAAAAGATAGCTTCTTCAAGAAACGAAACAAGTATGCCTGCAAATAGCAGGAAAAGGAAAGGTTTTCATGTCAGTGCACAAATATGGCTTATTATTATATGGCTGTTTAGAATGCGGACAAACGTCCCATTGACTTTCAATGAGCCCCTCCAACGTTTGAATGATCACAGAAAAAGTGGCTGATTTGGGATGATAATAGGCGCCATCATAGAAGAGGATCCCCTGCAAGGCCTCCCAGTGCTACCTCACACTGCTGCAATGAAATGTGAGCAGACAGTAGGAGAGAGAGGAGAGGGGGAAAAGAAAAGAGGAGAGAGAAAGAGAAAGAGAGAGAAAGAGAGAGAGAGATAAAGACAGAGAAAGAGAGAGAAAGAGAGAGAGTAAAAAAGAGATAGAGAGAAAAAGAGAGAAAGAGAGAGAGACAAAGAGAGAGAGAGAGAGACAAAGAGAGAGAGAGAAGGAGAGAGAGAGAGAGAAAAAGTATAATGACCTCTGTCATCAATGGCAACAAGTTTTGTGCTTCTTTTAGATCACTCCGCAAGTAGTCCGTCACTTATCATAATGGAATATCAACTATATAATCTGCAATGAGGTATTTAGCAGCTGGACACTTTGCTACACAGCACTTGAACATCTATTTTCTTCAGTGAACTGTTTTTCACAGCGGAGGCCATGCAGCAGCAACAAATTCTTTAAAACATGAAATTGTTAGAAGTGTCTAACTCTCTATTATTATTTTTGTTTGGCAAGTAGCTGTAAAATAAGTAGGATACTGTTCTGTGAGTTGGTCTTTCTAGTGGAATTAGCTCCTTCAGAGTGTTTCAAGACCCTTCCTCTTCGCTTATTCCACAAAAATGACCACCTCGCAGAATATTACCCCTTACGTACCGTAATCGACAGTAATCTATATCAGTGCTGCCGTTTCCTCACCTGATGTCTAATGGCAAAGTGGTCTCATTACCTTTGGTACTATTGCTAACTAAACAACTATTCAGTTAATGTATGCCATGCTATGTTGCCATCCTAACTAATCTCCACACTGCTGACTTAGAATTCTAATTCTTACCAAAACCCATTCAGATGACTGCCTCAGAATTATGTTCCTTCAAGTCTTCTCTGAACTAGAAAACCGGGCCTTACTTTAATCACTCAGTCTCCTGGAATAATCTTTAGCGTACCCTAAACATCACTTTACACCTTCTTGTAATTAATTCAGATGCATTTTGGCAAACCTTCCTGCTTCAGTGTGTAATTGTGTTTCACTGATTTTACCTCGATTGGACTTGTTTGTTTTATGTAAAATATGAGGCTTACCCACAATTAATTGGAATTAGCAAATACAGATTGAATAAATGAATGAATAAATAAATGAATGAATGAATGAATGAATGAATGAATGAATGAATGAATGAATGAATGAATGAATGAATTACTCCCATGTTGTAGGACATCACATGTTGAAGAAGGCATAAAATGAAAGCAAACCAGTCGGCACAAAATGAAATCCTGACTCTAAAAGGAAACCCCTGATGACAACACTCTTCTTTCAGCTCCCTCCAAATCCCCATGTGCCAACACAGGGAAGGTTAAAAGAAGAAACCCAGGCCAGCAAGTCAGTGTGTGTGTGTGTGTGTGTGTGTGTGTGTGTGTGTGTGTGTGTGTGTGTGTGTGTGTGTGTGTGTGTGTGTTTGTGTGTGTGTGTGTGTGTGTGTGTGTGTGTGTGTGTGTGTGTGTGTGTGTGTGTGTGTGTGTTTGTGTGTGTTTTGTACTGATGTGCCTGCACTAGTTTTTTTTATATATATATTTACTATTCTCCTTCTTCAACAAGGAACTGGCACGCATGCAGCAAACAGTTGCGCAGTGCCAGGAGCCTGCGGCAGAGCGTTTGAACAATCACCTTTGACTGAGAGAAATGAGCAAGTTTGTGGTGAGTCTGGAGATCTGTAGTGAGCTGCTCAGGCGTAGAGGATTTGCATACTTCTGCACTTAAATAACTTCCTCCCCTGGACCCAGCCCGCTACACTTACTTTGCTGTGTTGATTTCAAGGTCCGCTGCACATCGGCGCTTGACAAAGGCTTCTCGTTCCAGGATTGTGATGTAATTTAGGATACCACTGTCTCGCGGAAAAGAAGTGAATGTGCGCTCTCCTGCCTTCCCTCCCCCCGCGTCAGACCATCCGCACAGAGGATGAGCAAGATGCAGTGCGACAACTTGATGCTCTTTGTTTAATCATGAAAAATAGCAATACAGATAGAAATGCTCTAGGAATTTTAAATCACACAGCATTATTTCATTTAACATAAACATATTTAGTATGCTATATCTATCTATCTATCTATCTATCTATCTATCTATCTATCTATCTGTCTGTCTGTCTGTCTGTCTGTCTGTCTGTCTGTCTGTCTGTCTGTCTGTCTGTCTGTCTGTCTGTCTGTCTGTCTATCTATCTATCTATCTATCTATCTATCTATCTATCTATCTATCTATCTATCTATCTATCTATCTATCTATCTACTGTATCTGTGATCTGTACATTTGGCTGAGTCCATTGCTTCTGCATCTCACATGCGATTGATTCGCTGTGCTTGAGGCAAACCTTACAGCACACGTGCAGTACCTTCATCTTCATCTTCATCTCGGCCAGAGCTGGGCGCTCTGCACTGGTCAGTTCATTATTTCAGATTGACAGGCCGGAGCATCTCATCACCTCTCACCCTATGTGCATGTCATGTGGTATTTCTCCATACGCATTCTCAGCTCAGTTCTCAACCGAACTTAGGCCTCACGGCATGATACTTCACATGGGCAGCTGCACATAGCTGTAAAACAAACTACCTTCATCAAAACTTCAGCATGGATGCACGGGTAGATGGATGGATGGATGGATTTATGGATGGATTTATGGATGGATGGATGGATGGATAGATAGATAGATAGATAGATAGATAGATAGATAGATAGATAGATAGATAGATAGATAGATAGATAGATAGATAGATAGATAGATAGATAGATAGACAGACAGACAGACAGACAGACAGACAGACAGACAGACACACACACACACACACACACACACACACACACACACACACACACACACACACACACACACACACGCAGACAGACATGTAGATCA
>CM050209.1:27557500-27575000 GCA_027475355.1 Coilia nasus | reverse complement strand
TCTGTGTGTATGGCACTCCATTACAGTGTGTGTGTGTTTTTGTGTGTGTGTTCATGCGTGTGTATGTGTGCTTGCATGCATGCGTGTGTGCGCGTGTGTGTGTGTGTATGCGTGCATGCATGCGTGCATGCGTGCGTGTGTGTGTGTGTGTGTGTGTAAGGCAGTTACTGATTGTCATCACTCTTAATTACTCAGAGCTGTACATGGTCATTGTGCAAATTAGGGCAAACACAAAAGTCAATTTGCCCACTTCCAATTATATTATTTTTTGGAAATGCTATTTTAATATAAAATAATGTAAATTCATCAAGTATTTTTCCCTATCTTTATTTAAAGGCTTAATTAACACCATTAATCTATGTGGAAATTGAGGGGGGAAATAATTATCATGAATTAATTGAGTCATTATTCATTTTAGGAGAGGTTATTCTTTACTTTCTAATAGCTAAATAATTCATGTTTTCCCCCGCAAACAAATCTGCCCTTACTGGCTGTAGAAAGTGCATTTACTTTGAATTTTGATGTGTAGATTTACTGGTGGTTGACAAAGCACTTTTTTGCTCTGACCTGCCTTCTTTTTAATGCAAGAAATGTCCAGTCAGGCTTCGTTTCCCTCTCTGTCATACACACACACACATACACACACAAACACACACACACCGATCTTTGTGTGACACCGATCTGAATTTAAACTTGGTGGCAAATGCCAGTGGCTACTGTATATATATCACAATTACATTTATTTAAACATTCTGTTTATTCTCTTCTAATCCTAAAGAATACAAAAATCATATTAAGTCAACCTTAATCTAATCTAATTATGTATTATTATATTATATTTATTATATTAAAAATCCCATCATGCATGCAAGTCCCGCACAATCTGCAGTTTATGCCATTATGATTAATGTATCTTAATGAGCATTAATGTGTGTGAGATCACCCTGTTTTATATTTTCACTCAGTATACTTCAGAGTGTAGTCACTGCATCGCTAGGCCTGTAAGAATAAATATGAATCAAATCAATACCAGAGACTGATTTTACACAGAGAAATTGTAACATTCACAGGTCAATGGTAACCACTGCATTCTATATTCTATAATGCTGTGCATTTCCAGCTTTTTTTCAGCGGCATGATGGGTAGGCTAGGTTGTGTGCTCTCACCGCACTTTATGCTGCTCGGAAAGAAAGTGTGCCTTCCGTGCCCATCTGTGGCTCGCACCACGTATGCCAAGGCAACGGCTGGCAATTCTCCAGTCCCCTAATTCTCTAATGTGTTGAATTACACTTGCATTACTGTAATAAGACCGAAGAAGAAGTCCTCAGAATGATACCTTCTCTTCACGTACGCATCAGTGAAACTTGAGGGGCTGATTTGATTTTTCATTCGCGAATTCAGCCCAGCCACACATGCCGATGTTTTGAAAACGCCCTCATTATTCCTCAAGAGCTGCGATGGCCTGTTCAATGAATCGTCCACAGAGCCCAGTGTACACTGAGGAAAGGGTGTGTGTGTGCGTGTGCGTGTGTGTGTGTGTGTGTGTTTGTGTGTGTGTGTGTGTGTGTGTGTGTGTGTGTGTGTGTGTGTGTGTGTGTGTGTGTGTGTGTGTGTGTGTGTGTGTGTGTGTGTGTTGGGGGGTGGGGGCGTAAGGGGACCTGATGAGGTGAATATTAGTCAATTTCTGACGCAGCCCTTCAGAAAATATCCACCCTTCAATTTATTTTTACCTCAGC
Source organism: Coilia nasus (assembly GCA_027475355.1). NCBI lineage: Eukaryota > Metazoa > Chordata > Actinopteri > Clupeiformes > Engraulidae > Coilia > Coilia nasus. The sequence goes on along the minus strand of CM050209.1, from coordinate 27,573,264 downwards.
AGTAACTAATGATTACCCATTCCACTTCCTGTGTGAGATTCAAGCTGCTGGACACACACACACACACACACACACACACACAATGTCACCAAGGTTATATGGCACTCAGACAAAAAAAAAGATATTTTTTTACGCCTTTCAGATGGGGCGGATGCTGCTGGAGAGAGCTGGGGTGAGGTGAAATAGGGCTTCAAAGGTCGCCAGAAAACAGCATTCATTCGCGTGACGCTGAATGGCTTTCTGCCGGAATACAGTCCAAAAATAACACTTAATAAAGGTGGGAGTCGGAGGGGACATGAAGGGAGAGAGGAAAGGAGTATGGAGAGAGACCAAGGGAGGGAGGGAGGAAAGGAAGATGGAGAGAGATGGAGGGAGAGAGAGAAAGAAGCGGGAACAATACCTTTTTTATTAGTGCATGCAATAAATCAAGTATAAGGACAAAACAAAAAACAGAAAAACAGCATTTGAAACCTTCGAAAGGTTACTTCCTGCATCGAGAGGGGCAGGGTACTGTGCACATCAGGTGCTCTAGTTGCCATCTATAATGTGCAGAAGAAGAAAAAGAAAAACAATATATAAAATAATAATAATAATAATAATAATAATAATAATAATAATCACCATCATCATCATCATCATCATCATCATCATCATAATCATAATCATAATAAGATGATGATGATGATGATGATGATGATGATGATGATGAATAAGAGAAAGAAGAAGAAGAAGAAGAAGAAAGAAGAAGAAGAAGAAGAAGAAGAAGAAGAAGAAGACAAAGAAGAAGAGAAAGACAAGGAAGGTATACAGAAGTGAATACTGAAGCAGCAGAGAGTTACCCAACTAGTGAGATTATTTCATTGCTAAGCGACCTACAGAGTAGAAAATGAAAATGGTGAAACTGGAGGCCATGCTGTGACTTCATATCCAGTCTAAAGGTCTGTAATCATTTTCATCTGGCAAAGGACAAAATTCATATCCTTGCCTTCACGCGTAGACAGTCTCACTATGAAACTTGGATACTTTTTGACTTCTTAAATCATTTCTTTTGGCAATTTACTTTAGTAAGCTTTTGTGAATTTAAAGGTCGAGAAAATTAACAAAAACTGAAAGTACAGTACATGCCAGACAGACTTACTGCATTGCACATGCTGACTTGTCTTACTTGCAATTTAAGATATTTTTTCTTTTTTTATATATTCCTGAAAAAAGTGTGGATTTACTTTTTCAACCCTCCAAAGTCAGCCCCTGGTAAAACCATCTGCCAATGTATTCAGGCTAAAGTCTCATTTTAGCCGTGACACCAGTGGTGCACTGGAGGGCGCCTCTTTAAATTAAATTAAATTTAAAGAAGCGTTTACTTTCCTTTCTATGCTTAATAATGTTAATGCTCTGCATAGTTTACACCCCATTTTATTGTTTACCTACCTTTCTTCTCATCACTCCTTGTCTGCTGAGCACTGGTGGAAGTAGCAGGAGGACGCTTTTGTGTTTTCAGACCAACCATGTTACAGTGGGCCAGTGATGGCCTGCTTTATACTAAGACTCCTCCACAGTATAAGACAGATCATACAGTATGTTTTGGGCCACTAAGGCCTATTAAAGGAGAACTTCGGTGTAAAATGAAAATTGGCATGTTAAAACATCATACCGAGTTTGTATGTGTACTGAGGAGCAAAATTTATTTAGCCTGTTGCATTCAGAGTTTAACTATTTTTTTTATAGTTTGACCCAGAAGGTTAACAATGGAAGTGGTAGGTGCCCTTAGACGAAGTTTTGCAGTTGCTTCTCGTCGCCGCCATGATGAAAGTCCAAACAAGTCGATTGCACTACCTCTCCTCCTATTCTTCCTGCTGGTTCGTGTTCGTCAATCAACTTGTGCAGACTTTAATCATGGCGGCGACGAGAAACTACAGCAAGATTGCTGCCTGTCAAAACTGTTTTATTAATAAATGTTGTGTACACTTACAAAGTTCTCAGTGCCTCGTTTTTAATGTCAGGGCCTTTGTTGTACTACGGATACAGTGTGGAGTTTCTTCGAGTTGTTTAAATGGTTTAAAAATAGTGTAGTCGTCATGCTTCGTCTAAGGGCACCTACCACTTCCATTGTTAGCCTTCTGAGACAAACGATATAAAATAGTTAAATTCTGAATGCAACAGGCTAAATCAATTTTACTCCTCAGTACACATACCAACTCAGTATGATGTTTTAACATGCCAATTTTCATTTTACACCGACATTCTCCTTTAAAGCAACACTAAGCCGTTTTTTCAACTTAGGAAAACACGAGTTAAGTGTGGTTATTAATCTTAGGTAATACTACAGTGGACAATCAAAAAACTTTGATTCATCTTCAGTTCCAGGCTGGCAAAGCTTACACTGTGGCCTTTGTGTCTTGTCATCTGCTCTGCCCTGGGCAACATCGACTGACAAACCGGCGGTGTGTGTGTGTGTGTGTCCGTGCGTGCCTGTGTGAGTGTGTGTGTATGTGTATGTGTACGTGCCTGTGTGAGTGTGTGTGTGCATACACACACGCGTGTATGTGTGTGTATGTGTGCTTGTGTATATATGTGTGTCTATGTGTGTGAGGCAGGGGGAGGGGGGTGCATTTTCCACACTCCCTGTGTGTTTTAGCAACCATGCAGTGTTAAGCAGTTCCCTCGCCCAGCTAAAACCACCACACACACACTCACACACACTCACACACACTCCAGTATCTCACAGGCATTGTGGCACGGCGTGGGTAATGTGGCAAGGGTGCTTTCTAAGCATCCATAACTACCAAGACCTATTACTGTCCAGTAACCAACAATACAAACAAATAACTGCTTGTTTGGCGATGCTGTGTCTCGGGCTAAATTGCTCTTGAGATTATGTCTACAGAGGCAAGTGTTATTATTGTAATTTCCAAGGAACAGCGTTAAATGAATTTGCCTATTGAGTTGCGCTATAAAATGGTGTCTGGTTCATGCTGCTCTTAGTCCTGTCTCACGACTCTCAGCCTAAATTAATGTGTAGCTACGTGGTTGAACACTTATGCCCATTTGCATGACCCACCCCAGGATTTATAATGTTAGCTATTAAGACCCATCATCCTAATCATCCCCTCTGCTGTCTCATCACTGACAGTAGCTGTACATTTATGTTTTTAAATATGTGTAATCTTTTGATTATGGTCCATATTTTATATGAAATGCAATTTGATAGAATTTGGTTTCACTCTGATCTGACAAACATTCAGACAGCATTGCATCTTGGGGGCAGCGTTCACTGTCAGAACTTACACAGCATGATCAAAAGAACACAAAGCAACAGCACCTCTTTTCCTCCTCTCCCTTTAGCTGTTTTACTGCAGTTAATTACTGGATGCTCATGTGTGCGCAGTAGTGTCTGTGAAAGTCTGTTGTGATCAATACCTCTTGCAGCCAGGACCTGTTGGGCCTCTCTCAACACTAATTGCTGCTGGACCAAAGCAGGAAGTAAGATCAGAGGGGTGGCAGGGGAAATGAATAAGACACCTGAGGAGGTGTGTGCGCTCTCCGCCAGCTGGCCACATCCAACCAATCGAAAGGCTTCCGACTCCAGCGGGGGTGAGAAACCAAGCCGTTATATGGAACTGGTCAGACTGGGCTTAGCACAGCACTCTTGGGCCCTGAGAAGCAGTCTGTGTCTGGAAATTACACCCACCCTCTCAAGTTAAATTAAAAATATAATACTACAATAAAATGAGCACCTTTAGGATATATGCAAGAATGTTATCTCTTGTGGTCTTCATTTAAAGTGCGTATAGATTGAGGAGAAAAACTTATAACTTATACACCCACCCTCCCTCAAGCTGATTGGGGATTTGCAGTTGTGTCTGCACCATTTAACTGAGGCTTTACTTGCCATATGTAATGTGCTGTCTAAACACAACTGCCTAAATTTGACACGTGCATCACTCATCATATCTTTCTATTTTTCTTTATTAACAAAACACTTTTAGAAATGAAGCAAGCACTCTGCAGTTTTTGTGACACTTTTTTAATTGCCTCACAAACGTTTCAGGCTGGCACCCTTCTTCAGTGTGAGAAATTATTATTTTATTTTTTTTATTCATTAAATATAATAATAAACTGATAGCACCCATAGTGTATACCTATAAGTAGTGAATTATCAAAAGAGAATAACACAACTGTACAAGGTCAGCTTACTGATTTGTGTGTGTGTGTGTCAGTGAGAGAGAAGGCATAGTGGCACAAACCCACCTGGTGAACGTATAGTGTCCCATAGCAACTGCGCTTATGGTGTTTCTAAACATTTCAGACAAGATGAATTACTGTCAGATCGGTACAGATTTGTGAATGTAGATACAGCTTAGTATTGCGTTTTCCCAATAAAGCTACATCTTGGCTGTACTGAGTCTAACAGTGATGGATCTTTTGTGAGGAAAGTACAACAGAAAGTTCAGGTCCCTAACACCTGCCTTTTGTTTGACCAATATTTGAAATATAGTTCCTAAAACAAGGCAGTTTAAAAATGTTTTAAAAATAGTCACTTTGACACATTTGTCACAGTTTGATTAGATTAGTTAGATGTGGGAAAATGAAAGCACAAGATGTTACATATAGAACATTTAAATGTGAATACCCAAATATAAATGTAGGCTCTGTTCTGTCTCTTTAATGGAGAAAATAAATAGCTAAAATATTTTTTAAACTTCCTAATTGCTGCCTCTTGCTGGTTAAAGAACAACTGGGATGTCAGTAGCAAAGGTATAAAGGTGTTTTTGTGCATACAGTGGAAGATCCTATTACAAGTGGTTACGAGATACAGGGCTGCCACTAACAGGGGGGTTAGATCAAGACAATTCAGGGGACCCAGAGCTTCACAGAGGCCCAGGGGAGAAAAAAATGCTGAGGGTTCGGGCCCAAAATGATTTTCCTCCAGGGCGCCCACAATTTGTGTACAGGCATTTTGGTGCTAAGATGCAAACTGACACACCTTCTTTTCCAGGACTGCTTCCCTTCCTAACAAAACTAATCTCTACTAACCAACACTTTACCTAAGTGCTTCATGCTTCTATGGGTCTGTGTGTGTGTGATGGGGTATGTGAAGTGTCCCTGCTCCTGGAAGCTTACTTAAGGCACATTTATCTCCTTGTGTGTATGTGTGTAGTTTGTTTACTCTGTGTTCCTCTACACCTCTGTTAGCCTGCTATGTTCTCCTTTTGTAAGTCGCTTTGGATAGTGTAAGTGTAAGTGTAATGTAATGTAATGTAATGTAATGTAATGTAATGTAATGACACACATAGAGTTATAGTGCATACCAGTGAAGTGAAGACAGTCTCCAGGAGTATTCACACCACCTTCCTCACACTGTACAGTGATTGGGTTTGGTGATAATGGCACTGACGTATGAGGTTGTTGCTAAGAAACTGGTAATAGCACACCTACTGCACAACTAAGTTAATATGATGAACATTTTGTTCCTCAGCCCACTCATTTTCCATTTAGCTTCTTCAAAACAGGTTGAGTCACAGGACATTGGGCCAGTTACTTTGCTAGGAAATGATGATTTCATGTTTGTTAAAATATTAGAGGCTTGTCGAGATGCGCTTCGACTGAAGAGTCAAAAGTTAAGTTCAGTCAGCACTGCTGTTTTGAGGTAACGATGTACAGTTTCTAATTTGTAATTACACCACTTAGCCCCACCACTAGTACAAGCCAAGGGCAGATTTTTTGTTTGTTTGTTTGTTTGTTTATTTTGTTTTCATGCAATAGAAATCACACTGAAGTAACTACAGTAGCAACTGCAGTAAGATAGTATCTGCATTAATCAATGCATTTACAGTACAAAGTGAAATATATGACCATTAAGAGTTGTGGTAGGGATACCACACATAGGACATGGTGTATAGGTGCAGTTTAATTACTGAATTGACAGAAAAGGGATGGAGGTGGGATGGCCGGGGCATATGACTGGGTTCTCTGGCACTATACAAAGGACTAGAACAAAGTGTGCCATGCGTACCTCTTTCCTGTGTTCCTTTGCCAAACTGTGAAGCACATTAAAGCTACATCCTTACGAGGCGTATGAAATGTGCTATGCAAATGCAGATTATTATTATTATTATTATTATTATTATTATTGTTGTTGTTGTTGTTGTTGTTGTTGTTATTATTAATATTATTATTGTTATTATTATTATTATTATTATTATTATTATTATTATTATTATTATTATTATTATTATTATTATTATCGCCAAACAGCAGGCAAATTGCTCAGGACCGTCTCCAGTGGGCTGCCATAGTCATAGTGAGCGACGGTGGGTTGATGCCAGTAAATCAGCTATGATGCCCCAGCTGGCAAACCAAGGTTGTCTACACACGGGTCTGGCCTGGCAGAAGCACTGCCATTCTTCACTTTTAAACAGCAGAAAAAACGACAACCACAACAACAAAATGTCAAGTACGAAATTTAAAAAATCTGCTTCGTACGTAGCGGTCATCTGTGACTTATCTAAACTCATCAATCCATCGGCCGCAGTTATTCATTATCATACAAAGCAGCAGATCGGACGCAGCATCTGCTGTGGTTTCGCTCCGGTGCCCTGATGCTATCGCCCGCTCGCAGCACTGGAGGACGATAGACAGCAGAGGAGGAGATGACCAGCCGATAAGGCGCTGAGATTAATCAACACGGAGCGAAGCCCGGCGCACTCCTGCTAAAACTCGCCACTCTATCGCCAGCGCTCTCCTGCTTCTCCACTAGTACTAGCACTGTCCAAGGTGCCTGGCAGGACTCTCGCGATGACTGCCACTCATAAGCAGTTTGCACTGAAGAGTGACTTGCTTTCAAATGTCATTGTACATAAGTACAGTGTACACTGTGCATGTGTATAGTATACATCTAGGGTGACCCGATGGGACTGGCTGAAATCCGGGACAGTGGGGGGGGGGCGCCTAATTGTAGCTTATAGAACATGAAATAAACAAAACATTTGCATCTGCATCTGAGCAGTAGTCGTGCAGTCGACTCAACCTCTCTACGAATAGTTTTTAATGTTTATCAGAAAATAACTACTCAGTATTCTGTTTGAGTGCAATATTCGGGACATTTATGGCTTGATTCGGGATTCGGGACAACAGCTTAGATTTCGGGACTGTCTCAAATTTTTCGGGATTTCTGGTCACCCTACATCGTACATGTGTATAGTGACCATAAAACGCATTCTACTTTATTCTGTTCTATAAGAGAAAATAAGAAGCCATGGACATGTATTTCTGGGTTAGCCACAGGTAGTAACTGCTGTGCGTGTGAGCAGAATGGACAGGGGTCTGAATGAGTATGCCCGGAATCATAGGCAGTGCACACAAACATGCAATTGCGCACACACACACACACACACACACACACACACACACACACACACACACGCACGCACACACACACACATACAGACAAACTCACACACACAAACACATTCAGGCACAGACACACACATACGCATACACACACATGCACATGCACATATATTCACCCATTCCAGTACCCACGCACAAGCACACACGCACACATGCACATGCACATACATACACACACACACACACACACACACACACACACACAACACAATTTGTTTTTTGTATGGATTTACCTACCTTGGGAATGCAACTCACATTTAATATAAACTACATAATGTGAGGACAAAAATATGGGTTGTTTTTGTAAGCAAAATAAGTAGTTTTCCCTTTTGGTTCCATCAACATAATGTTCCAGGGTATATGCTTCCCAGAAACTGATTTTCCACAAATGTAATGATGGTGTCATTTCTGTAAAATATTTACTCTTTTTGCTCCACTGCTGCTCAGAGAACAAGATATATGAGTGATAATACAAGTCTCACAAGATTACTGGATTACGCAATCAATTTGCTTCAAGCAAAGATCAAGTTTGCAAAGAATAAAAATGTAAAATAGCATTTCTCTGTGCCTGTACCATACTAGCTGTTGCATTTTTACACCGCAAACCTGTTCACTGCAGCCTGATTTGCACCCTGCCCAAGTTTTAGAAAATTACTGGATTACACAAACAATTTGCCACCACAAGCAAAGAGCCCATTTACAAAAAGAGTACATCAGTGCAACAGTCAGTCAGTCCTCTGTGCCCCCTCTGTCTCTCTGTCTCTCTCTTTCTCTCTCTTTTAGCATCGCATCGGGGGCATTTTGCACTTCAAACCTGTTCATTTGAGGCCTGCGGCTGTACCTGTCATCTGCAGCAGATGGGCAGTGGGAATAATAATTACGGCTCAGGACACAGCCATTAGCGGGCATCAGTAGTCATCCCCATGCCCAGTTAAAAAGGCAGGGAGGCCAGATGATTTGGTCCGTAATTAATGTCTTTGTGGGGACGGAGGGGGCATGGATGGGGAGGGGGTGGATGGGTGGTGGGGTACTTTGGCTGGTACTGGTGGCACACCATGTGATGACTCCAAAGGCTTCTGGATTCTTCTCAGCAAACATGTCGCTGTCATTGTTGTTTTAGCAACAAAAGACATGCTCCTATGACATTCGTTTTAGTAAAAGATCAAAATACTGGTGAAAATGATACACACACATCTGTTCTATTCTATTCTATTTTATTCTATTCTATTCTGCTCTATTCTATTCTATTCTATTCTACTCTATTCTATTCTATTCTATTCTATTCTACACCTTTCATGTTACATGTTATATTTATTTTTAGCATGTTCACCTTGCTGGGAAAACAATCTACATCACAGGGCCACCATACAGTAAATAGAGATGGAAACATTACACAGTAGCTGTCTGTCATGACTGTCATGTACAGTATAGGAAGCGAGGTATGTCACAGACAATATTTACAGAACCATTGTAACACACAGGAAATGGACGCATGGTGAGAAGTTCTGCCAGAAAGACTTAATGCCTGTCATCACTTAACTCTCATCCAATCAGTTATTAACAATTGTCTAATAATACTCCAGCTTACGTACCTGCTTTGCTGCTCACAGGTGCCGTTTCACATCTCTGCTGCCAGGGTCTGTAGAGTCTTCATGTATGGAGTCGAACAGAGGACAGGACCTAGGCCAAAGTTATTGATGTGCCATGTCATTGTTATCTGTTCTCGATTAAATTATCATCATCTCATTTGCCCCTGAGTCTTTGTGGTTGAAGTGAAGTTCTTCAAGGACTACACTTTCTAAAGCACCAGGATACACAGAAAAGGAAGACCAGACAAATGTGGTGTACAGAAAAGTGTGTGACTGAAGGACAACATCCTGAAGCGCGGTTTGTACAGTATGCGAGGTCAAGGAAATACTCCAGCATTGCTATCTTCACCTTTAAGAACATCTCTGTCTGCAGAGAGTCGGGGAAAATGGCAAATATTGTTATCACCTTTTACAACACAATGTACATTTTTCAGGTGGTAATTATTATTATAAGTTTAGACTACACCTTAGATAACACTGAATATTACGTAATGCAGGGATTTGTCTCCACTGACTCATCCTGAGTAGTGAAAATCAGTGAATTAGTTATTTCTCCTCTTACAGTAAAACATTAGCATAATAGCTGATGTAAAGTATCTCCCTTATGTTTGGAACACAGTCTGCATGCTGTGGGTGATATCTCTATTATATATCTAGACACATGAGTGCCTGTGTGGCTTCTCAAATGTCTACATCTTTTAAAATGACAAGTTTGACACCTCCAAAAGGTGCAAAAGGCAAAAGGTGAAATTCCAATTGTGTGTGTGTGTGTGTGTGTGCATGTGCGTGTGTGTGCATGTGTGTACTGTATGTTTGTGTGTGTGTGTTTGTGCCTGTGTGTATGTGTGTGTGTGTACTGCTATACTGATGTAATTTCCCTCTCCATAACTAAAAATCTTCGCTGCGTTCAAGGTCTGCCCTCTCCGTGGCCTTCTCCTTGCTTTTATTGTTACATCTCTGCTACTTTTCCTCCAACTTTGCTTCCCTGAACTTTGTTGCTAGGTGACACGTTGCCATGTTTCTATCGAATTAACTCCGCCGTGGACCTCTGTTGACAACGTGGGGTGAAAATAAGAGAAAGAGACAGAAAGGAAAGCCAAAGAGGGACACTGAAATTGCTCCGGTGGTTGTTTCATAGGCATGATTTTACTGCAAGAACAGACAGGGGGAGTTAACAGCCAACCCATATGACCTCTGCAAATCCTCTCCATCTGCACTGTATTGCAGCTGAGTGGGAGTTATTTGGGGGTTTATTACCACTCAAACGGCCTGTGTCTGGCGGGTGATTGTGGGCCAGATGTGGGCTGCATGTGGGCCGGAGGAAGTCAGCTGTTTGGGAAGGTGCCTGCATCCTGAGAGAGAAGCCCCAAGGGGCCAACACAGGCAGACTCAGTGCAAGCTGTTGAGTGGGATTTTAAATTGCCTTGATTTGAACTTCTATCACAGCACACACACACACACACACACACACACACACACACACACACACACACACACACACACACACACACAGCTGTCTCAGAGAATGTGGTGTGACCCTTTGACATGAACAAAAACCCACAAACAAGAAGAAGCAGACGAAGAGCAATTTTTTTTTTTTTTTTTTTTTTTTTTTTTGTTAACGGAGCTATCAGACCTGGGAAGCAAGATGTGTGTGGAGAGTGGATGGGACTCTCCGATGAGAAGGTCTGCCCTAATTACTCTGTGTTAACCAGATTTGTCTCTAATGCACACTGCTGGGCCCTGGGCTGCAACACAAGTGAAGATAGTAAACACACCCATGGTGAGACTAAGACAAAACAAAGAGCAGAACCAACTAATAGTTGAAGAAATTGCAGCAATCTTCTTACTGCTGTTCTTTAGCTGCTGTTGTTGCTATTGTTGTTGTTGTTTTAGCATCATAAGACTCATCATAAGACTCCTATGGCATTAGGTTTAGTAAAGCATCGTCATAACACCAGTGAGAATTCTATACGTACATCTATTTTATTCTATTCTATTCTATTCTATTCTATTCTATTCTACTCTATGCTACATGTTTCATGTTACATGTTATATAAATTGTTAGCATGTTCACCTCGCTGGGAAACCATCTACATCACAGGGACCCATTGTCACACAGACAGGCACACAGGCACTTGAAACACATCTAGACACAAAGGTAGATGCTTTGACAGACAGACAAACAGATAGACAGACAGGTAGACAGACAGACAGACAGACAGACAGACAGACAGACAGACAGACAGACAGACAGACAGACAGACAGAGATCTGAGCATGTACACAGAGTGACACCGATGGAGAGATAGTCATGTAGAAACACAGAAGTCCATGTCAGTGTGTTATTGACTGAAGCCATTTGCCTGCCCCTGCCCCTACCCCTACCCCTACTCCCGCTTCTGCCCCTGCCCCTGCCCCTACCCCTACCCCTACTCCCGCTTCTGCCCCTGCCCCTGCCCCTACCCCTACCCCTACTCCCGCTTCTGCCCCTGCCCCTACCCCTGCTCCCGCTTCTGCCCCTGCCTCTACCCCTACTCCTGCTTCTGCCCCTACCCCTACGCCTACCCCTGCTCCTACCCCTGCCCCTACCCCTGCTCCTACTCCCTCCCCTACTCCTACCCCTGCTCCTGCTCCACCCTACTCCTGTTCCTGCCCCTGCTCCTGCTCCTACCCCTGCCCCTGCTCCTACCCCTACTCCTACCCCTACTCCTACCCCTACTCCTGCTCCTACTCCTGCCTCTGCCCCTGCTCCTACTCCTGCCTCTGCCCCTACCCCTACCCCTGCCCCTGCTCCTACTCCTGCCCCTACCCCTACCCCTACCCCTACCCCTGCCCCTGCTCCTACTCCTGCCCCTGCCCCTACCCCTGCCCCTGCTCCTACTCCTGCCCCTGCCCCTACCCCTGCCCCTGCTCCTACTCCTGCCCCTGCCCCTACCCCTGCTCCTGCCTCTACTCCTGCTCCTACCCCTGCTCCTGCTCCTGTGTGGGTGCATCAACCGGCAGCTCCCATCTGGAGCACGGCAGTGGTTTCTGCTGTGCTGTTCATGCAGGATAGGTAGGTGCGGTGATTGAGTTTTGCTGCGTGAATCAATACTATACCCACCCACCCCACACACACACACACACACCGCTCCATCCACTTATCCATCCCACACAACCTCACTTCCATCTCCCTCACTGCAGTTGATACAGAGCAGAGCAGAGAGACACAGAGTGTTACAGAGAGAACACTTACACACACACACACACACACACACACACACACACACACATACACACTGAGAGACAGAAAGTCACACACAGACAGGGCCACTCCAGATTTAAGAGAGGATGAGTGAGTGTGTGTGTGTGTGTGTGTGTGTGTGTGTGTGTGTGTGTGTGTGTGTGTGTGTGTGTGTGTGTGTGTGTGTGTGTGTGTGTGTGTGTGTGTGTGTGTGTGTGTGTGTGTGTCTCGGTTTGTGTGTCTTTGTGTGTCAGTGTGTGTGTGTGTGTGTGTGTGTGTGTGTCTCGGTGTTTCAGTGTGTGTGTCATCTCTGGATACCAATAACAGGCCTAGTATCTCTCTCTAAGTACATCACTCAGATGCAGGGCTGCACCCCCCCAACCCCCCCAACCCCCCCAAACCCCCCTTCTCTTCCCACCTGGGCCAGCCACCCTGCCTACTGTGACACCTCAGCCTTAATTAATCTCTGAGTGATTATGCAACCGGATGAGCTTAACTGAACAGGAAGGAGGAAGCGAGGGAGGAGAGGAAGTAAGGAAGGAGAGAAGGGAAGTAGGGGCCAGGCCAATCACCATCACCCCTACTCCTACTTTAGCTCTACCAGCTCATCTGAGTCCTCTAAATGGGGCCAGGCCAATCACCATCACCCCTACTCCTACTTTAGCTCTACCAGCTCATCTGAGTCCTCTAAATGTGGCTGCAGACTTTATTTCTCTCCCCCTCTAACCACCTATCTATCCATCTATCTATCTATATTCATCTCTTTCTCTTGCTAACACTCACTCTCTCTATCTATTTATATTACGATCTATCCATCTCTCTATATTTGTCTCTTTCTCTTGCTAACACTCTCTCTCTCTCTCTCTCTCTCTCTCTCTCTCTATCTGTCTATATTACTATCTATCCATCTATCTATATTTGTCTCTTTCTCTTGCTAACTCTGTCTCTTTTTTTCTTTCTCTCTCTCCCTCTCTATCTGTCCATCCATCTATCTATTCATCTTTGCAGTAATATGGGCGGTATACGCCCCTGTGGAAAGCGACCTGTCAGAAGATGTGAATCCAGAACTCACAGGCCTGGTTCTTTCTGTTCTCTCAACTCTCTCTAAATTTAAAAAGTTCGACCATATCTTTTTTTGCTTCCTGTGAGATGAAGTTCAATTTCACATTATGCTGTTTGTTGAAAACCTCATCCAAACTTGGATTTTATATATATATATATATATATATATATATATATAATATAGAGTCACAGATGGTGTGTATTGCTTCATTACTGTAATACAGTAGTATTTCATATATTTCATTTCTGAAATGTATTGCCACCAAACGTTGTCTGAGTTATGTTTCCATGGTAATGCTTAATGCATTGAAACTGCACTCTAAATGTCAGTTGGTGATCAGCACAAGGCATTATTAGTGTTTATTTCAGCACCTTAAATAGCACATTTCATCCAAATTACAAGGCTACAATGACATTTATTTGTCACGTGCATAGAGACACTGGGTAACGTAAGACATGCAGTAAAACTGCTGTTAGTCTGCCTATACTGTGCATAGGGGGGGGGGCTAAAGTGCGTAGAATGCAGGCACAAAATGGCTGTCTGATGAAGGTGGGTGGAATAGGTGATGGGGGGTAGGGGGTGGGTTAAAGTGTAGTTGTTGTGGGTTTGGGAGGAAGGATTGGGTGGGGGTTGTCTTAGAAGATGGAGGGGGGACAAGAAAAAGTAAAGGTGATGAAGTGGTATGAACAAGGTGGGCAACAGCTGAAGAGGGAGGGGGGGGGCAGGAGGGGGTAGTTTGGGGTAATAGTGAGGAATAGCTCTAAAGTGCGTAGAATATTGTGGTGCAGGTGGAGGGAAGGGGAAAAAGTAACCTTTCCAGAGACAGCAAACAGCATAATAACTATAAAATATGTTATAGATTTGGGAGCTATGCTGTCTTCACGGTGTCAAAAAAAGAAACAACAACTTTCAGACTTGAGCGATAGAGAGTGAAAAAATCACTAAAGTAAATCTATGTGCCGTGTATTTATTTATCTCTGCTAGTCAACAGGTCAAAGCAGAGTTCATTATAACACTGGGGGTCTGAGGGAGACAGAGGACTTTTCTACCAGACATCAGGGCATTATGTAACCTTTCCCTGTAGCGATTGTGTGTGTGTGTGTGCGTGCGTGTGTTTGTGTGTGTGTGCGTGTGTGTGTGTGCGTGTGTGTGTGTGTGTGTGTGTGTGTGCGTGCGTGCGTGTGTGTGCGTGTGTGTGTGGGTCTGTCTATGTCTGTTACTCTTCTCGAACTTTGCCTAAACTCATTGGGCCATCCTGTTCCTACATGGACTCCATCGCTCCATCGCTGTTGCACAACCAGCCGAACAAACCAGATGTGAGATATGGACAGGTAAAGTATGGGACTCTCCGCGCAGTCACTGTAATTGCTGCCTTCAAAGCTTCTCTGCCCATGAGGACACAGCGGTGTAATGTTCCTCAAACAATGCTGTCTGCAGGCACCATCAAAAGAGCTGAGCGCTCGCTGCTCTTGAACACATCTTCCCTGTTTTGGTTCCTCAGTGCTCTCTGTCTCCTCATATATGAGAAGATAAGCAGTGGCGGACAGTGAGAACTCACACACACACACGCACATAGACAGACACTTACACACTTACACACTTACACACACACACACACACACACACACACACACACACATTCATGCAAGCACAAACGTACACATACACACACACATTCATACAAGCACAAACGCACACACACAAACACACACACAAACATACAAGTGCACATACACATTAATACACACAAACACAAACACAAATATATAGAAGCATGGATGTACACGCACACACACAAGCACACACACACACACACACACACACACACACACACACACACACACACACACATGCACGCACGCACATACACACACATATTCAGACTGCTTTGAGCTGGCTGAAGTGAGGAATGCTTTTGAGAGATTTTGAAGTCACCACGGAGCATCTGCCTCCCAGTCTGTGGCCCTGTTGTGCAGCCGTGAGTCATCTTCTTTGGAGGAAGACGCGCCTCTGAGGCTGGTGGCTTTGGCGTGCTCCATCTGCTGTTCCCTCACACACACACACACACACACACACACACACACACACACACACACACACACACACACACACACACACACACACACACACAGTGCTTACATTTGCCTGCCAAGTGCACTTGTCATGGGAGTCTCTGTCTTGTATGTGTTTCTATTCAAAGATAGTTGTACTGTTGTTTTACCGAGGATGCGAAGACCTAGACCTGCGCAACTTATGTGTGTTGTCAGATGTGTTTGCTTGTGTGTGTGTTGGGGGTGCGGGGGGGGGGGGGGGGTGACATATGTGTGTATGTCTGTGCATATACTGTATGCAAATATAGACAGGTTTCAGTGCGGTAACAGGTTAATAGGTTTGTGTTGTGTTTGCAAATGCACCTATCAGTAGGGGTGTGTGTGGAAGTGTGTGTGTGTACATGAAATGTAGTGTGTTTGTGTGTG
>CM050209.1:27550000-27552500 GCA_027475355.1 Coilia nasus | reverse complement strand
GCAGACGAATGAGACAAATTAGCGGATCAGTGGGATGTGCACTGGCATTAATCTCCATCATTTCTTTAACCAAAGCCTTTAGTCAAGGCATCAAAAGGACGCTGTGGCCTCTTGGCGTTGGAGTGTCACAAACGCTGAGAATAATAAAATAAAGACTGTCTCTGTTAGCTGTGGGGTCAGGCCATTAGTTCTGGATTAGAGCTGTGTGAGTTCTTACCAGCCGTGCCAGCGTAAGGATGCTGTGGGCTCCGGCGCCGGACTCCAGCGCCGGACTCCTGTAGAGAGAGACTGCCGCGAGGCCCACGTCTGTGCGCGCTCAACTTAATCAGCCTTTCATGTCTTGCCTCACAAGATCAACACCAGGGGGTGTGGGGTGGGGTGGTGTGTGTGGGGTGGTGTGTGGGGGGATTTGTGTAGTGGAGGGGAGTGTGTTGTGGGGGGGGGGGTTGGTAGAGCCATCATGCAGTACATGACAGGCACAGCAAAGCACAGAGTTCGCTATGCGGCATAAGATATAAGATAATTACGGACCGCAAAAGACTAACAGGCCTAATGTATTCCCGACTTGCAGATGGAGAGGTTCACAGAATAACTTTGAGCACAGAAGCCTCTAAGAAAGAAGCACATGGCTCGCCTTTTATACCCAGCAAGCGTCTATTCTCTCCCATCCCCAGACTGTAGCCTGATACACCAGCCCCTCGTGCTTCATTTCATTTTGTACAAAGGGTCTGGCAGTGCTGTATTGAGAAATTATTTCTTCCTGGAGGTGTGACTGCTGAAGTTTTAAACAAGTGGCTCTGCCTTTAGCCAGCCGCTAACGTCTAGTCGTCACGTATGCAATTAGCCTGCCTATGCACTACAATTCAAATTTAGCACACAAAGTCATCATTGCTCACGAACACTCCCTCTGTTCGCTGATTGGCTAGGCAAAAAAACAGCAATGTCTATAAAAGCACTGCCAGACCCTCTGTACAAAATGAAATTAAGTACGAGGGGCTGGTTTACAAGGCTAGTCTTTTATACCCAGCAAGCGTCTATTCTCTCACACGATCAGGCCTTTTCGGCTCCACTGTTGCTCTGTGGAGGGATAAAAATGGAGAATTGGCACAGACTCGGGTTCCAGAAGGACTTCAGAGCCCCAGCACAGCTGCAGTGGAGTTCCGAGTCCGAAAGTGACAAGTCTCCAGGTGCGCTGTCAGGGGCAAACACTGTCAGTCTGAGGTGAGTCTGTTAGCAGGCACACTACTCAGCCTCACAGACACACAAATGAATATGTGTGCAAACATACACACACACACCCATACACGCACACACACACGCTCATATGCACACACACACACACATCCATACAAGCACACACAAACACATGCACACAGCACTCACACACACTCTCTCTCTCACACACACACACACACACACACACCCATACATGCACATACACACATACACACACACGCACTCATATACACACACACACACACACACACATTCACACACACTCATACCCGTACACACACTTTCACTTACACACATACACACACACACACACACTCACACACACTAGAATAAAACACGTCCCACAACAGCACACTCACTTCTGGCAGCCATGCAAAAGCAAAGACTCATGCCCTGAAAAGGAAAAAGAAAAAGAAAAAGAAAAGAGAGAGAAAGAAGTCTCCCACCACTGGCTAGCAAAATCTAAATTCAGAAAGGTGCGCCGGGCTCTCGCATTGACTTTGGCAGGCATGGCACCCGTGGCTCAGTATGCACAAGAGCTGTCTCCCCTCCCACGACAACTGGAGGGGGTTTGGGGGGGCGGGGGGGTGGAGGGAGGTTAGTGGGCACCTGCCCCCCCCAAAAGTTGTTCCGGGCTGCTGATGACAAATGCAATTATGCCCCCTCGCTCGCTGATTAATGGGCACTGGCTGCCCGTGAATAGCATAGCAGTCACCGTGAAGCAGAGGAGCCGAGGAGCTGTGGAGCCAATGGGGCTTCGACATGGGCAGAGCACCGGGGGCGCTGGGGGGGCCTTCGTGATGGGCGGCTGGACTTTGACTACAGTTCGAGGGATGAGAAGACTTTAAAGTAGAGCACACACACAGACGGATAGACAGACAGGGAGACAGACAGAGGGGCAGAGGGGAGCTTTGCTCATCCTTTGCAGCATACACACACACACATACACACACACACATACACACTTTTAAACAAACACACACACAAACACACACACACATACACACACATATACAAACACACACGCACATTTGTGCACACAAAAATGCACACACGCACAAATGAACACACTCTTCATCACACACACATACACACACACACACACACACACACACACACACACACACTCACACAAAATCACACCACAGGTAAATACACACTCCTCATCACATAAACACACACACAACCAAACACAAACACATGCACATATGCCAATCATGTCTGACAAGGTCTCAATCAAAGTTATTCCAGTAATATGCTATCC
>CM050209.1:27522500-27545000 GCA_027475355.1 Coilia nasus | reverse complement strand
AGAGAGAGAGAGAGAGAGATATGAGAGAGGGAGAAACAAGAGAGAAAAAAGAGAGAGAGA
This sequence comes from Coilia nasus, assembly GCA_027475355.1. NCBI lineage: Eukaryota > Metazoa > Chordata > Actinopteri > Clupeiformes > Engraulidae > Coilia > Coilia nasus. The sequence continues at coordinate 27,544,940 of CM050209.1, read as the reverse complement.
AGAGAGAAAAAGAGATAGAGACAGAGAAAGAGAGAGAGAGAAATGAAAGAGGGAGAAACAAGAGAGAAAAGAGAGAGAGAAGAGAGAAAAAGAGATAGAGAAAGAGAGAGAGATATGAGAGAGGGAGAAACAAGAGAGAAAAGAGAGAGAGAGAAGAGAGAAAAAGAGATAGAGAGAGAGAAATGAGAGAGAAAGAGAGAGAGAGAAATAAGAGAGCGAGAGAGATGCAGGCAATAATCTGAAACTGGAGAGGGTGGGCGTTTGTTAAGCGATCTTGGTAATATGCGGCAAACTGCATATGTGTGATTAGGTCCATTACAGAGCAGAGGGGGAAGCGCCAAGTTTCTGTGCCAGTGGAGAGGATCCAGCCCCCCCCCCCCCCCCCCCCCCCCCAGTCCCAAAGTGAAGCCCAAGCAATTCTGGCCCTCGTCTGGGCTGCATCGGACCCACCACCACCACCACCATCGGACCACTCGGCCAAATCCTTCCTGGAGACGCCCGCGATCCGAGTTCATCCTCTTACTGGCCTCTGTCATCCATATTCAGCAGCAGTTTAAACCTTTTATGCTAATAAGATCTCGTTTCTCAGCGTGTCACTGTGCTAGCTGGCGGTGGGGCTGTAGTGATGACTTATGGGATAGCGCAGTGCGTTTGGGCCCCTCGCTCAGCTGAGGGGGCTGCTGCCTGCAGTGGCAGTGGCAGGGGCAGTAGTGGGATTGCTAGGCAGGCTTTGCAGGCTTTGAATACTACTACTACTACTACTACTACTACTACTACTACTACTACTACTAATAATAATAATAATAATAATAATAATAACAATCTTTACTTGTATAGCACAATTCATACAAGATGCAGCTCAAAGTGCTTTACAGTTTGGCAAGAACACCACAAGACAACATTTCTTGCAGTCCAGTGGCGCTGGAACGGATGAACACAATAACGCAGTGATGTAATGATGCAATGATGCAATGCCCTGTTAATACGGGCTCTTGTGTGATGCAATAATGCAATGTCACAAAAGACGCAATGCCCCGTTTATGCGTGCTCTTTTGTGGTGTACTAATGCAAATGTCACAACAATGCAATGCACACACACACACCTACTGTAGGTGTATACACACACACACACACACACAAACATACACAGACACACACACACACACACACACACACACACACGCATGCACACACACATACACATTATGTTTGTCTCATCAGGCTGAATCTGAATCTACAGCGTACATTCAAGGTGTGTAATGTAATAGTGCATGGAGAAAACTGCTTCCTCCGTGGACATAGGAGTTCAGGAGTGAGTGTATGCAGTGTATCCCCCAACCATGTCACACACACAACCACTTCCCCTATTTCTCTCTCTCTCTCCCTCTCCCTCTTACTCTCCTACCTCAGAATTGTACCTCTGTGATTGCCTCCAACTGCCCCATCCTTCCCGTGCTGTCTATTTTTCCCTTCCTCTCTCTCCCTCTCTCCCATTTTTCACCTTCTCTCCTTCTCTATCTTCCTCTCTCTTTCTCAGCCCTCTCTATCTCCCCATCTCTTTCCCTCCCTCCCTCCCCATCTCTTTCCCCCTTTTTCTTCCTATCTCTTTCCCTCCCTCCCTCCCTCCCCATCTCTTTCTCCCTTTCTTGCCCCCTCCCTCTCTCTCTTTCTCTCTCTTTGTCTCTCTCTCTCTGCTTTTCTCTTTCTCTCTCCCTCCCATTTTTATCCTCTCTCCTTTCGTTCTCTTTCTCACCCCTCTCTATCACCCCCCCCCCTCCCTTTCGCTTCCTATCTCTTTCCCTCCCTCCCTCCCCATCTCTCTCCCCCTATCTCGCCTCCACTCTCTCTCTCTCTCTCTCTCTCTCTCTCTCTCAGTCTCTTCTCCTCTCCTCTCCTCTCCTCTCCCGCCACAATGGGTTGATTAATGGTACTGAGAGGCTCCTCATCAAAAAGCAATAAAATATGGGGGCAGGAGTCGGGTCTCCTACTAACTTTGGCAGGAGTTCAGCGCTGCCCCTCACCGCCCTGCCTCCACTGTGACGGCTCTGCTCCAAAGACACGGGGGCTGGGGTGGGGGTGTGGGGGTGAGGGTGGAAAGGGCGGGGGGGGGGGGGGGGGGTGGAAAGGGGGGATTGGTGGTACGGGATCCATCTTGACACTCCGTAATCTGCTAATTTAGTTCTGGGCGCTGATCCGTCAAGAGCGTAATATCTTCCTATCACAGGGGAACATGGCTACATTAGCGTGCTCTGGCCAGACCTGTGACATTCACACAGAGAGATCTATCTGTCTGTCTGTCTGTCTGTCTCTCTGTCTGTCTCTCTGTCTTTCTGTCTGTGCATATCTATCTATCTATCTATCTATCTATCTATCTATCTATCTATCTATCTATCTATCTATCTATCTATCTATCTATCTATCTATCTATCTATCTATCTATCTATCTATCTATCTATCTCAGTGTCAGTAATGGCCTTATGAGGCCTCTGGTTTACACATGTGCTGTATTAGGTTCTCCAACAGTTGGGCTCCTGGAATGCTCACATGTGGCATTTGCTTTCATACAGCAACCTCTCTGCTCTGCCCAGCACGGATGAATGGATGCTATTCCTCAGCCAATACTACACGGCCTTCTTTACAGCTTTCAGCACAACTGGCCTCGAGCAAGAGAATGGGAAGATGGGAATTAGCTGGGCATTCTGCAGGGCACACCATGCAAATAAATACACCCCTGATGGACCTTTCATCATGTAGTTCTTATTCTCTTTTCTCTCTTTTCTCTCTTTTCTCTCTTTTCTCTCTCTCTCTCTCTCTCTCTCTCTCTCTCTCTCTCTCTTTCTCTCTCTGTCCTTCTCTCTTTCTCTCACATTCTTTTTTTCTGTCTCTCTCTTTCTCTCTCCCTCTCTCTCTCATTACTTTTTCTCTGTCTCTCTCTCTCTTACACACACACACACACACACACACTGTCTGTCTCTCTCTTTCCCTCTCCCTCCCTCTCTCTCTCTCTCTCTCTCTCTCACACACACACAGACACACACACACACACACACACACCGTCTGTCTGTCTGTCTCTCTCTCTCTCTCTCTCTCTCTGTCCCTCTCTCTCTCTCTGTCTCTCTCTCATTTTCAAGCTGTAACAGGCTGCCATGACAGTGCTTTGATCTTGGCTAACAGTCTCATTTGTTTTTTCTTTGAGCACATTTACATTTGCCAGTGTCTTTCCTGACTGCACTAGTCTCACAATCTCTGGATAATTTTTCATGTTAGACTTTAATTAGACTACAGGCTTGTAATGTAGTCATGCATAATTTAGCACAACAAAGAATATCTGATGCCATTTTTTTCCGCCTTTTTGGTACATTCATATCTATAACTCATGAGTCATTCAGGTCTAAAACATAACTAATCTCAACATTCATGAAATATAAATATGACCATAAAGACCTCTGGCATATTCACGAACAGCTGCTGTCAAAGAAAAAAAAACCTCTGTCACCGCTTTTATGTTTTGCAATAACAGTAATTAGCTACTTTTTGACTCAAGGTACAACCGCTCGTCTGTCAATCTAAAGTACAATTATACCATAAATAGCTCGTTCAGAGTCAGTTGTCTGAAAAAATAGCATGCAGTTGCTAGGATGTCATTGTATCGGTCCTGATTCTTCTGTTTGCATTCTTTGTCTTAGAATTGGATTTAATTAAATGTTGATCATCTTGGCATGGAGAGAATGGGTAGTGTGGGTGCTGCAGAGCATGCCTGCACTCAGGCACTTCTTATCTCCGCGCTACCTGCAGTATGGATGAATGGCCCAGCAGGGAGGAAACACACACACACATATGACAAATCACAGAATGATAAAGCAAACCAACCTCTCTTCATATACCACTGGAAAGCGAAAGCTTTGCACAGATATGCGCGCATCCATATAAACAAAGAGAAGAGAGGGAGCGTGTGTCTGAAAGAGAGACCTACCTGCTTGAACCAGTCCAACACTGGAAAAACGCACGCACGCACGTGCACGCACACACACTCGCACACACAACACACCTGCACCATGCATTTACTAAACCTACCAAAACACACACAGAAAAGCAGCTTGGGCTGCTGTCATTCAAACAGAAACAGAGTCATTGTATCACATTGTACAGTTGCAAATTGTATTCCAATCTCAGCATTTTACCAGCTGTACGTACTTCATGATTGTCACCACAGAAACTATAATCTAGGCCAACATTTACCAAAATGTGGACAAAAGAAAGATTACCAAAGATATCTACAATTTTACTTCCAATTCATCATAAAACAAAAAAGTTTAAATACAAACTTAAGACTACACTTTTGTCAGACAAAAAAGGAATTACCTGTATGCCAGCAAGGGGTAGAATCTATAAAGCACTTGTTTTCAGGTTGAAGCTTAAAGACTGGCTATCTATGTGTGAAGTTCATCTTCAGTTAGACTTGTTCACAGTGGCATTGGGTGGTGCCTTTATAGACTGAACACAATGGGATTATGTTGCTGGGAAAGGTATTTGATGTAGGGGTCATATGGGTGGGGGAACTAAGAACTCAGAATGAGAATGTTGTAAAGTTCCAAAGTAGAATGCAGTATCTTGTGGAACATAAAACCAGAGCTTACGTTTGTGCCAAAAGCTGGGCTACAGATAGGGGCACTGAAGAACAGGATGGGGAATATATCTCAACAATAAAAGAAGAATAAATAAAGGCATTGTATAGCAAGGGTGAAAAGATAGTGCAAGATGCCCTTCTGTAGAGGTGGCTAAAGCAAGAACATGGGACTAGGGAGAGGAGGAGAGGGGAAGGGAAGATAAGTATTTAGGATGAATAATAGGGAGAAGAGGCAGAAATGAGGGAGGGGATTGGAATGCTCTTGTTGGTTCTGGGTGGAGAGATGGGTGGAGGATATTTACTTGTTAGTGCATAGACAGAGAGGCCATTAGTAAATATTCAGCCTATTTTTGTCTCGGTGTCTCACACATCTTCAACCTTGAGCTAAATTCACTGTTATTCTTAACGAGTGGCGCCAGTACTGGGGTGGTGGGCCAAAAAACAAACCAAAAACAAACACAAAAAAAAAATCATCCCACTGTATCTCATCTCTGACTTCCCTTGGAAGAAGCCCAGCACGTCCCATCCTAAGCCAACAGCAAACACAGTGGTGGCGGTGTAGGGGGGCGGTTAAACCAGCAGGAGCCGTCAGATGAAGACACTCTGTGTGCTTAGCACTGCTTCCTGCTTGCCTTCTTCCTCTCCAGGTGGGGCTGCCTTAAAGCAGCGATTCAAAAAAGAATACAAAATAAAAAAAATAAATAAAAATAAAGCAGGTGAAGAGGATATTAGAAGCTAGGAAGCCAGGTTTAGAAAGTGGACTATGCCCAGGTGTGGTGTGGACTGTGGTGGACCTAATGGACTTCTGCCAGAGCTGGAGTGAACACGCCCCCAAAAACAAGCTCACCTGTTCTCCTGCTGCATGTAACAGAAGGGGACTGGTTAGAACGGCAGGAGCCATCAGGGGAACACACTGCGTGTTCCCAGCACGACTTCCTTTGAGCTTACGGTTGTGTTCTCCAAAACTTCCCTTGTTACGTACGGTGCCCCTCTCACTGTCACCAACTAGCGCTTCAAACCAAAGCAACAGGAAGGAGTTTTCAGTCCAAAACAAGTGAACCGTTATAGGTGACATTAACACTTTATTTTACAGTGCTTTGTTTAAGTTTATCTGCATGCAACAGCATGTAATATTATGTACTTACACCCTAACCCCATGGTACAGTGTACATAATGTTACATATTGTTACACACTTTGTTACACTTAACCTAAGTGATGTAAGAGTGACAGTAACATTTGTAATTCTTGGGTAGATTAAAAGAAAATGAATGGAAGAGAGAGAGAGATGGGGTGGGATCAGGAAATGACCTTGGGCCAGACTTGAACCTGGGTACTACATATTCTAAATCACCTGGCTTTACATGTGCGCTTACAGTAATACAGGTGTTTGAGCTGTGCTAATTACAATCGGTTAATTTAGTCAATGGCTGGGACAAGTACGTGGTATTGAATTGCAGCTTCTGAAGCCATGCAGGTTCCCAATCAGGTTCCCCAGTGAGCCATGTAAACACCAACCACAACACGGCTGATGCTGATAAAAGATTATTAGCCTGCTAGCCAATGTCTTTTAGTGTGTGTGTGTGTGTGTGTGTGTGTGTGTTTGTTTGTGTGTGTGCATGTATGAATGAGTGTGAGGCACACAGGAGCTGGTTACTGTAGTTTTCTCATCTACCAACAACATTATGTTCATATGTCAAAGCATTTGATTTGTTCCATCTTCTAAGCGTCTTTCATTCCCTTTGCAGCCCTCTCATCATGAATGATATGCTCTTTTCAAATCTGTGGTTAATATATCCACAGACCGGGTCCCCTTGGTGTCTAAGAGCTAAGTATAATATCGGCAAATGTCGTTAACCTGAATTCTGAGCAAAAAGATATCTCTTTAGTGACAGGAATGATTACCTCAAGCAATCAGGGTCAATAAGCGCTGCGATTTGCCCTCCTCTCGAGAGACACGCAGACAGACATCTTTGACATCTGATTAAATACAAGCGCATTGCAAGTGTGCTGGGACATTATGTGATGTGTTTGAAATGGAGGTGGGGGTGGGGGGATCGCATTACAGGCGGTTATGCAGGGGTCTGCATCCTCTCTCCCATCCTCTGGGACAGGGGGGTGTTAGTGCGAGCGTCACATCCATAACTGAGGGGAAATCTGATTTGACTAAAAGGCCTCGCTGTCCAGAGGGTCCTTCAGAGAGCCACTGCAGGGGGAGGGAGACGCACTACAGCGGAGTCGTTATCGTCACACTTTGCCATCTCATCTCCAGTGTGGCCCTCGTCGGGGTCTGATCACACTGGCCTGGAAACCACTGCTTTAAACCCACTTCCTGCATAGGATATTTAAACTTAGAACATCCACGGTCTAATTTAGAGAAGCCCGGAAAAGCATGGAGTAGGTGTCCGATCTGTACTGTAGCAAGGCCTTAGGCCTCTGCCTCCTGGTATTAAGACTGCTCAATGTTTACTTTAAGCTATGCTCTCTCTCCTTTTGGTGTGCACCATTGTGAATAAAGCCTTGATCCTGATTTTCCAACCATCATCATCTTGTCTCCAAATGTATCTGTGGTGTAAAATGACCATCTTTATTCAGAGAGTACTTCAGAGAGTCACCGCAGGCAGAGACGCACTCGAGCGGAGTGGAGTCATCACAGTCACACTTTGCCATCTCATCTCCAGCCATAAAATGCCCACCTAAGGGGGTGCTAGGGTGGCGCAGTGGGTAGACCGCCCATGGGGACCCAGGTTTGAGTCCGACCTGGGTCATTTCCCAACCCCACCTCGTTTCTCTCTCCCATTCATTTCCTGTCTGCTCTTCACTATCCTGTCAAAATAAAGGCACAAAAGCCTGAAAAATATACTTAAAAAGAAAACCAAAAAATGTCCACCTAGGAGTCCACTTCTTGGACTCTTTTTGGATGGGAAACTTCAGGCAAAACACCAAGACAAACTCCAAGGCACGCTCATATAGCAGAAGTTGAAAAGTCTTTAATGCTTTGGCTTGGCTTGGTCATATAAACCCTTAAAAGACTAACGCTTTTCCGGCAATCAATCCTTTATCAGAGAGTCAAAACATCTCCAGCCATCTCTAGTGAAGCCCTCATGGTCAGATCACAAACTGGCCTGGATGTGACTCCTCTGATAGGAAGTTTCTTAGAGATATATAAACTACTCCTAGCTAGGTAAACAATGTCTACCGCAAAAAAGGGTAAATTTGGCATGTCATTAAAACTATCGATCATAAGAAATCAGAAAAAATGGGCATAGTCACAAAACCACGTTTTTCAAGTGGCTCCCCCCATCAGTAGTTGCACTGAAAGCCCAGCTTTTTAAAAGTAACTGTGTAATTAAATGAGAATAATCTCAAGCTAAAATCATTTTTAAATAGAAAAAAATCTACCTAGAACAATAGAAAAATCAAACTTATAAATTACATGTTCTCAGTTTCTCAGTTTCATTTTGGGACCATGCCCTTTTTTCTACAGAACTTCGAAGTCGAGCTTATGCAAAGTGCGGCCTATTCTGTTTTTTCATTTGATTTTAGATTTAGGCCAGCACTCTAATAAATCTCTACATTGACTGAAGCCTGCTCCTATCCTCGCTCTACTCTAGTAGCTCTAATATTCATACAGCACTTTGTCACACTAACACAAACAAAGCACTTTAGGTTACACTTTATTTTACTGTTTCTGTCCCAAATAGGTACAGTGTAACAAAATGTGGAACAATAGGAAACATTACTGTACTTAAACTTAACCACAGGCTTAGGGTTAGGGTTATAGTTAGTGTTAGGTTTGTACAGTGTAAGTACATAATATTACATGTTGTTACATGTAGATGCACTAAAAAAGGAGCATAACGTAAAGTACAGTGTTGCTAAACTTTACAATTTTAATGCCTCACCTTCACCCATACACTGATGGCAAAGGGGCGCCATGCAAGGTGCCAACCAGCACATCTGGAGCAGTATGGGGTGCAGTGTCTAGCTCAAGGACACCTTGCCCTGATCTGTAGGACTTGGAATTGCACCAGCAAGCTTTCGATCAAGCTTGTCGACCACTGTCGCTCCACTCAGTTTTGAGCAGCTGCATTCATTTCTCTTTTGTCTTAAATTTAGACAAATCAACACAGACGGGGAGTTGTTCCTCACCCCTGTCACTCCCGGGGGACACTAGCAACTGTCCTCCACAGTGTCCCGATGGACTTTCTGTTTCTGGTGCCACGACAAGAAATGTCTTGCGTGTTTTCTTGCAAAACTGCTGAAACACATTCAGCTGAATCTTGTATGAATTGTGCTATACAAGTAAAGATGATGATGATGATTATTATTATTATTATTATTATTATTATTATTATTATTATTATTATTATTATTATTATTACTATTCTCCAGTGGTTCCTGGGGAAACCTTGTTTTTTATTTTCTTGAGGGTTGCAGGGCCTGTTAGCAGATATGTGTGGCAGGCTTTTGTTTGTTTGTTTGTCTGTTGTGTGTTTTGTTGTTCTGTATCCGTCCAGTCCATACACCAGCACCCCTTTGACATTAAAGATGCATTTTTGTGTGCTGACTGAGATGTTCTTTGAGCTAAACATCTGAAGTCTCCCAACATGTAATTATAAGCAGCAATGTTTCAACACAAAATGTTGTTCCTACGTGACCTGACATGTATTCATTTTACTAATGCATATATCTTAAGTATCCCATATGTGGTTTAAAAATAGATTGGATGTACTTCAGCCTGAAGGAGACTCTGTAGACTCTGTCAGCCTGAAACACTGCTGTTCTAATCATTTATAAACCAGGGGCTATGGCTCAGTGTGCGGAAGTCTGAGGAAGGGCCGTAAGGCTCAAAACATCACTATTGAAAGCAAAAATAAATAAAATAACTTTAATGGGAGGTTTCATTTGCCTTTATGGCTCAATGTGCAAACGTTTATTCCTTGTAGCCCTTTAGCGTCACTGTAACAGTGATGGAACGACTCGCTACAACGTAACTACAACATTACAGAGAGTCACGAACATGTTACAACTTGGTCATTGCCATTCTGGTAACAACACATTATTAGGGGGTGACTCTTAAAAGGTTAAAGTGCTGTATCTGCCCATCTCACGACAGTGTGCTACAACACAACTAAGTGAGCCTAACGACACAACTCTGCAGGAATGACCAGGCTGACCAGTAGCGAGTGTATGGGCATGGTGTCGCAGTGGTTAATGTTACAGCTCAGCATGTAGTCAACACAACAGTGCTGTCCTGAGTCCTGCTATTACTGAATCTCTGCTCTTTATTTTCACACGCTTCTCTCTGTGCCCTCCATGAGGTTTGTGATTGCTCAGTTACCCCTCAGAACCCTTCTGTGTGTGTGTGTGTGCGTGTGTGTGTGTGTGTGTGCACGTGTGAGTGTGTGTGTGTGTGTGTGTGTGCACGTGTGAGTGTGTGTGTGTGTGTGTGTGTGTGTGTGTGTGTGTGTGTGTGTGTGTGTGTGTGAGTGTGTGTGTGTGTGTGTGTGTGTGTGTGTGTGTGTGTGTGTGTGTGTGTGTGTGTGTGTGCACGTGTGAGTGTGTGTGTGTTTGTGTGTGTGTGTGTGAGTGTGTGTGTGTGTGTGTGTGAGTGTGTGTGTGTGTGTGTGTGTGTGTCTGTGTGTGTGTGTGTGTGTGTGTGTGCACGTGTGAGTGTGTGTGTGTGTGTGTGTGTGTGTGTGTGTGTGTGTGTGTGTGTGTGTGTGTGTGTGTGAACAGGCCCTCATTTGTCCCACGTTTGTCTCATCTCAGGTGCACTGCTGGTTCAGCACTCATCAGTACTTTGTTCTCCTCCTCCCGCTAGTCTCTTTACCTCGCTTTTCTCTCCTGCTGTTCTCCATGAGGGCTTTGAGTGCACCTAAGTAAGGAGCGAAAAAGGAATAACAGAAAAGAATAAGGAGGACTGTGTGTGTGCATGTGTAAGTGAGTGTGTGCACGTGTGTCCCAGCATGTCTGTGTGTGTGTGTGTGTGTGTGTGTGTGTGTGTGTGTGTGTGTGTGTGTGTGTGTGTGTGTGTGTGTTGTTGTGTGTGTGTAAACCCAACACAGTCACGTTCCCTGAAAGTCGGCATGCTGTGAAAAACATCAGGGGACACAATGTGATCCGGACGTTCTAAGAAGAGTTCGCTGCCCAAAATAAAAAATGCTGTTGTGCAGTATCCACCGCTCACACGCTCCGCAAGCACAAAAACAGATCCTCCCCATTTCATCTCCAGCTGCGGCACATTATTACGCCAAAACATGTCACTAGGAACAACCGCATTGTCTGGTTAATTAGTTATTAACACTTGAGGTTACTATTATTACTTAAACAGTCAATCAAACAAAAAGAGCCATCCGACATGTTTTATAAATCCAATCAATCTTCCAAAGATGTTTAGGATTAACCATTAACAGATTTTTTATATATTAAAAATATATTGTTGTGTGGTAACTCTGGTTTGCTCTCCAGTATTCAGGCCGCTTGGAAACTATCAGTGATTACACGGCAATAAAGGTGCTGTATAGGTCAAGGTGTGGGCATGACCAGGTGAGCTGGTGCGTCTTACAGCCCGTCCATGGTCCTTAGCAGGCGGGCGTCACTCCCGTGTATATATGCAATATGTAACGGAGTGGAAAGATGTTCTCAAGGAGATAAAGAACCATCTCTGTTTTTGGTTTGCTATGCAGTGTTCCAGAGTTTGGGGTTTTGCAGTGTTCCAAAGTTCTAGTTATTTCAGTGTTCCAAAGTTCCAGTGTTCCGGTGTTCCGATGTTCTGGTGCTCTGACTAAGTGCAGAGGTAGCCATGAGTAATAATTAGACTTGTGCACATTTATAGTTGAGCGCCAGGTGGCCATGACTTGCAGTGCCTGTGTCATGGTCATTAGTGCCAGCAGAAGCCTCGCTCATTTAATGGCAGCAGGGCCAACACTCACACCCTGTTTCAGCAGCTTTTTACTGTTCAATGTCTCCACATAAATAAATTTATTAGCACCATCGTTCTGGGACATTTTGCTGCTGATGTATAAGTGCCCACAGATGAGGTGTCTGGAATTCTACCAGAGATAAAGTTCTTCTTCTTTTTCTCTCTGCACAGAAACCTTGGAATAGAGTTTTTCCACCTGGCAGGTGGGCAGGCCTCTCCCTCCGTCCCTCCCTCCTCTCCTCTCCTCTCCTCTCCTCTCCTCTCCTCTCCTCTCCTCTCCTCTCCTCTCCTCTCCTCTCCTCTCCTCTCCTTTCGCTTCCTCTCTTTTTCTCACCCTCTCTTTGCCTCTTCTTTTTTTCCTCTATTCCCCTCTCCTTCTTCCTCTCATGGACAGCGAGATAAAAGCACTGACAGAACTATTCAGTTGGAGATTACCTGCCCGTCACCTATCAATGAAATGAAAATCTATCACTTCTGATTTACATCAGGACTTTCACATAAAGTAGGCCATTCCTGTAAGGACAAGGCTTCAAGTTCAGAAATAGGAAGGGCTAATTAAATGCAGAAAGTTACACTGGCACTGTAGTGAAAGGCCCTGTCTGCAGATTTCACCATGGCAAAAAGTTTGTTAATGCAGAAGTAATGTGAGGTGTTCATTAATGGGTTGTTCTGTAAATGAATTAATTGGTAAGTGTACCCGTTACCTTTACACACATCTCTCTTGAGTGTTATGATATCATCTTCTACTGTGTTATGAAAGCTTACTTGTCATAATTGCTGTTAGCTCATGAATTACATTACGTTTTTTCGATTAGCATAATGAAAATGTTCAGCGTTGGTATTATACAGGGGTAGCACTCTGACAGTTTGTTCTGTCCTGGTATTAGTAGCAACATGACCTGAAATGGGGCTGAAAATGCAAATAGAGAAAGATGCAGAATCAGCACACAGTTATTTTCCCTCTGTTCCCTGCAAGCCTCTGTTCCTCACAGAAAAAAAAAACCTTTTCCGACGAGAGAACAAGCAATCTTTGAACTCCTCTGGAATTAAAACGTGCAACGCAATGCTAAGAAATTGTGCGTAACCAAAGTGAGCCAGGAACACTCACTCATGGCAAATTTAGCATTTGCATGCAAGTGGCACCAATTAGGAAGTTCAGAGAATTTCACAAATAGCCCCACTAATCTACTCAAATCTTTGTTGTAGACATCCTTAAGGTTTGAGATTGTTATTTGTTACGAACAGTTATACAGGTACACCATTTAGTGAAACATAACCTCAAGTTCCTCCTAAATTATGCACTGTGGGAATTTGCACTCACATTTTCCTGTTTACCAGATAGGCGATTTAACCAACTAAGACATTCCATGCTTACTAATATAGCCTCTCTTTGAAGTCTAAGCAGTTTGGAATCTGAACAACCAGAGGTGCCATTACTTATACAGACACAGTCAGCAAACACCGTACATCCATAAAGACTGAATCCCAGGAAGGACTGGAGTGCAGTTTTGAGTCTAATAAAAAGGGTAACGTCGAAACGCTAGTCTGCTGCACCTATTAAAAAAGTTTTAAAAAGTACTCCGTGTGCTCCAGTCCTTCCTGGCATGCAGTCTTTATGTGGAAGTTGCCCAGTGTTTGCTGATTCTGCCGTCCTGCTCTGCGACGCACCCAGGCTTGAGGTTACTATTATTACTTATACAGTCAATCAAACAAAAAGAGCTGTCTGACTAAGTGGGCCTGATTGACAAGTGGGTGGGCACAGGCCCACTCCAGCCCACCCATGACTACGCCTATGCTTCAGACTGACCACAAGAGGATGAGAAATACAGCCATCCTTGACCCCTTTAACCTCTCTTCTGACTCACCTATTCTAGTTCCTACCACTAGAGCGGCGCTATAGGACACACTGCCCATTAGAGCTAAATAAATGTTTCACAAATGGCTAGTTCTCTGGCAGTACTCTCCCTCCACACACAGTCCTGGCCAGGGGTGCCTCTAGAAATTGTGGGTTTCTCACAGCACCCCTACCTAGCTATTGTTGTAGAATTAGACATTTACTGACCAGGCAAAATAGTAATAATCTCAGGGGTGCAATATCCTCTGAAATTATCATTGTTTACTAAATTGTTTACTGAAAACTGTATCCAAAATGTGAACAGTTGCAGAGGATTGCAGCACAATGTAACTTTTTCAGAGCAGAGAGGCTTTTAATACCCCTACTTTAATGCTTTGATACTAATAAATCTTTTTTTCTCTTTCTTTTTTTAAAGACTAAATCAGAATCATTTAGATGACAACCCACAAGCTGAAGACATAATACTAATACATATTCTGTCTCTGTCTCTCTATCTTGTTCTCTCTCTCTTTCTCTCTCTCTCTCTCTCTCTCTCTCTCTCTCTCTCTCTCTCTCTCTCTCTCTCTGTCTCCCTCTCTCTCATTCTCCCTCTCTCTCTCCCTCTCTCTCTCTCTCTCTCTCTATCTGTCTCTCTCTATCTCTCTGTGTGTGTCTCTGATAATCAATTAAATTCATTTCTTACCTGATTTATTTTCTGCTGCAAGTCACTGGCTCTCTCTACTCGTATTTGATTAGCATTTGTTGGGGAGGGGGGGTGGAGGGGTTGTATATCAGTATATCATTAAACCTCACCCCCACGCCCTCCACCCCCCTCCACCCCCAGTGCTAATGCATCTTAAATGCTTTATTGATAGAAACTGCCATGGAGTCCTCCATAACAGTTTGGAGATGTCTCAGCAGAGTTACACTCACGGCAAGCAATTGTTTCAGAGAGACAAAAAAGAGAAAGAACGAGAAGAAGATTGAAATGCAGCCTGCCTCCAGTGGTTACCTTATGGAGAAGCATACTCACAGAAATGTTGTGCTCCTCCTTCTGCCTGAAATCAATGTTCTGAAGTCTGCATGTTGACACCTGCATGGCGGGGGGGGGGGGGGGCTAATGGTTAGGGAGGTGGTCCTGGGATTGGAGGATTGCAGGTTCCTATACCAGTAAGAAGAATGTGGGTGGGGGAGTAAATAACTAATGCTCTCCTGCACCCTCATCCATGGCTGAAGTGCCCTTGAGCAAGGCCTCTAACCCCACATTGCTCTAGGGACTGTACCCTGTACCTAAATAACTGTAAGTTGTTCTGGATAAGAGCGTCAGCTAAATGTAATGTAATCTAAAAGGTCTTCAAACTCTGAGCTCTAGTAATAAAACTCTAACATGTATGGTATAATGTTATACTGCATAAAAGTAGGAGTGCCAGGATGGTCTACTGTAAGTATACTGGCTCAGTGGACAGGGGCCAAATAACTGTGGGTGCAACTGTGTATTACTGTTACTGTAATACTTCTCTCTCTAACCAAGGCAACCAAAATAATGTTAGCACTTTCCTGACAACAGAACCAATAAAATGCTGCTGAGTGTGCCTAGGCCGGTGTGGAATATTGACGTGTAAGGTATATATTAATATATCTTCAAATGAGATTTAGGATAAGGCAATGCTATATCGCTAAGGGTTGCTACTGCGATACGTAAGCGGTTTCTTCCGTAAGGATTTGCCAGTGTTTGAATCTCTCAATCTGTTCTCTCCCACACTGTCAGCGCGTTCACATCCCTACACAGGATAAACATATACAAACAATTTTGTGATGCAATTATTTTTTTCTTTCTTTCTTTCTTTCTTTCTTTCTTTCTTTCTTTCTTTAGGTTTTTATATTCTGTTTCAGAATTTGTGAAACTTATTAGGTGTCAGTCAGCCATACATATTGACTATTCAGTAAAACTTCATAATTAGGGTAAAACTCATATACTTTAATAATGCATGATAATTTAATGCATGAATTAATAAAAGTTCCATCATGGATTCCTGTTGTTCGCCATGAATTAATGATCAGATCACTGAGGCGTCATGTGACAGCTTCAAACACACTTCATCACCGATTCATGGAGGTTCATTTGCAAGTACTTCATACACTAATTGATTGCAACCAAATTAGCTGGAGTGCATGTAATAATAGCCAAGGGGTGCAGTCAGTAACCCTGCCCTCAGCCAGACCTCCAGCTTTGGATGTTCTAAATGAACTAGTGCAAAGCCCGTTGATGCAGCCGTGTTGAGTGTGTGTGTGTGTGTGTGTGTGTGTGTGTGTGTGTGTGTGTGTGTGTGTGTGTGTGTGTGTGTGTGTGTGTGTGTGTGTGTGTGTGTGTGTCTGCGGTGCCCAGACTGACACACAGACAAATGGCAATTGACACTTGTTTTACCGATTTATTTGGCAATTTTTGTGCAAGTAACAAGAAACTTGGCACTGCACTCTGCCGTGCCATTAGGAAGGCACCTACCAAATTTGAGCTCAGTGGAACAAATGGTTCGACATTGGTGTGTGGAACAGACAGAGTGACAGACAGACATTCCTTGCATTTTTAGATAGATGTAGGCTTTCGTAAGGTACATGTAACCATTAGCAGGCATAGCTGTTGGGAGGATACATTTTTTTGCCAACCATTTTCACATTTGTCTCAATACAGTGTATACTTTTTCAACACGTAACCATTTCTCACCCACCATAGACCTGTGAGCCAGTGTTCTCTTTAAAACATTTACATTTACTTTCAATCACCACTTCAACCAAAACTCATGATTACTTTACTCTCAGTTAAGGTTCATGACCAACACAGCTATGTACAACTACAAGTAATTTTGCTGACATGCAGATTCAAAACAGTTATGGTGAAACAAAAATCTTTATCTGCTTCACTGTAATCACTAGTAAAACTCTCTCACTCTTATCAGCTGCAGCCAATTACAGTTAATAAGGTTTTGAGAAAACCTAAGGTGGAAAACCTAAGGAAAACCTAACCTGTACAGAAATGAATATATTAATGTGAATAATAATAATAAAGTAATCAATTACAATAATTTAATTCGAATCAATATTGAAATTGAGGTAAAACACATCCAGGCTGCAAACATGTACATAATGATAGTAAAAAGCAATGACTTTTCCAGCAGTTCCACCAAATGACATACTATACTGTTAATAAATATACACATATAGTCATATTATTGTGACATCTCACACAAGTTGCTTTTAATCAACTCTCTTTCCTATGTTTCTTTTGTGAAAACATTTACTCGGTTCGCTCAGTTTATATGGTCAAAGAGAGAGCCAAGGAGAACCCTTTGCTCACAGCATGGAGAAGGGCAAACTCCTCATCACTACTTACGTTTTACACACGTACTTATGTAAGGATATATTCCACAGAAAGTTCTAGCTTATTCTTTAGAACCTTCCCTAGTCTCTTTCATTTAAAATTCACAGAGACGGCCCTCATGTGCACGAAGAAGTAAAAACATTTCAATTAAATATTATACTTATCAATGGCAATGTTGAATAATTATGCTTAATTTGTAGTTATGGATAAAATGACTTGTAACTCATTATTAACTTGTTCTAAAGTAAAAGCAAGTTATATAAGCTGTAATGATTTTGCAGGTGCTTTGAAAAAAAAAAATCTATATTATATTTTTCATGAAGATGGCAAACATCTAACACACAACGAATCTCTCTCTCTCTCTCTCTCTCTCTCTCTCTCTCTCTCTCTCTCTCTCTCTCTCTCTCTCTTTTTTTCTCTCTCCCTCCCTCTCTCCCTTTTCTATCTCTGTCCATTTGTCAACCCGTCGTCTCTCTCAGTCCAGTTCCCAGACAGAGGTAATAACCTCTGTGCTTGTATTGATTGGCATTGGCCTACTTTATATCTGTCCAAACAATGCACCTGTTTGAGCTGACCCCAGTGCAGCCAGCCAGCCATGCAGGCAGGCAGAGACAGAGGCAGAGACAGAGACAGAGATCCACTGCTTTGTTTAACAAAGCTTGCAGGAAATTGCATGATCACCCTGCGATGTCATAAGACATGCCAAAACTTAGGCCAAGTGAGCTGTGGAGGTGAAATAGCATTTCACTGTCACGGTTCTGCCCTGCATGCCTAATGCAGAGTGACTGTGTCCGAGACTCTGTCTTCAGTGTCAGAAATGAACACAGTAAAGTTTGAGGAGATGTAGTTTCAGGACAGTTGTGCCTTACATTCTTTATGTTTTTGAAAGTATGCCAATGTCAAAGTAGCACATATAGGTTGTTGGTCATTAAACTAGTATTACCACTACTGAAATATGCATGCAAAAGCCTGACAAAGTTCAATGCACCTGGCACGGATAAAGAAGTTTGCTAGTCTTTTAATTTATATGTTTTACTATATACATTTTCACATGGTTGCCTGACATGAAATACAGGAAACCCCATACACTGGTTTATGTTTTCTGTGCTAAATTTTCTTTACAGTATAGTTATCTATATGTCCCTGTAATGGCTGTATACTTCATTAATTTGAAGATAAGTACTCCTGTATTAGGTGCCTATAAAAATGTGTGAAAAAGTGAAGCATCTTCAAGAACTTAGAAAATTCTAACCACTTAATTAATTTATGTTGAGGATGATACCACTAATATTCTCTCCTGAAAGGAAAAAGATGGCCGATAATTAGATTTAGTTAATTTAGTCAAGTGAGTCATGTGATATTCCTTTAGTTCTTTTAATGACTGCCAGTATTATAATACACTCAAATATGTACACAGGCGTTTCTTTCTTTGAAATGTTTTTTTTTTTTTTTTCCTTTAATGAGGGATAAGTGGGCCATATTAAGATTCATGCTGGGAACATTAAACACTGCACTGCTATCACCGAATAAAGCCACCTATATCCCATAATACCCCATAGTCATGGTTCTTAGGATCCTCTGTTTCCCATTAGAAGCAAAGTCCTTCTCATGTGTGTCTAACGGTCTCCCTGTCATACGCGGATAAAAAGATCACAGCTGTCTTTACTAATTAGCTGCACACTCTTAAGATCAATCAGCTTTATGTTGTTGCACCGTCAAGCTGTAGAGCTGCACTGCGCTAGTAAGACAGGAAGACCAGGCATGCACTACAAGAAATGGTTTATGTAAATGGTTTAATGGGTAACAGAGGACCAGATGAATCTTGCTGCTGTTGGTCTTGGGATGGATCTCTGGGCAGCCCAGAAATATGGAATATCTCCATTGCTCCCAACTTCATATATGGTGACATGTCTAGTGGGAATGTGTTTTGGGTGTATTTTGGTATTTGGCTACGTATTTGTGGTGGATGATAGTTGATGGTCTTCTGTTGGCTTTTTCTCCCTCGGTCCAGACTGTGTTAATTAATTTATGCCAGGAAAACAATGTGGTATGAGATAAAATATATTATTATTATTATTATTATTATTATTATTATTATTATTATTATTATTATTATTATTATTACCATCATCATCATCATCATCATCATCATCATCACCATCATCATCATTATCATTATTATTATTATTATTATTATTATTATTATTATTATTATTGTTGTTATTATTATTATTATTATTATCACCATCATCATCATCATCATTATCATTATTATTATTATAATAATAATAATAATAATAATAATAATAATAATAATAATAATAATAATAATAATAATTATTATTATTATTATTATTATTATTATTATTATTATTATTATTATTATTATTATTATTATTATTATTATTATTATTATCTTTACTGGTATACAAAGGATAAAGCTGAAAGTGCTTCGACAGTTTATCAAAGGTACACAAGACAGAAATACACATGACAAGCTTTGTTATAGCCAAGTAGAGCGCTGAGTTCTTTAACAGCTGTGCATCTATTATTTGTTGTTTAAGAAGTAAATAACTTAGCAGATAAAGTTTAAAATTCATAGCACATAGGATGTCAGCCATGCACTTTGGGCTTTTTTTTTCTGTGAAAATGTATTACCCTGAATATATGTGGGTTGACTCATATCAGCAGCAGGGCTATTTTCGGTGGCACTAAAGGTGCCATGTTTTGACATACCTCATTATTACCAATACCTGACAATCCTAAATTATCTCACATTCCCTGTGACAGCCCAGACAAGAAAGGCATTCATGATTATAAAACATGTCCTGCACCTGAACATTGCAGTTAGAATGTGGGTGCAATTTGTCAAGCCACTGCATGGCACCGGGTGACTTCAGGACAGGTGTGAAAGCATCTGTCAGATAGCCAGAAATGTGTACCTCAGGCTGTGTCCCTTCTCTCAGGCAAGGGTTTCTGTTTCTCCGACTCCGATTTCACCTATTAATTTTGTGCTTCATTGGCTATTGAATAACCATTAGAAAGTGTGTTTCCCTTTCTCGTGCGGAGAACAGCGGTACAAATCTGCAAATTGGTGTTCTCGCTGGACAGCCAATAAAAGCGAAAGAAGAAATGCATGGCTGCTCGCACCTCCCCTGTGGCCTCCCATCAAACGCATCCTCTTTCTTCGAGTTAAACCACTGCGACTTTTGGAGTTTGCCTAAAAGTGCTATCAGACTAAAAACAAACACATTTTGGTATCTTAATTCATTACATATTCAACTTCTTCTACTTTGGGCAAACTCTAAATCGTTGCTTTACATAGTTTGCAATCGGCCTACTTTCCGCCTGGGACGAAAATATTGGTGATTTGGAAATCGATCAGAGGCATCATGATTATCGTCATGGTCATCATCCTCAACCCTTACTCCTCACTCTCAAAGCTCTGCGAGGCTTTACAAGTTCATACCTGTGAGTGAATAACGATGACAGCGGTTCCGGTTAATGCCATAATGATCGTGCCGGCGCTCCCGTTTGACCCGCGTGCTCCGCGGAGGCAGGTAGGGCCGCGCCAAGCGGTGCTCAGTGGCACATCATTGACTTTCTCCTCGTGAGATAAAGGTCGGAGGATAC
Organism: Coilia nasus; assembly: GCA_027475355.1. NCBI lineage: Eukaryota > Metazoa > Chordata > Actinopteri > Clupeiformes > Engraulidae > Coilia > Coilia nasus. The sequence continues at coordinate 27,524,544 of CM050209.1, read as the reverse complement.
AAAGAGCGCCGCTGTACTCCTGGCACGGCTGATCATTAACGACCCTGCGCTTCTGTCAGTCTGAATATTTAACAGTTGGGCAATATCGAGTTGGCAGCCGCGTTTGTTCAGCCTTTCCACCGAGACGCGTTATAATCCGCCTCCCTCTCTCTTCCTGTGCGCCGGCCAATTAATCTCTAGAGCCCTGCTGCCCTGTTGATTTTCTCCCACTGAAGAGGAGTTATGTAAGGGCCTGTTTTCGGCTTGCGGTGGACTGTAACTTGCTGAGATGAGTTGAATGTTTGTTTGTGTGTCCAGGGCAGTGGGCCACATGTATGCACGTACTGTAACAAGTGCTAGGTACTGTACAGTACAGAACAGCCCTGAAAAGATACAGGAAGTCTGAAACACACAGCCACAGACACACAGACGTTGGCACTGCCACATTGGATCGAGGCAGGGGAAATGGATCGAGTCGCTCAATTGGACTAAATCCATACCATCTCATCCTGGGAGTCAGTTTTTCTATCACGTAGTGTCATCCCCCACAGATATCAGAAAACTCTCAAAACTATTACTCCCACTCTAAAGAGTTTGCACTGACTTTTGGTAGTTTTTATGCAATCTGTTAGTGCTGTACACTGCCTGTGTGTTTTATCATTACAATAATTCATGTCTCTATGTATGTAAAGCATATGGCTGTGTGTGAATGTATGCATGTAGCTTGAGCATATGCATACGTGTGTTTCCATGTGTGTGTAAGGTCCTTCAGGACCATATCAGAGTCATATCAGAACTATATCAGAGTCATATCAGAACTATATCAGAGTCATATCAGAGTCATATCAGATCTATATCAGAGTCATATCAGAACTATATCAGAGTCATATCAGATCTATATCAGAGTCATATTAGAGGCATATTAGAACTATATCAGAGTCATATCAGATCTATATCAAAGCCATATCAGAACTATATCAGAACAATATCAGTCATATCAGAGTCATATAAGAACTATATCAGAACTATATCAGAGATATATCAGAACCATATCAGAGTCTTATCAGAGTCATATCAGAGATATATCAAAGATATATCAGAACCACATCAGAGTCATATCAGAACTATATCAGAGTCATATCAGAACTATATCAGAACTGTGTCAGAGATATATCAGAACTATATCAGAGTCTTATCAGAGGCATATCAGAACTATATCAGAGTCACATCAAAACTATATCAGAAATACTGTATATACTGTATGAACCATATCAGAGTTATATCAGAACTATATCAGAGGCCATATCAGACATATCATATCAGGATCATGTCTTGGCCTTATCAAGTCCATATCAAACCACAAGAAGACCGCACAAAGGTCATATTAGGACCATATAAAGGCCACATCAAGGCCAAATCACTACCATACTGAGGACCATGTCAGTGTTATATCAGGGCCTTATCAGGGTCATATCAGTGCTATATCAGCACAATATCAGGACTATATCAGGACTATATCAGGACTATATCAGGGCTGTATTAGTGCTATATCAGCGCTTTATTAGGGCAATATCAGGGCCATATCAGCGCTATATCAGTACTATATCAGGACTATATCAGGGCTGTATTAGTGCTACTGTATATCAGCGCTGTATTAGGGCAATATCAGGGCCATATCAGCGCTATATCAGTACTATCAGGACTATATCAGGACTTTATCAGGGCTGTATTAGTGCTATATCAGTCCTTTATTAGGGCAATATCAGGACCATATGAGCGTTATATCAGTACTATATCAGGACTATATCAGGGCTGTACTAGTGCTATGTCAGTGCTTTATTAGGGCAATATCAGGACCATATCAGCGCTATATCAGTACTATATCAGGACTATACTGTATCAGGACCATATCAGGACCATATCAGGACTGTATCAGGACCATATCAGGATTGTATCAGGATTGTATCAGGCCTATATTAGAGGCAGCTGCCACCTGTCTTCAGCCTTCAGTTCCAGCGCCCACTCATCTCCCACCCATCAGGCAGTTTAATAACAGAACCCCTCA
>CM050209.1:27515000-27517500 GCA_027475355.1 Coilia nasus | reverse complement strand
GACAGTAAGAGCACATCATCAGCTGTAGTGATGGCACTCCATCACACTGCCTCCTCCCCCTTCGGAAAACACACCCCATTTGAACTTCACACACCACTCATGAGTGCCCCCATGCATCTCCTCACCGTTCCTCTCCTATTCCATCACAGGGTAGTGGTGGCCTAGCGGTTAAGATATCGGGACTTATGATTGCAAGGGGTCAAATCCTGGGTCGCCAGTAGCGCCACTGAGGTACCCTGAGGCGTCGGTCCCTGCGCACTGCTCCCTTGGGCGCCCATGTCATGGCTGCCCCCCTGCTCACGTGTGTGTGCTGGGTTGAAGGCAGAGGTTTTGTGCTGTGGTGTGCGCAATTACAATGACAAAAATGGGACTTTACTTACTTACAAACACGCATTCTTACCCACAAAGGCAAGGAAGGAAAGGGCAAGTTCATGTGTATAGTGCATTTTACAAAGGCAGTTCAGTGTGCTTACCAAAAATAAAAAGCAAAGAACAACATGTAAAAGTATAAAATATAAAATAATCGTTAAATAAGTATAAGGTAAATAAAAATACATATGTAATAAAAGCAAAAGAACAATATGTAAAAGCATAAAAGTAAAATAAGTATAAGGTAAAGAAAAGACATTAATTACTTCACTGTCAACAGACAAGCAATGTACAGCATGGCCCATGCAAACCTGAAAAGCTAGCTCACGTTTCTCATGGATTCTACTAGCCTGCTTCTCCAAGTAACACCCCTGTGTGCAGCACAGAGAAGCATTGAAATAAGTAACCTCTTATACTTTCCACCTTCTTTCCAACCTACAACTCACGAAGCAACGACTTGCAATTGCAACTCATCTCCTTTTTAAACCAGTGCACTTCACACACTCTCAGGTGTGGCTCACACGCCTCCTCCCACCTTGCTTCTCCCATTCCAGAGCACCAAAACTGCACCCATACTTGCTACACTAATGCTAATGTGAGCATAGGCTCATTGGAATGGTTAGAGCATATCCTCAACTGCAGTGATGGCCATAGGCGTAGCCATGGGGTGGGTTGGGCTGTGTGGGTGCCCACCTGTGCACACCCAGTTGTGTGGCTCTCTTTGTTTGATTGACTGCTTAAATAGTAATAGTAAGCTATGTGTTTTGGGCTAGGCACACCTGATTTTGTCGCTGGGCCCACCCATTTTATGATTTTTTTGGCTGCACAACTGCATATGCGTGCAGTTATAATGTAATAAGTCGTTATTACATTTCTATTACATCTATTCTAGCACACTCATTTGAATTGTTTAGCATCACACTTAAGTTACTTTCACCCTCCTTCTTCTATCAGTATGTATGAATTATCATTATGCTGTCATTTGTCATTAGTTACAGTAATGCTATGTTCTGTTGTATTTACATGAAATTAATTCTATTTATTTTCACCTGGATATGTGAGCCAATCACATATTTTTGTGTTCATGATCAGAATAGCTTTAATCCATGTGAGGATGCCTTTGAGAAATACAGTGACACGTGTGATTATAACATCTGTAAAATTGTAAGGAAAAGAGTTCCTACTATGATGTAAAAAAAATACTCTGAGAGATTTATAACATAAAGCTCTATGAGAGCTAAAGAATGTTTGTGGAGAACTGTAGAAGGACAGGGAAAAATGACTCACTCTTCAAAGAGGTAAAAATGGGGTGGTTACATGTTAAGCATCATCTGCATGTAAAGCAGGCAGATGATGCTGGCCAAGCCATAAGCTGAGATTTAATGATTTCACCCACCCATGTCTGCCGCAATCAGTCCGGGCAGCAGACAGCTAACACGCGTACAGCCCATGGGCTTGCGGAGGGCCCGGGTGCAATTAGGGCCTTGCTGGGCATAACGATTCTATGACGGATGGATAGTTAGTGGTGGTGGGGCTCCGTGCGTATGAGGCACCCCTGAAAGGCGATGTCGATAGGTACACGTGCGGTCGTGTTTCATAACGCCCCACCAGCCCTTGCTGTTATTAAACGATGATACATGATGTGCTAAAAATAGTTACCGTCTGTGCCACTGCCTGAGCAATTATCACTCTGCTACATCTGTGAACCCTCTCTCTCCTCAACGCGCCACACTAAACAACAGTGACAGCCGTGCCATTCCATACTCCTGCCAGATTAAGTCTCCCACCAAAAAATGGGTTTGTAACCTTGTGTGTGTGTGTGTGTGTGTGTGTATGCGTATGTGTTGTGTGGTGTGTGTGTGTGTGTGTGTGTGTGTGTGTGTGTGGTGTGAGGGTCACAAGGCAGCTGAGGTGCATGTCAAGCGTTTTGCACCAGCGAGTTCCACTGGACCTCTCTGTGTTTTGACGTGTGCAGCTACAGGCTGTTTCTATTTACTTTTCTCCATCGCTCGCTCTCCCCCGCTGTCATCATTCGCACAAAAGCAATTGGGTGGGGTGTTTGGGGCAGTTCGGTGTGGAAGTGGTGTGGGTGTGGTGTGTGGTGTGGTGTGGGGCGGTGTGGATGGCTATG
>CM050209.1:27507500-27510000 GCA_027475355.1 Coilia nasus | reverse complement strand
CTCCGTCAACCAAGCATGTGTCTCCAAATGGCCACAAGGGGGCATTAATTAGCAGACTAATGCACTCAGAAACCCTCACAGGTACTGTTTGAATTTCATCTAATTGCCAGCTCAGACACACATCCTTTTATGAATGAATGACTCATTACTTTTGGCAGACCTCATAGCACAGATATTTGTATTCATTTGATATTTTCTCTAAAATTATTCCCTAGGGCTCATGCATATTTACCATTGCTCCATACATATTTACAGTGGATGCCTGAGGAAGCCTGATGTGTCACCGTTAATAAATAACTGACTGAGAAAGGACACGAATGGTTTAAATAATAATAATAATAATAATAATATAAGAACAGTGTGGCTGGAAAGAGAATGTTAAATTACCTATTCAAAATATTCAGCAAATGTATTCGTCTGTATTTCCGGCTGAGGAGTTTGAAAGGAAGAAAGTGTACTCGACTCTTAAGGTGGAAGCTGCAGAACAGTCTGGAAGCAGCTTAGCAGCCTTCCAGAACTCTGAGCATTCTACAGAGAGGAGCATTAGCATGACTGCTGTTGCTAACTTCTTTCAGGCATTGTATGTGTGTACCAGGCAAGATTCTCTTTCCTACCTCTTCCTCTTTCTATCCAGCAATTGGTTGTGGGCTCACGGGGCTAACTTTATCTCCATGTCCAGAATCCATCTGCCGCCTACTCCCACTGACACACACTGCTTTTTCGCTCGGCCTTCGAGGTTCCCATTTATTCTAATTAAAGCAATTGAAAATAGAATGGAGGTTGCATGTTTATGAGTGGCCACTCCTACTTAGCATTCTGAGTGGGGAGTCAGGTGTCTTCACAGACCGCCTCAGCTTTACCGAAAGCTACTCCGCTAATTTGCATTTATGTTTCTTCCTGTTATTTCCATATCTCAGACTGCAGGGGAAAAACTGTGTGTGTGTGTGTGTGTGTGTGTGTGTCTGTGTGTGTGTGTGTGATGTGTTGAAAGCTGGGGTAAGGACATATCAATCACGTTTTGCTTCACCTAACCAAGTTTGCCGTATGGTTGTGTGTGTGTGTGTGTGTGTGTGTGTGTGTGTGTGTGTGTGTGTGTGTGTGTGTGTGTGTGTGTGTGTGTGTGTGTGTGTGTGTGTGTGTGTGTGTGGGTGTGTGTGTGTGTGTGCGCGCAAGTGTCTGTGCGCGAGGGTGATGTGTGTGCGTGTGTGTGCCTCTGTATGTGAATACAACTATTTAAATGAGTTAGGAAGCCTAATATTTATTATGGACCCTGTAGTATTCGAGGTGAGGGCCAGTTTCCATTGAAGAAAACCCCAATGGTTACTAATAAATGCATCTATTTAACACAAACCATGTGCCCAAACAACACAAGTGCTGAATAATTTATTCACTATTCACTTAGGGACGTCTCTGGTCTATATGATAAGCTGTTTGTTTAAATAAGCCACATCATTCAGAGTAAAGCTCAGGCAGTCATGCCATAAGCAAATGAGCTCTCGTCTAGCATACAGGTCCTGCTTAATAACCTTCACTGTTGTATAAAGTATTGAGAAGTGGGCACCTCATTTAAAAAAAAAAAAAAAAAGTCCAAAAAAAGCACAGAAAGCATAAAAGGTGATCGATCGAGAAGACCAATCTACGCTCCGATCCACAAAATTATACGGTTCAACATAATCCCCCATTGCCTTTTAGTGCGGAACCAAAGGGTGTCTGAAGTCTGTAGTGTGCATACTGCAGAGGAAAGAAAGAAGTATACTGCTTACTGTGTGCAGCATACTGCACAGGGCAACAAAAGCACTGAACGCTGAATATGGATGGCTTCAATTTGCTGCGTGTGCTGTGGCAGGCTTCAGCGCACTTTGAGAGAGAGAGAGAGAGAGAGAGAGAGACTCCCTCCCTTTGAGAGGCTTAGGGTAGAATATGGATTCTTTGATTCACTGAACGTGGCGTTTTGCTTACCTGGACAGGAAAACTGCCGCACAAACTGGTGAGCAACAGCAGATGGAATAAATCTGGAACTGCGTGATTGATCGCTTGATTCGGAGGCAACAGCCCAAATCGAAGCAGGGTTTTTTAGCGAGAATCTGACTACTAATCTACATTTAAATCCATGTAGGGAAGTGGCTGTCTGCTCTCTTTCTCTCTCTCTGCCTCTCTGAAGTCAGCACTCTTCTACTTTCCTCGCAAAGTGCTAAAACCCTTTCAGTGCTGTCGCAAGCAGGAATCTTTGTTTTCCACAACACATCAATAAGTGTGTGTGTGTGTGTGTGTGTGTGTGTGTGTGTGTGTGTGTGTGTGTGTGTGTGTGTGTGTGTGTGTGTGTGTGTGTGTGTGCATGTGTGTGTGAGTGTGTATGTGTGTTGTTGTTGTTGCTGCACTCCTGCAGTTTGACTTTGCCAGTGTCACGACTTCAGTTCACAACAACCAAGAGAAAATTCCTCCTGTCATTCACTAAGCAGAATATGGCTTCCAGGTGGCAAACATCTTACATAATTCATTT
>CM050209.1:27477500-27497500 GCA_027475355.1 Coilia nasus | reverse complement strand
GCAGCTTATCAGATGATTAAAAGCATTAGCGCATAGGCTTTCAGTCTCTCAAATAGACCCTGACTACAAACTTACGGCGCATGAAATAATCATCCAAGCGTGACTGGCGCTCGTAAATTAGATACAGAATGCATTACTTTAGCAGCCTTGAATGAGAAATACTTCCCCACCACGCCTCTCTTCGATCCAGCTCTCCCTTCAATTATTCAAGGGAATACTCTTGCTTGGATCGGCCTATATTGTTTGTGTGTGTGTGTGTGTGTGTGTCTGTGTGTGTGTGAGAGAGAGAGAGAGAAAGAGTTTATGTGTGTGTGTGATGATGATGATGATGATGCTTGGATCGGCCTGTATCTTAGCGTCGGCATGTCAGTTTGTTGTCATCCCCAGCGGAGAACTCACAAGGTCAAACTCGCTGTGTTTACTCACACACCTCAGACTGCACACACCTGTAAGGTATTGGGCTCTTGCTTATTCCTTTTTATTAAATCAGACAGTTGATACACTCTATACACATACGTCAAGAACAACAAAGAAGACATGAGACTGATATTGGTTGCTGGATTTTGAAGAAAAAAATAAAAAAAATAAAAACACAAAACAAAAACAAAACCAAAACAAACACTGAATGGAAATTAAATGGCTTTCCAAATTCAAATGTGCATCATATCCTGTTGTTTTATTGCATAGTGGTGACTCTCTGTTGTGCTGTTGGGTATGAAGACACTTCACTGTGGAGTATGTGGAGGACGGGGCACCCTCACAAAGTAAGCCTCCTTCTGTAGGGGCGCATTTCTCTCAGTAAGAGCCCAGCTCAGATTATGACAATGAGTGAGGGGGTGGGGGCACTCCATTTGCCTGTGAGCGCTCTCCCGCACGGAGAAAAGAGGGCTATTGTGCTGCTGTGATTGTGTCCGATGTCTGTGCTTACAGACAGGGAGCGGTGATGGCGTGAGCATCTCTGTCGCACAAAGGATGAGGCCGAGCCCCTTACACCGCCAGGCTCTGCAACTGCCTCAAAGCTACCTTACATCAGAAACACCTGAAACACGGCTGGTACAGTACATCCATTTTGCCTCTCTCAAAGGACGCCTAGGCATATAGCTTACAGTAACGCAAATACTGACTAGCTCGAGACGGTTTTATCATTGGGTGAATGGGCAGGCCCCATGGGTAGGCCTGAGACGTTTGTTGTTTCTGGGAGGACATCTCATACTGGAGGCACTGGTGTTAGACTATCACTGTCTGTGTTATTCTTCACTGAGAGTGTTATTCTTCCTCTGCAGAATCATCAGACATAAGCACACACACACACAGACACATGCACGTATACACACACACACACACACGCAAACACCCACTCACATACACACACACCTCAGTGGCAATCGGGATGGTGACAGTCCAGTGATACCGGGTCTGTCCTAGCAGGGCCCCCACCCACGACCACGTACACACGATAAGCACACAACACACCACCACAAACAGCTGCTGTCACAGCCCTGCTGCTGACCTCGAGTGTGTGTGTGTGTGAGTGTGTGTGTGTGTGAGTGTGTGTGTGTGTGTGTGTGTGTGTGTGTTTCTGTGTGTCACTATCAGTGGAGCCCCAAGAGTCACACAAGTACTGATCTGGTTTAACTCAAGAGCATCCTTCCTTCGGATGACCACACACTGCCTGCCCTGTTGTGGCATCTATGTGTGTGTGTGTGTGTATGTTTGTGTACACGAGAAATCTTTGGGGTAAGATGTTTCTGTCTGTGGCTGGTTGTGTGAAGGGTAAGAAATGTATGTGTGTGTGTGTATGTGTTTGACAGAGAGAGTGAATCTTGGCTGAGAGAGGAGTTGTGTGTGCTTGTGTGCGTTCACGGAGGGGAAATGATCTGTGTGCGACTATTGTCTCAGAGGGGAGGTGTGTGAGTGTGTGTGTTTGCAGGGATGGAGGTGAAATGTGTGTATAACTCCAATGTGTTTGTGTGTGTTTGTGTGTGTTTGTCAATGTAACTAAAATGTGTGTGTGAGACTCAGATTTGTGTGTGTGAGTCAGATGTGAGTGTGTGTTTGTGTGTGTGACTCAGATTTGTATGTGTGTGTGTGTGTGTGCGTGTGTGTTTGTGTGTGTGTGTGTAACAGAGGTGGGGGAGGAACCCTGTGGGATAACGAGTGGATTAGCTGACAGCACATCTGATTCCCCTGCTTCCTGTCAGGGCTCCACGCTCTCAGCACTGCCAATGACTGCACTGCTCCCAAGGTTAACCCCCGCTGTCCTGCCTGTCTACATCACACACGCACACACACACACACACACACACACACACACACACACACACACACACACACACACACACACATCCGAACTAATGCATGCATGCATACACACACACACAGGCATGGAAACACAAACACACATTTACTTATACATGCACACACACAAGTAATGCATGCATGCCCACACACACACACACACACACACACATATTCAAATAAAGGCATACGCGCACACTCACAGTCTCATATACATACAACCAATCAGACACACATATGCTGTACACACTCAAGCATACACACTCACACAGAGACACACGCTCTCAGCTGTACAACTCATACTCATACAAATTCATACAGTATATGCAGGCCCTTTCTCAAACAGAGACTGCACCCAGACACTGTAACACACACTTATACATGCATTTAAACAGATAAGTGGATGCACACACACACACACACACACACACACACACACACACACACACACACAAGCACACACACACACACACACACACACACACACACACACACACACACACACACACACACACAAGCACACACACACACACACACATACACACACACTACCAGTGCCTCCATATTGAAAACGTCATCTCCACAGTGTGATCTTTCTCCCTAAAGCAGGTGGCTCACATGACAAGCAGTACAGTGTGGGACAGCTACAGGAATTTACATATAAACACATTTGGATTACAATTTACACCAGGGCCATGCCCACAGAAATGAAATGATAAATATGATTATTTATACAGTTGTTTTTTGGTCTACATGCTGAATACACAAAGCAACACATGGTTGGGTTACAATTCTCTGGTTTCATATACAACACATTCATGTGAATGTGAACGAACTGGTGTGGGAAGGTTTACACATGAAATCAATAGCAGAATATAAGTGAATACATCATAGGTAGTATTGCACAAATGCTCAAGTAGCATTCCTTTTTCCTGCCCTTGTTTTTCATCCATTATGCTTCTGCTTTCTTCTGTCTCCCTAACTCTATCTTTTATTAAACCTGTTTAACACACACACACAGGCACACATATGCACACACACACACACACACACACACACACACATATGCACACACACACACACACACACACACACACACACACTCAGTCATACTCAAACACATGTGTGTATGCACACATCAAGCATGCACACTCACACACTGATTTATCAATAAGAATAAGTAAATTCACAATGACAAAGTCGGCTACATGACTCAATACAGCTCCATGGTGATTGGCTGGATAAAAAAAAGTCTTAAGAGTAAAATGAAAAGATGCCATTCTGTTTTGACACGATTGCAGACATAAGCTTATAACAAACCAATCCATACACACACAAACGAACACAGACATACAGGACACACACAGCAAGGACGTTTTAGGGGAAAAAATAAACCAATCCATACACACACAAACCAAGACATACACACACAGCATGGACGTTTTAAGGGAAAAAAACAAGCAAAGATAAAGACGAGACTAAATAATTAATACAGACGCTGATTGATTGGAATGAGTTTTCTCTCGCTGACTTGGTTCAGTTGCTCTTTGGACTGTCTGCAAGCAGATACTGTGAGGTTTTTCGGTACAGAAAACACAAGACAGAAATGAAAAACATATATTTCAGTTAACACTTTTAAACCTTAAGACTTCTTCAAGCAAAGCCTTTAGTGAGGTCTAACCACAATATTTTACACTCCTTCTTTTACTACAGCCGTTATTAAGATTCAGAATCTTCAACAGGTACTTTATGTTCCTTTTTAAAGAAATCATAAGACGTGGGTCTTTTGTCTCGATCTTGTGGGTCTCTTACAGAATTGGCAAAGTGTGAGACGGTGATTAGAGACTGGAGTAAAGCTACTCGAGTCGGTGTCGAGTATAAGCTTTGAGCTTCTTTTAAAGAGACTAGGTAACAAGACTGGGACTTTTTTGGTCTTTGTGGCTAACACTGGGGCAACAGCCTAAATGATGCAACAGCCAACTGATGCAACAGGATAGAAATGCTAGGACGCTAAATGAACAGGAGACACTTCATTAGCAAGACTGATTGTGAGACTTTAAGCTAGCAGACTTTTATATAAGTTAAGAGGTAGCCTTTTCCCAAAGATTCCCCAAATCTCACACACGCACACTTGCCTTGTGTCTTTATTGGTACTCTTACTGGCATAGATATTCCTTTGTTATAACACCACTTAAAATATGTATATATCTATTTATATATTTATGCATGACTAAGCCAACCACCTCAACTGAAAATAAATGGTCGCAAAATATTATAAGGGGGAGACTCACAGTACATTTGTAAGATTTTGACCTGTTTGACCGTCTTTGTTAAAGTTCCAATAAGAAGAAAGCTCAGGCACAAAGGCCTTCCATATGCTTTAGTTGTTTTTTTTTTTCCTTTTTTTTGTTTGGTTCGCCTCCGTCATTTTCATTGTGTGGCCATTTCAGAGGCAGAATTCATTGAAAAGAATGCAATGAATTTCCTGTTAGTTCTGGGGGGGATATGTTGTGCTTTTCCTGTTGCCCAGAGACGACTTTTCCCTTTTCTTTCGACCCCCCCCCCCCCCTCCACCCCTCTCCCCCTGCCGCCTGGCTTCCCGTGTCGGAGGGGAGCAGGGAGTGCTCTGGCTGGCTGGCTGGCTGGCTGGCTGGCTGGCTGGGTGACTGGGTGTGCTCCCGGGGGCCAGTTGGAGGGGAGGAACTGGTCGTGGCTCCAGAGGAGAGCTGGGTGGAGGGTAGAGGGTAGAGGCCAGGGGCGGTCGGTCGAGTCGGTCTGTCGGTTGGTTGGTCGGTCAGTCAGTCGGTGGTAGCCTCCCCCCAGACACCGCTGCCCCCTGCAGGCACGGAGGACCAGTGTTTTGGAAGCCGGGCAGGCTGGTGAAGATGGTGGTGGTGCTGGTGGTTTCTGGTTGGGGGGGGGGGGGGGGGGGTATGTTGGGGCAGGGCAGGGGTGGCGAGGAGAGGTGGAGGGAGGTGCGTATAGCCCCGGGGAGAGAGAGGAGGTGCTTATGCCATGCTGCTGGTGGGCGTGCTCTGGGTGCTGCCAATGCTGGCGTTGGCACTGCTGTTCTCAGAGGGTGACGGGTTGGTGGGCACCGGCTGCCGCTTGGTTAGGCAACACTGACACCCTTTAATGAGGGATAGAGAGAGCAGAGAGAGAGAGAGAGAGAGAGACAGAGAGAGACAGACAGAGAGTGGGAGACAGAAAGAGAGAGACAGAGGGAGAGAGAGATAGAGAGAGAGGGAGTGAGGAAAAAACAGAAACAGAGGCAGAGACAGAGAAAGGAAAAAATAGAAAAAGATGGTGAGAGAGGGGAAAGAGAGAGAGAAATAGAGAAACAAGGAAAAGAGAGAGAGAGATGATTAGAGAGAGGTAGGGAAGAAGGTGGGAGGAAAGGAGAGAGAGAAGAGTGAGAGAGAGGGAAAAAAGCAGATAGAGAAAGAGAGAGGAGAAAAGAGACGTGAAAAACAGACAAATAGAAGGAGGGAGGGAGAGAGAGAAGAGAAGCTGTTTAACACTCCTTCATTAAAGTATTGTCAAAGGGGAGGGAATGCATGTTGCTCAGTGTGCTGAAGCACGTCTGCTTTGCCAGAGCAGTGCACTGTTGTGTTGATGTGAAGTGTTGCATGGAGACCTGTTGCTAGGCGATGGTGTTGTGTTGATAAGTGTTGCGTGGGGACCTGTTGCTAGGTGATGGTGTGCTGGGATGCTGGGGTGCAAAGCCTCACCTGTGAGATGAGCTGCTGTCGATCCCATAGCCAGAGCCACTGGGCGCCCTGCAGCACAGCACACTCAGTTAGAGATAGGATACTACACACACACACACACATACACACACACACACACACACACACACACACACACACACATACATACGCAGAGCAGGTTAAAGATAAGATTACACACACACACACACACACACACACGCACACACACGCGCCAGCCAGAGAAAGCATAACACAACACCACACAACACAACACACAAACGGTAACTGAGAGGATAACACAACACACACACACACACACACACACACACACACACATGGTTAGAGGCAGAATAAGATGACGTACACCATGGACACAGGGGTTAGAGGGAGAACAATCTTGGGAGAAACAAGCACATGTACAATAGACAAGGTAGAAGCTGTTGTAGTCATGACTTACCTGTGCGGATTTTAATGAACCACAGTGCGCCGATCAGAAGAACTCCTATGAGAAACCCACCAAAGGCTATGCCCAGGACAGCAGTCAAGTCAAACTCTGGACAAGGTCCTAACAAAAACACACACATACACACACACACACACACACACAGATGCATACACACACATAAAGACAGTTCATAAACACACATGCATGCACACACACACATATACACATATACACACAGACACACAGACACAGACACAGACACAGACACACACACACACACACACACACACACACACACACACACACACACACACACACACACACACACACACACACACACATGCACAACAGATAGCCAGACAAACATTTAAGGCACATATATACATTTGTAAATGATTACACTTTGGTTTCCCTGCCAACATCTCTCCTATTTTGTGTAATACCTTGTTTAGGCTTTAAATCATTACACTTATAGCCCAATAAAACAACACCTCTCTTTTGTTGTTACCGGCAAGAGAGCCAACAACTGTTTTCATTTAGTTTCCCATCTGTTAATGGATGCACCCACTTACACACTAAACCATCCATCCATCCATGCATCCATCCATGTATGCATCCATCCATCCGTGCATCCATATGTCCATCAATTCATCTATCCATCTATTCATCCATCCATCCATCTATTCATTCATCCAGCCGTCCGTCCGTCCATCCATCCATCCATCCATCCATCCATCCATCCATCCATCCATCCATCCATCCATCCATCCATCCATGTGTTTAAGTGCAGCCTCTTGAGAGGCCGGTATTCAGCACTTTGTGTTGTAGTTGTGTGCTCTAGAGTGGCTATAGGTGAAATGTAGAGTGATGTAAGCCCCCATTGCCAACACAGACAGCTTAGCACAGACGTACACAGACACACAGATACACACACACACACACACACACACACACACACACACACACACACACACACACACACACACACACACACACACACACACACACACACACACACACACACACACACACACCACACACAGAGAAGGCCACAGGGATACAGCCAAAGACAGACATTCAAACGATGAGATAAAAGCAGAGACACAGACACCAACAGGGACAGAACCCTGCAGAGACAGAAAGAGGGACAGAGAGACAAAAAGAGAGAGAAAGAGAGAGAAAGAGAGAGATAGAGAGAGAAAGAGAGAGATAGAGAGGGGTACACACATGCACACAGGGAAACAGACGTGCTCCCCTAGGGCAACCAAAAGCAAATCCAACCCACACATGTTCATCCAGAAATGAAATGGACAAAGAGGTGACAGAACAGAGGAGGTGAGGTGAGGTGAGGTGAGGTGAAGAGGAGAGGAGAGGAGAGGAGAGGAGAGGAGAGGAGAGGAGAGGAGAGGAGAGGAGAGGAAAGAAGAGAAGAGAAGAGGAGATGAGAGGAGAGTTTAATCACTCCTTTATTAAATCATTGTCAGACAATTTCACAAAACCACATCAACAGCACAGCTCACATTCTTCTGTGAATTATATAGCCCCAGGAGGAGGAGAGTAGAGGAGAGAAGAGGAAAGGAGAGTAGAGGAGAGGATAGAAGAGGAGAGGAGAGGAGAGGAGAGGAGAAGAGAGGAGAAGAGGGGAGAGGAGAGGAGGTGAGAGTAGAGGAGAGGAGGGGAGAGGAGAGGAGAGGAGAGGAGAGGAGAGGAGAGAAGAGGAGAGGAGAGGAGAGGAGAGGAGAAGAGGGGAGAGGAGAGGAGAGGAGAGGAGAGGAGAGGAGAGGAGAGGAGAGAAGAGGAGAGGAGAGGAGAGGAGAGGAGAGGAGAGGAGAGGAGAGGAGAGGAGAGGAGAGGCTAGGCAGTGCTGTGTGCCTGAGGCCGATGATATGTCCCTGCCCACCCTCCATAAACCCCCACCACCCACAACAACCCCCACCCCACCCCACCCCCCTCAGATGGACACGCAGAGTGCCGACACACACCATGCAGACAGCTGACCCAACCGTCTGCCAGCTTTGCCAGGCTCAGGAGCTGGCACTTACGGTCCTGCTCTCATCTCCCCTCTTCTGTCCTTTCTCTCTTCTCCTCTCCTCTCTTTCCTTTCTTTCCTCTCCCATCCTCTCCCCGCTCTGCTGCCTTGCTCGTCTGTCTGCCATTCCTCATTTCTGCTTTTCACTCCAATTTCTTCATATCCCTTCCTCTCCTCTCTCCACCCCAACTCTCATTTCTTCTCAAATACTCACCTCTCAACTCTTTTAGCTTTCTCTCCTCCCCTGATCATTATGATTCCCTCTCACCCCGTCCCCTCTTGTCTCCTTTTCTCTCCTTTCCTCCCCTTTCCTCTCCTCTCCTCCCCTCTCCTCTCCTCTCCTTTCCTCTCCTCTCCTCTCCTCTACTCTCCTCTCCTCTCCTCTCCCCAACTCCCATCCCAAACATTCCCCTCTCAACCTGTTCTCCCTCAGTTCTAATCTCCTAACCATTCTTCTCTTAATCTATGCTCCCCTGCCCTATCCTACCCTTATTCCTCCTGCCACATCATCTCTTCTCTCTTCCTCTTTGTTCTCCTCTCCTCCTTCCCTGTGCTTTTATTCCTCTCCTGGCCTCTCCTCTTTCCTCCTGCCCGGCCCTCTCTCCTCTCCTCCATTTTCTTCTCCACTCCTTTCTCGTGACTTTTTCTCCCCTTATTGTTCTTGCCCCATGCTCTCTCCTCCTGCCAAATCCTCTCTTCACTCTTCTTTTTTCTTCTCCTCTCCTCTCCTCTCTCCCCCTGCCCTCTCCTCTCCTCTCTTTCCCTTTCTTCTCCTCTCCTTTCCCCTCATACCCTCTCCTCTCTTCCTTTCTTCTCCTCTCCTTTCCCCTCATACCCTCTCCTCTCTCCTCTCTTCCTTTCTTCTCCTCTCCTTTCCTCCTCATACCCTCTCCTCCCTTTATTCCTGTTGCCCCATCCTCTCTCCTCCTGCCTGCTTCCCTTTGTCCTCCTGCAACCCTCTCCTCCATCCCTTCCTCTCTCTTCCTCTCTCTTTCTCTCTCTCTCTCTCTCTCTCTCTCTCTTCCTCTCTTCCTCTGCTCCCTTGGCTCTGTGGAGGACAAACTGTTCCAGTGTGGATGTGGTAATCTTGGGGAGGAAGCTAATCACTCCCCAGAGAAAAAGCCATCCTGCTGCCCTCTCTGCCCTGTCTGCACACACACACACACACACCCACACAGGCACGCACACACTCACACACACACACACAGCACGACTCACCTGCCCCTGCTGTCCCCTGCATCCGCTAGTCACCCCCCACAGCATCCCTATCCCCCCACCACACACACACACACACACACACACACATTTCCTCTAAACACCTATCTGTGCAGTGGCGGGCAACACAGGACATGGGAGACAGGGGGGTGATAGATTGCAGGAAGCAGAGATAGAGAGAGAGAAAGGTGAGAGAGAAAGAGGGGTGAGAGACCGTGATTAAAAAAACAAAACAGCAATGCAGGTGTTTATTTGCATTCTCTGCCTAACACACAGAACATGCTGGCCTGTTCCTGCCATGCAGCTTTGCATGCCGAGGTTACACACACACACACACACACACACACACACACACACACACACACACACACACACAGGAACACACACACACACACACACACACACAGGCACACACACACACACACACACACACACACACACACACACACACACACACACACACACAGGCACACACACACACACACACACACACACACACAGAAACACACAGGCACACACACACAGAAACACACACACACACCCCTGCACACGAACGAACATACACACACACACACACACACACACACACACACACACACACACACACACACACACAACAAAACTAAAACCTGCTACAGTAGTTTAGATGGGAAAGGGATGGCATACAAAAAAAAATATCAGTTAATACACAGATGAGTAACGAGACAATTTATTTATTTACATTAGCAGAGTTATACTGAATATTTACATTTTTACTTGTGACTTTTATTCATTACCTGACTCAAACCTTTGTTAGCAAGCTTCAGATGATATAGCAAGTGGCCAATGTGTCTCTTTTGCTCACTTTGGACACAAACATGTCTTGTGGGATTTGATTAATAAAACCATGTGTGTAGTAGGTATCGATGCGAAAGGTGATGCTATTGAGTTAGTTATGTTATGATATGTTATGGTGACATGTCAATCATTACAGTGCCTACTTATGTCGTGTTTGATGGGTGTGCATGCCACTCAGAAAGAAAGTCAAAACAGGTTGTCACTGTAATTTGACAAAAAATCTATAGAACCCCTTTAAAATGACACAGTTTTCGGTACGGAAAGCCTCAATTATTAACTCTTATCCTTCCCAATCTAAGCCATCTAATAGTCTGAAAGAGGGTGGGGGGGGGGTGGAGGCCCCTCTCTCTCCCTCTCCTCTCATCAGGAAATCGCAGGGCGCCTAATGTGGCAAGTCAATTACGGGTGTTTTAATTAAAAAAGGAACTTTGTTGTTTGTGCCGGGAGGGCTGGGGGGGCTATTTACCAAGCGACACTCGAGTGGTGAATGCAGTGCTCGCGGCGGGGGGTTAGGCAGCTGTTTCCTTACGGCGTGGCTGTGGGGCGGCTTTTATGCCAAGCTCATTTATTTGCTTTACAATACAAGAGGAGGAAAAGAGACTACCGAGAATAGAGGGAGATACAGACCAAAAAGGACTAAAAAGAGAGAGAGTGTGTGAGAGAGAAAGATACACACAGAGACACAGAGAGAAAGACAAAGAATGAGAGAGAGACAGATAGAGAGATGGATTGAATAAAGAGACAGAAAAAGGGAAAGAGATGGTATGAAATTATATAAAAGAAAGAGAGAACTTGTGTCTGTGAGAGAAATGAAAGATGACACAAAAGAGAAAGAAAGAGAGCAAAAGCCAGAGACAGGCAGACAGACGGTGGGAGGGTGAGACAGTTAGAGGGTGAGAGGGTAAGAGAGTGAGAGAGTAAGAGGGTGAGACAGTAAGAGGGTGAGAGGTTGAGACAGTAAGAGGGTGAGACAGTAAGAGGGTGAGAGGTTGAGACAGTAAGAGGGTGAGACAGTAAGAGGGTAAGAGAGTGAGAGAGTAAGAGGGTGAGACAGTAAGAGGGTGAGAGGTTGAGACAGTAAGAGGGTAAGTGGGTAAGAGGGTGAGAGGGTGAGACAGTAAGAGGGGAGAGGGTGAGACAGTAAGAGGGTGAGAGGGTAAGTGGGTAAGAGGGTGAGAGGGTGAGAGGGAGAGAGGGCAAGAGGGTGAGAGAGTAATAGAGGACAGGGTGAGTGGGAGAGTGAATAAGAGGGAGAGACAGTGAGAGGGTGACAGAGTTAGAGGGTGAGATAGTAAGAGGGGAGAGGGTGAGTGGGTGAGTGGGTGAGAGGGTGAGAGGGTGAGAGTGCCATCCGAGGCCTGGATGCCCCATCAGAGCTGTTTGGGCCGCAGGTCCAGCTGAAAGCTGAACAAACAGAGGCAGGAAGCGGCAGAGCAGGTGGAGAGCGGAATAGCGGGGTGCAGACTCCTGTGTCCACACAGCTCCCAAACAGGAAGGACAGCCCGGGGGGGGGGGGGGGGGGGCACCAGCCCTTCATCACATCCTGCACTCTAAACAGATTCAAACAACCACACACACACACACACACAAACACCTCTCACACACTCTCAACCACTAGGGGACGCTCTTGGGTGGATACTGGGTCAGGACAGGACCTTTGAACAGACTAAGTCGTAAAGCTATATTGAGGAAGGTAGAGCAGGCGCACGGAGGCTGAATAGTTACAACACAGAAAACAACACATTCAATGCATGGAAACGCTGAAGATAGGCTGAGACCCAAAACGTTTTTTCTTTCGTTCGTTCTTTTGTTCGTTCTTTTGTTCGTTCTTTCGTTGTTTCTTTCGTTGTTTCTTTCGTTCTTTCTTTCTTTCTTTCTTTCTTTCTTTCTTTCTTTCTTTCAGAGGCTGACCACCAGCTCCATGCAGTGGCTGTCTGGCAAAGCTCAGTGTCCTTCATTGACCTTGTGTTGGCTAGTCATGTTAGACTGACTGCCACAGGCCCACAGAAATTACCCATCTGGCACTAATCACCAATGAAGACATTACGTATGATTTCAGGGGATCTGCCTCTGAACATGCCAAAAATATTGTCCTTACATAATGGGAGAGAGAGAATGGGAGCAAGAAGGACAGCGATAGAGGAGGAGGAAGAGAGAGAGAGAGACAGAGAGAGAAAGAGAGAGAGTAAAAGATGGAGTGTGTCCTCTTTAAAGGAGAGAAAAATGAGATTACAGGAAAAAATAACCAGTTGGCCAAGTAAGGGATTTGTGTGCGTGGCAAAAACATGACCTCTCTCTGTTTTGCATGCTTCAGTTTTTGTGTTTTCGTGCGCGTGTGCAAATGAGAAATAATGGTGTTTCCTGCTGGCAGGCGGAGAGGAATGTGCGTCTCGTTCCTGACTCATCTGCCTGACGATAATCAGTGCCTTTGAAGATCCGCACCTTCCCCTCTTTGTGTTGCCTCGGACAATAGCGCCAGTGGCCCGTGTTTGGCTGGCCACCGCCGGCCGCACGCCCAGACCTCCGACACAATCAATCCCAGCAGGCTCGTTATTTCTGATTGTGGCCACAAGGTCAGGCTGCAGGCCTTCCTCACTGCTGACCGCTTAAGCCCCCCCACCCCCACCCCACCCCAGCCCTCCTGTCCCGCCTCAACGCACAGCCCCTTGCCAAACACCCCCCACTCACACACACACACAGACACACACACACACTCAGCTGACATCCTGGCCCCATCGCCATGGCTACGCTCAAAGCCGCAGGCGAGCACAATCTGGAGGCGGGACTATGATAACCTGTTGCCGAGGCAATGCGATACGGAATATTCCAGAAGGACGTGTTTGCTAGTGAGTCAGGGCTCGGAATCCGGTATGATAATGTTGTCAGGCCTATTGTTTTCTGTGGAGTGTGCCAGTGATATATAGACAGATTTTTGTGAATGAGTTTTTTATAAACTTTTTCTTTTTATAGTCTTACGTTCCTTTATTTGTTTTATTTTCTTTTGTGTATTCTTTCTTTGTACTTCTATTTTCTTTCCCTAAATACAGTAATAAAAAAAAAAATATATATATATATATATATATATATCACTGCTCAAAAGTAACGAACAATTTTTGACAATTGATATATAAAAAGCAGAAAACTAATGTCCATATTTTCCCTTCTAACACAATCAATAAGTAATATGTGGTCATATGATCCATCTGATACCAGACTAAGTGGATGACAAACAGGTAGGCAGTGAGAGGTGGCATTTGCTTTTTTGCGTCTTTTAGAAAGTTCACTTACCTTGAAATGGCTTTTGGGTGCGAATAACTTCAAAGTTTCTCTTTGCTCTTGCTCCTCCTGGGAAGCATTTCTGTTTGACAAAACACAAATGGGAATATACTTCAGATCAGAATAAACATACTCTATGTAACTATTAAGTTTCAGCGGTGCACACTGTACATCCAACTTCCCTGCATTCATTCAGGTTTTAAAAAGCCAGTCTCATACAAGAGGAGAGAAAAATGCATTTCACCCAAAGCTGTATATCTCAAGGGTTTGTGGAGGGATTATAACGCTGCTGCTCCCTAACGAAAGAAGATGATGAAAAAGAAAAGGGATCCTCATGAAGACTTAAAACGGTGCCTTAGCCTGTGGTCCAACAGCTTCACTCCCATTCTTGACTTGTAAGCTTATCCAGACGGTCTTATCCAGAATGACAGTTATTTCACAGGGTTTTTAGTTACAGTCTCTGGAGCAGTGTGGGGTTAGATGCCTTGCTTTAGCCACGGATGAAGGTACAGGAGAGCACTAGTTGTTCACTCATCCACCCCCATTCTTCCTACTGGAATGGGATTTGAACCTGCCTCCCACCAATCCCCAAGACCAACTGTCTAACCACTAGACCACAACTACTTCTTGTAAGTGTATAGTTAGAAAGTGTAGATAACATGCAATTTTAGCTCATTACATTACATTACATTACACTTAGCTGACGCTCTTATCCAGAGCGACTTACAGATATTTACAGGGTTTCAGTTATAGTCCCTGGAGCAGTGTGGGGTTAGATGCCTTGCTCAAGGGCATCTCAACCATGTGTAGGGCAGGATTCGAACCTTCCGATTGCAAGACCAACTCCCTAACCACTAGACCACAGCTGCCCCCATTACATTACACTCCGTTTTAGCGAATGGTTTTGTTCAGAGTGACTTAGTGAACTACTGTAGGCATGGCAAAGGTCCCCCTGAAGTGCTGCGGGGTTAGAAGCCTCACTCAAGGAGCACCCTGGATGAGGGTGCAGGAGTGCTGGTTATGTACTCCACAACCCACATTTTTTTCAGTTGGAACAGGAATCAAAGCTGCTCTCCTCTGATCCCAAGACCAACTCCTTAACCATTAGGCCACAACGTCTCCAGCAGCACTACTATGGTATTACACTACAGAGGTATGTGCAGCAGGGTTTTTCCCAGCACAAATGCCAAAGCACTGAGCTTAAGTGTTTCTGCAGGAGGCCTGAGACAGACGAAGGTGAAGAGGTAGGTGATGTGTCAGAAGGAATGTTAAACAACAGTGAACCCAGATCACTCTTAAGCCCTCGGAAAAGCTAAGGGAAAAAGACTCCGCAGTTTGAATTTATTCAGCACTGTGTGCTGGACAGATGGATACTGCTCCAGAAACCAGAACATCTCTCCTACATATAAAACAGTTAAATTATATCAACTGTAGCTAACAGTTACTCAGTTACATGAGTATGTCCCTGTACGTTTGACCTGCCAGTGTGATGGTTTTCAGCTTCTTTACTCACTCACTCACTCACTCACTCACTCACTCACTCACTCACTCACTCACTCACTCACTCACTCACTCACTCACTCACTCCCTGATTCACTCACTCACTCACTCACTCACTCCCTGATTCACTCACTCACTCACTGACTCACTCACTCCCTGATTCACTCACTCACTCACTCACTCACTCACTGATTCACTCACTGACTCACTCACTCCCTGATTCACTCACTCACTCACTCACTCCCTGATTCACTCACTCACTCACTCCCTGATTCACTCACTCACTCACTCACTCCCTGATTCACTCACTCACTCACTCACTCCCTGATTCGCTCACTCACTCACTCACTCCCTCCCTGATTCACTCACTCACTCACTCACTCCCTGATTCACTCACTCACTTACTCACTCACTCACTCACTCACTCACTCACTCACTCACACACTCACTCCACTAATCATACACTCATTCAAATAGTTATTCACTCACACACTGCCTTAAGCTTTCACTTCTATCATAAACTCATTTACTTTCATTCAATCAACTACTTCCCTCCTTACCTTAGACCCAGTCACCCATGCCCTCCCTTCTTACCTTAGAGACACCCATCTCCTCCCTCCTTACCTTAGAGTCAGTCACCTATCCATTCTCTCCCTCCTTACCTTAGAGACACCCATCTCCTCCCTTCCCTCCCTCCTTTCTTAAGACTCAGTCATCCATCCCTTCCCTCGCTCAGACTCAGTCACCCATCCATCCTTTACCTTAGAGTCAGTCACCCTTCCCCTCCCTCCTTACCTTAGAGTCAGTCACCTATCCATTCTCTCCCTCCTTACCTTAGAGTCACCCATCCATCCCCTCCCTCCTTACCTTAGAGTCAGTCACCCCTCCCCTCCATTCTTACCTTACACTCAGTCACCCCCTCCCTCCTTACCTTAGACTCAGTCACCCATCCATCCCTCCTTACCTTAGAGTCAGTCACCTACCCCTTCCCCTCCCTCCTTACCTTAGTCAGTCACCTATCCATCCCCTCCCTCCTTACCTTAGTCAGTCACCTATCCATCCCCTCCCTCCTTACCTTAGATTCAGTCACCCATCCCTTCCCCTCCCTCCTTACTTTAGAGTCAGTCACCCATCCCCTCCCTCCTTACCTTAGAGTCAGTCACCCATCCCCTCCCTCCTTACCTTAGAGTCAGTCACCTATCCATTCTCTCCCTCCTTACCTTAGACTCAGTCACCCATCCATCCCTCCTTACCTTAGAGTCAGTCACCTATCCATTCTCTCCCTCCTTACCTTAGACTCAGTCACCCATCCATCCCTCCTTACCTTAGAGTCAGTCACCCTTCCCCTCCATCCTTACCCTACACTCAGTCACCCCCTCCCTCCTTACCTTAGACTCAGTCACCCATCCATCCCTCCTTACCTTAGAGTCACCCATCCCCTCCCTCCTTACCTTAGACTCAGTCACCCATCCATCCCTCCTTACCTTAGAGTCAGTCACCCATCCCCTCCATCCTTACCCTACACTCAGTCACCCATCCCCTCCCTCCTTACCTTAGAGTCACCCATCCCCTCCCTCCTTACCTTAGAGTAATCCATCCATCCCCTCCCTCCTTACCTTAGATTCAGTCACCCATCCCTTCCCCTCCCTCCTTACCTTAGAGGTTGTACAGAAGTGGATGTCACAGTCCAGCTCCCAGCTGCTGGGGGCCAGGTCATGGATGGGCTCCAACGAGAAGCTGATTCTGTTTCGATGCAGACAGCCGGCCGTGGGGCAAGGCTCCGGTCGGAAGGGCAGCTCTCTGCTCAGCTCCGTCCCGTCCCTGGAGCGCACCACACACTCCGTTACCTTGAAGAGGATC
The DNA here is from genome assembly GCA_027475355.1 of Coilia nasus. Classification (NCBI taxonomy): domain Eukaryota; kingdom Metazoa; phylum Chordata; class Actinopteri; order Clupeiformes; family Engraulidae; genus Coilia; species Coilia nasus. The sequence goes on along the minus strand of CM050209.1, from coordinate 27,480,330 downwards.
TGCACGCCACCCGCCATCTCACCCACGATCTGGGGATAGACAGGGGTAGGGGGTGGGGGGTGGTGTGGGGGTGAAAAGGGGAAGTAGTGGGGGATTAACAACTGACACAAATCGACGATTGCCCAGTTCTTATTTTCAAGTCTACTATTACTACTAGTCTGCTATTGTTCATAGCTAATACAATTTAGGTGATTTTCATTGCCGTCTGCTTCCATCCCTCTGTGAATGAATGAATTAATTAATTAGTCAATCAATCAATCAATCTGTCAAACAATTCTATGGCTCAGATCGAACAAGGAGGTTTATAAAGGTTAGCTTTGTGTAATATGGCACAAGGATTCTGGGTTAGACTCTCCAGGGCGATTAGTGCATATTAGCATGTGTGCGATTAACAGTGTAAAATGGAGGGTGTGTTTGGCAGTTAAATAAAGTGGAGAGTGTGATTAATAATGAAAATCAGAGTGAGTGTTTGGGAATTAAGGTGGACTGTGTGTTTAGCAGAAATAGCTAGAGTGTGTAGAACACTGGAATACGTGTGTAGCAGGCAGGGTTCAAGTGTGCGTAGCAGCAAAAGTGTGTGTGTGAACGTTGGAGTATGTGTGTTTAGCGGTAAAGGTTGGAGTGTTGGTGCAGTAGTCAAGATTATTGTGAGCATTTTGGAATGGTGTGTAAGTGTGTGTGTAGCGGTTAATGTTTGTGTGTGTCTGTGTGTGTGTATGTGTGTGTGCGTGTGTGTGTGTATTCAACAGTGAGGGTAAAGTGTGTGTCTGTGTGTGTGTGTGCAGTGGTTAGATAGTCTATGTGTTTAGCAATAAAGACTGATTGTGTGAAGCAGGGAAGAGGAAATGTATGCAGTGATGAAGATATATCGGGTGTGTGTTACGGTAGGCACCTCTGCATAGATCCTCTTGTCTGTCTGCAGTGGAGTCTTGGGGTTCAGGGCATTCCTGTACTCAGGTGAGGCGTACAGGTGAACCTCCATGGGAATAGTAGACGTCGAATTTGAGTTTGTCGGTGTCCGTGGGAGTGTTGGATCGATGACATCTACTGGGCACAAATACAGTACTGAGCGTCAATACATGCAGTAACAACTAGACCTAACTTGCATGAAATATCGTGTTACTGATATATCACTTTTCTCTCTAGAGATATGGCAATGTCTAGTTTTTGGATATTAAAAATAATGCCAAACTCCGTGACTTTTTCATGCTGCATTATCTAAAAGCTACCAAGTAGAAAAGGTCATCAGGCATCAGGCACAGGGACTAAACTCACACCGTGCCAAGTGTAGAAATGCCAAGTGTTATTTGTCTGTCAACAACAACAACACAAAGCAGAACAGCGTCAGTGATTACACATGGAGTTGACAGGAAAAGTAAGAGAAATCCCTGATGAAGAAGTCTTGTGTCATTTCCACTGTGAGAACTGGGTTTAGGGTAGAAGTAGGGTTGTCCAGTCATCTCATGAAGGGCCCATGCCCAAAACGACTCATTAAATGACACTTTTTTGAGTACATAACACTGGTGTTGCGTTCTATAATTTTTAATTGATTCACCTGGTGCTGTCCAGCACCCAGACTATTACTGTAAGACGGCTGTGCGTACTTATCTAGACTACATATCTCTGTCTAGCATTGCCTACAACACTACAGTACGTACTGTATCTCTGTCTAGCATTGCCTAGAACACTACAGTACGTATCTCTGTGTAGCATTGCCTAGAATACTACAGTACATATCTCTGTCTAGCATCACTTAGAACACTACAGTACATATCTCTGTCTAGCAATACCTGGAAAACTAAAGTACATATGTCTGTCTAGCATTGCCTAGAACACTACATTACATATCTCTGTCTAGCATTACCTAGAACACTACACTACATATCTCTGTCTAGCACTTGATCAAAGCATCTAACCCCACACTGCTCCAGAGACTGTGACTGAAGCACTCTAAGTAATTGTAAGTCGCTCTGGCTTAAAGCATCTGCTAAGTGTAGTCTAGCATAATACTGCTCTAACTATTCAGGTCCCTCTTACCTGGGGAACTGTCCTCTTCGCCAATCAGCAGCTGGATGACAGGACCTTTGGTTCGGATCTCTGAATAACTGTTGAAGGAGTCCGTGGTGAAGTGGCTCATGGACTCCTGCTGCAGTTCTCTGGCGTTTTCCGGCATCCTCACCCCAGCATTGGGAGGAGGGATCAGGCTCGAAAACCCAGAGATCTTCAGCAGGCCGTTAGTCTGTGGAAAGATGCACAGGACACTATTGAAAATTGTGTAGAGAAGATGACATGGACAATATTTACAAGCTTTCAGCATTTTGCTATGTGTGTTTGTGTGTACACGTGTGTGTTTGTGTATGTGTGTGTGTGTGTTTGTGTGTGTGTGTGTGTGTTTGTGTGCGTGCATGCGTGCGTGCGTGCATGTTGTATTTACTGATCTATTCATTTATTTAACTGGACGTTACTTAAACAGTGCTATTAAATATTTTTTTATGTTTTGTTTTGTGTTTTGTTCTTGAAAAAAGTGTTTTTTCTTAACACAGCCCCCCTTAGTGTCTCCAAGTAAATGGACACTCTTATAAAGGTGGACTGTTTTCCCTTCCCCTCACCCTGTGCATGTGTTTTCAACTGAACTGATCAGAGTAACCGGCGAATACGGAAGTAGTCATGTCCACCGAGGTAAATAAAGTCAGAATTTCTTTCTTTCTTTCTTTGAGAATTTCACGTGATCCTACTTCACAAGACTTGTAAGGCTGACGGTGCCGGGGCGGCCACCCAGATATTGCGACCGTGGTATTCCGTTCACAGAGAGGGGGCACGGTCGAGAATG
>CM050209.1:27470000-27472500 GCA_027475355.1 Coilia nasus | reverse complement strand
ATTAGCGTCTCATACAAGAACCAACAAAGATATGGGTGGCGGAGAGAAACAACGGTTCATAAGTTCAGGGGAAAAAATGACACGCGCATGCTTTACGTTTTCATGTTTAAATACCAACTGGGTGGTGAAACCGAAAAATGTGTCAAAGGAAAATTAAACTGTGAAATTAAACTTTGACAGAAATAAAACAATTCTGTTTACTTTTAACAAAGGGTTATCCAGTAAAATGTCAGTGTACTCCAGCTGGAATTAAACACAGCCCACATGCTTTTCTCATCTCTACACTGACTTCTGTATTTCCCTCGCTTTCTCATTCTCTGTCTCTCTTTCTCTCTCTCTTTCTCTCTCTGTCATACGCACATGCACACACTATTTATATCAGACTAGTAGTCACTTTTGCTGTGTTCTTTCTGCGTTTACTGCAAAGCAGAACACAAGAAACTAAAAAGAATAAACACGCACACACACACACACACACACACAGATACACACAAACACACACATGCAAACAGAACCCCAATTTATGCACCCCCATCACACATGTTGGCAAACGTTTGCAAGCATCTCTGTGTCAAATTTCTATTGAGCTCAGTAATCAGTGGCAGAATGATTCCAGTGCGCCTTTAATATGTATGGCTCATAAAGTGGAGGCGAAGCCCTGGGGATGTCTGTGCGCTGCACAAACAAGGTTAATTGCCTCTCCAAAGTGGCCACGGGTCGCACAGCTGGAGTCGCTGTCACTGTCAAACAGCTGGCACTGAGGTCCCATATGGGCCTTCAGTATGGGTGTGTGTGTGTGTGTGTGTGTGTCTAAGAGAAAAAAGAGAGAGAAACAGAGAGAGAGAGAGAGAGAGCGAGAGAGAGAGACAGAAAGAGAGAGAGAGAAACAGGGAGAGAGGAAGCGAGAGAGTATTTGTGTGTGTTCGCGTTTGAGCAACTCTCAATTTGATGCTATCCCTGGGTCATTCTCTGGTATGATAAGGGTGTGTGTGTGTGCGTGTGTGTGTGTGTGTGTGCGTGTGTGTGCGTGTGTGCGTGTGTGTGTGTCATCCAAGGCTCTGGGGCTGTAAATAAATCATGTCCTTGACATAGAGGTAGAGGGACCAGGTCTGGGTACTATGCTGACATCAGCAGCATCAAATGTGTCGTGCGCATTCATAGGCCTAATGTAAAGTTTAGATTTGGATTAAATAGAAAGTGTGGAGTTTGACTCATGAATTTCGAAATGAGACTTAATATTAGGTTTTGAATTTGACCTAATATGTTCTTTGGCTTAAAGGAATTTTGGGGATCAACATTCAATCAGCGGTTGGGCGATAAGACTGAAAGTACGCCATACATTAATGTCTGCACTTAGAGTCTGAATGCATCTGCACTGCGCAGGAAGTGAGGTCATAGCATGGGCACTGCTAAGGAAGTGAGGTAGCACCACTTACATGAATGCTGAGGTCAGGGTTCCCTTTGATGTTCACAAATATTTGTGCTGTGGTGTTACTGGTGGTGATGAACACCATCGATGGCTTGAGATCTGTTGGAAGCGTCATCTCTAATATGATGTGTTCCTGCAAAAGAACACAGAATCACATACCAGTGAGCTGCAAGTACACAACAGACAGATCATTCAAATGTGCACACACACACACACACACACACACACACACACACATGCGTACACACTCAGGCATACGCACACAAGCACACGCACATGTACACGTTTGTGAGCTTTATAAAGGGTGTATAACATAAGACATACAATCAACACCCCCCCCCCCCCCACCCTCAGCCTTCAACAGAGGGCTTCAGTGATGAAAACATCACAAGCTTGCGTTATATATATATTATATGTCTCAGAGTGAGAAAGCTGGCGGATGACAGAAAAAAACAAAAAAGTCTCCATTACAGTTCCGACGTTATCTCCCCGGCAACAATCAGTCTGCATTCCGAGCAGCCCTGTGCATTTAGGGAGCCGTCTGGCGTAAACAACGGAACGTATAGCGCCGAGGAGAGCGCGGAGCGGAGCCGAGCAGCGCGTTCCCACAGGAACTCTCCCCGCGATTAGGAGGAAGAAGAAATCAAGCACTCTAAACATTTTGGGCCTCTCTGGCGCTTTGTTGCTGTTGTTGTTGTTTTGCAGGCACGCAGGCGCGGTGAGCTGAGGTCCAGCACAGTCCAGTTTATCCATTTGGAGATGAAGATGTCATATCTACCCATAGGCGGTTGTGCTGGACTGATAAAATATACTGAAAAGTATTCCATATTTGATCACATTTGTCCAAACCTACAGTATATTTCCATTAGATAACACTGGCATGGGTATTGGTGATATGCAATTTTCCACTGCGTGGGTTTTATTCTTGTCTCTATTCTTGTCAGTATTTTTGTTATTTTCTTTTTCCAATTCGTGTAATTCCTGGTTATTATGTGTTTGTGTTTTCTGATTATTGGGGTTTTTTGGTAGCCTGGCAAACCAGCCCCTCGTACTTCATTTCATTTTGTACAG
>CM050209.1:27450000-27462500 GCA_027475355.1 Coilia nasus | reverse complement strand
GTTTCAGCTCCGCCGATGACAGGCTCAGTGTTGTGTTTGTAATACGATGCCTGCTGTACAGCAACGTTTTCTTAACCTGTCATGGCTGCTTGGAGTTTTATTTTTCTGTTACTCCACTCCAAGCTTGGGTTTTGGTTTTGTTAAATGGAGAGAAAACATTGTGTTGTACCAGGGCAGGGCGGGTTACATAAGCAGTTGTTTGTCCAGGGCAGGCAGATCGTGCTCAGGACTGTATGACAAGAGAGATCTCGGAACACACGCAAGCATCTGGGAACATTTTGGGAGTTTTTCACTTGTTTTCAGTTCGTCATGAATGTGAACACACGCAGCTGGTCCAAGGATGTAGGCCTCAGTGAACATACGCCAATGCTGCCCTGAGAGTTGGCTACTTTGAATTCAATTACATTTGGGATGTTTACTAAATTTGTCTGAAGCTGCTAAGCAAATGCAACACAGGTAGTGTGAAACAGGCCTTAGGGCTCATTCACACCAACTTGAGCGTGTGAAGCACGTAACCGTGTACAATATGTGTGTATGTGTGACAGAATACGCTCAGATCACGCGTGTGGTGTGGATAGTCTAATTTGTTAACGTGCATTCAAAATGAATTTACATGCACATTTCTTTATGAAAAAGAAAACGGGCACTTGCTGTCTACGCACTGTATACAGAGAGTATTTGGTGTGAATGAGCCCTCAGAGTGATGGAGCACCTGGGCCAGATGCGAGCCAGAGCTGAACCGGATCGCAGCCAGATGTAGCCCAACTTTACCTCCTCCAGTCTCTGCACCTCCGACGGCAGGAGGAGAGGCCATAGGGCAGACATGGTTGCCGTGGTGACCGCGGAGCACGGCAGGAGTGCTTGCTGGAGCTCCATCACGCCCTTGGCCGTTAGAGGCCCCCTCCAGCTCAACGAGCTCCTTGCCTACTTACTCTCTAATGGACCAGAATAGCCCGTCTGGCCATTACCGCACACACACCTCCACAGGTGGAGAGTGCTTCAGTAATATACAATTCTCCTTCAGCCTCCACCAACACAATGTATAAGTCCACTTGATTCCCCTCAAGTCTTAACTCACCTCAACCCACAGGTGCATAGAGAGCACCACTATATACAGTTCTCCACCGACGCAGACGCGCACACACAGACAGACACACACACAGACACACACACACACACACACACACACACACACACACACACAAAGGCACACACACAGAGAATAAGAGGCTGCTTGAGTCCCTTTAAGCTATACCTCACCTAACTCACAGGTCTACCATACCACAATCTTTCAGACTCCACTCTCAGTGCAAAGATACCTACAGTATTCGTTTAAATTGCATATGCACACTGACCTCAGCTACTTCAAAACATATGTACACTTTCACAACAAGCTGAAAAACATACTATGCCTCTTTAGTCATCAGTTAGGCTAGGAATATATATTCATTTCACATATTAAGCAAGACTGTATTTGATTCTCTTTATAGACAGAAGAGCACCCCATAGACACATTTAGACATACAGTATGTACTGCACACAGACTCTGTTGGCCATACAAATGCAATGCCACCCTCCATCAACCTCTGGTCAAAGTTTGGGTGTATATCAGAGTCTCTTTCAGACTGTCAACAAACTTTATCGTGCAGCTAACAACCACACAAGATTACTTATAGATGATGTGCGGGTATTTTCAAAGGTATTTTAGTGGACTGGCAATGGCAAAACATCTCTTTTTACCGCAGTGAACTCCAAGCTTCTCCTGTGCTAGAGTGAATTTATTGCTTTGACTTTGATGGCCTACTTGTGGTAGACACCGACTTGAAACATTCCCTTTGATTCTTGCCTGAACACATGCACTAACAGGAGCAGACATTTGTGAAAATAATTCTGAGAAATAATTTTAGATGTGACTAGCTGTAAAACATGCCATATTTACTTTGTAACATTTTCAGATAAAATTGTGATTACCATCTCACTTTATATCTTGCCTCCACCACACCTTTGCTGCCAGATAAAATCAGCAGGTGTTTTCATATCTGCTGATGATAAACGTGAACTCATCCAGTGATAGTGATGCCATGGCGATGTTATTGTGCATCCCTATATACAGTGGCTTACTCTTTCAGGCCTAGGGCTCAGGCAGCTACAGCAGCCCTTCTTGTCATACTGCAAACACACAAAGAGCATGAAAGCAAATGATTCTCCTTGAATTCTCTTTCATAGAAAAGGCCACATGGCTATAAATCTAAGGAGGAAAAACATCAAAAACAGGCGTGTGTTCACTTCTTCAGCAAAACTAAAGACGAAAACAGCACTCCAAGTACGTGTCCATGTCTTTGTCTGATTTGCCTTTTTTTGTTTCTTTTTCTTTGTCAGAGACATTAAACACAGCACTCAGTTACTCCAAGTACATGTCCTTTTTGCTTTGCTTGTTTTGATTCTTTTTTGATTCTTGCGTTTTTTGGTCTTCTTTCATCAATGTTTGTTGTAACACTAAATTCCATTGGATGAGTGCAAATTACTCTGATCAAAACACCCAATACTCAAATGTTCAAATATGACTATTAACTCAGAAACATATTTGATGTTTTGCTAAAAAAACAATGCCTTTGAACTAGTGCAATCACACGCACGCACACACACACACACACACACACACACACACACACACACACACACACACACACACACACACAAATTCCAGGAACAAAAACAGCAAAATTCCAGGAATGGGCTAAATCCCTTGCGATAAGTTTCACCATAACCTCAGCAAAACGTGTACAGTGCAACTTGACAGGTGAACTGTTTGATGTCAAGTCAAGTGCTCCCAGGAGCCCCTCCCATGATTTCATTCCTATGATTCCATCTGCGAAAATGCACCTTCATCTGAGCACAGGAGGCGAGCCATCCCATAATTAGTCTCGCAGGAGGGAAGTTGTCAAGTCTGTCCACGAGAACAAAGTCCGAAGTAAAAGACATCCCCGTTACGTCCCGCTTTTTAAACTCCCTAACTGACACGAAAAGCATTCCACCCATGTTTCCTTCATTCTTTATCCTCCTACACTGGACAGGAGATAGGGAGGAAGAGGAGGAGGGGGAGGAAGAGGAGGAGGAGGAGGAGGAGGAGGAGGAGGAGGAGGAGGAGGAGGAGGAGGAGGAGGAGGAGAAATAGCCTGCATTAAGGGCCTGTGAGAGTCCAGTACTTGGACTCAACAAGAGTGGTTATAGGAGCCCGGCTGATTCAATTACCCTCTACACCAGCATTTCTCACAGTTTTTCAGACTGAGGACCACTTCCCCCCATTAAAAAAAAACTTGAAGGATCACTCTCCCCCATCTGAGACTGACAGGGCTATGTAAATGCATGAATTGGTGCAGCATCACAGCCCTAACTAGGGAATTGCATGAAAATAATATACAGTACATGTTGTTTAAACACACTATGCATAGAATAGGTAGCTTACGAAACATTAAAAGAATAATATCTTAACACAACTGCTCACAGAACACTTGGGTTTTTTTGCGGACCACCAGTGGTGCCCGGACCACACTTTGAGAAACAATTACCCTCTATGCTCATCACACCTGACACAGCACACACTCTCCATATGCTCCTGTCATGACCAGACACCGGGGCAGAAGGGCATCTTCAGGAAATGACTAGACTTGGCTGAAATACTGCACAACGATGAACTATCTAAAAGGATGGTGGGGGGTTGAGACTAAAGCTGCATCAGTCCTCTCTAATAGCGATGGAGGGTGAAATTCAAATGGACCTTGAGTCAAAACAAAAGATGAAAAATTCAGCAGGCCTGCAGGGCAAGTGTCAGGCTAATATTTCCTGATCTGGCATGCGTGGGGGAGAGGTGAGGTGGGGTGCTCATGTACACACACACACCCACACACACACTGGTTCATTTACACTCCACAGAGTGAAAACGCCAGGATAACACCATAAAGCCGAAAAGCTTATTTCCACTGTGGTCCTTGGTAGAAGTTGTGGGGGTGTCATGGCTGAAGTCAACTGTTAGCACAGCTGTGCTTACTGAGTGAATGAGTGAGTGTCTAAAAGTGAGTCATTCTCTAGTCAACAGCACTGCACCATTCCAACCAGGCCAGCAGCACTCGCGAGTCCAACCAACTCTCAGTATCCCTTCAATATCAGTATTACCAGTAATATCCATAAAGCTTTATAAGCACAATAAAATTGGTATAAAGTAGTAATAATGCTCCATAATGACTTGATAATAACACAACTTACCATTCAATAAGACTATACAACCATTCAAGACTTGCTACCACTACTCATAAACCTTTACGAGGTCGTACCCCTCATAGCTTACAGTGGATGTCACACTGCATTATAAAGCTTTCTTACTACCTTAATTACGGCCAGATTTTTTGATATGCAGAGCATGAAATTGCTTATTGAAATGTATCATCTTGCATTACATTTGAGCTGTGTTTTCAATATGTATATTGAGTACGTTAATACTCTGACACATAGCAATATTTTCAATCTATTGTGCAGCTCTAACTTCCAGAATTAGTTACATGGCCTTATGAAGGCTTTACAACCAAACACAATCATTATTATTTAATGTATACCAGCTTTCTTGTTTATTATATAACATCTGTGTGCATTTGGCCTCATATCAAACCACCTCTGGTGTTTACTCAGCAGTGCCTGAGCATTGGCCTTCTCATTCAGCCATCTTTGGTCTTCCTTATGTAACGGCTCTGTGCATTAGCGTCGTATCAAACCATCTGTGTTGTGTATTGTATAGCATGTCCGTCCACTGCTCTTATCTGTAATCATCTGTAATGTTTGTTGTGTAATGCTTCTGTGTACCAGCGTCATATCCTAACATATCAGCTGTTTACTCTCTGGTGCTCCATGCATTGGCGTTATATTTAAGCATTGTGTTTATTGTGTAATATCTTAATGTCCGTTGTGACATTCGTATTGCTCGGGATAAATAAACAAACACAGTCTTGAAGTCTTAATGTCTTTTTTAGCTTTGTGTTCACTGCCAGATATTTAAATCTGTCTGATATTTAAATGTCACTGATGTTTACAGATTAGCCACTCGGTGCATTGGCCTTATATAAAATGCCTGGTGTTTATCATATAGCATATCTATCCACTGGAATTATATCTACCCATGCCTTGTGTTTACTGTATAGTCTGTGCTTTAGCATTATATTTAAACCTCCCCTCATGTTTAAAGACACCCCCTATTATAAGTTTGTTGTTACCAGAATGGCAATGACCAAGTTGTAATGTGTTACTAAAGACTCTCTGTGATGTCGTAGTATTGTTGTAATTACATTTTTTTTTCATTCACAGCGAGTCATTCCACCGGCAGTATGAGGACCACTAAGAGACTACAACACAGTGGCTCTATGGATTGGATTTATACCTGTCCATATTTGGCACTTCATGTGTGACATTGTTGTGTCCTGGTGTCATGTTCAGCCATGTCTGTTGATTACTGCAAAGCAGCAGTGCAACTGTGTCTTTATATTTAACTCTGTCCTCTCTCTATTAGCCTGGACGACGCATGTTTCAGGCAATGTTCAGTCACCATGGCTATTTTTGTTCCTGTGCTTTCAAGATTCCATTGTTTTCCTTTTTGGAATTTTTTTTTTTTCCTTGAGTGGGCTTTTTTTTTTCTGTGGTGCGCGGGGTTTGCTGATGCATAACAGTTTCCCGTTATTCTTTGGCTCCGCTTCGGGGCTCGCCGGCTCCAGCCTTCTAGTCTGGCCGGCCAGACGCGGATGCCAGAGGGTGACATCAATGAAGCCCCCGAGAAGCCCCTCCCACTCACCCCGGCCCGACTGGCCCTGTGTCAACTCCTCCTCGCACCACCACCACCTCCACCTCACACCCCACCTCCATCCCAATACCCCCACACACACACACACACACACACACACACACAAATGTGTATATACACACACTCCCACTCACCCCGGCCCGCCTGGCCCTGTGTCAGCTCCACATCGCACCAACACCTTACACCCCACCTCCACCCCCACCCAACACACATACACGCACACACACACTCAAATGCATACACACACTCAAATGTATACACACACACTCAAATGCACGCACACACACATACACTCAAATGTATATACACACACACACACACACACAACACACACTCACAAATGTGTACACACACTATCACAAACATGTATACACACACTCACACACACACATAAACATACATGCAAATGCACCATATGCGCACACACACACACACACACACACACACACACACACAAACACTCTCTCTCTCACACACACACACACACACACAAACACTCTCACACACACACACACGCACCCAGACCCCCAGTCACAGAGACGTCAGGCTGCCTGGGGCCAGCTCACTCACTCATACACTTACTGACTCCCTTTGCCCCCTCCACCCATCCAGTCCCGAGTACACCTTTGTCTTGCCCTCCGTGTCACGCCGCGCACAGCTATGCCATTTCCCTTCCCTTGTGTTTATCGCAATGATGGAAATGTACAAGAGCTTCAAACGCTGGCAGCGGTCAAAAAGTCAGTCATGTGACCGGGCTGTTTTTTTTTTTTTTCTGGGTCACAGCCACTGGTCTCATTGAGACCGGATCAAAGCCAAGCTGAGTGGACGTTTGGTTTAAAGAGATACTATGCAACTTTGAGTGCTTTTTCTCAACGGAGCTCCCCCTAGTGTTTCCCAAGTAAATGGACAGAATGGATTGTTTTCCCTCCCCCTCACCCTGTGCATGTGTTTTCAATTGAACTGATCAATTCAACTGATCAGAGTAACCGGCAAATACGAAAGTTGTTAAGCATTTACCGACTTATAAAGAAGATTAATTAACTCGAAAACGTTGCAGTGTATACCGCCCATTAGCAGTGCAGTTTTAGTGTTGCTGTAAGGTTTAGGTTGTTTGGGGCTGTTTATGTGAACAGCTCTGCTGGCTGCATTCAAAGCTGCCCAAAGTCAGAGACAAGTGAAGGTTAAGAAGAAGGTATAATAATGGGGGGGGTTATGTGGCACAGCTTACTACAGTGCCCATATGATATGAGGATCCAGGTTCAAATCCAGCCTGCAGTCATTTCCCAACCTTAGCCCTCAAATAGAGCCAAATAGGCCAGAAAATGTGCTTCAAAGAAGAAGAAGGTGTAATGAAAAGCCTTCCCTAGCCACAGGGCTATGCTACGTATCTAATCCTTTACTCTGCAGATACCAGGGTTAAAACAATGCCTAGCCCTCTCCTCCAGCCTCTCCCCTTTGCGAGCACAGCATGGGATACAATGGCGGATGGTGAATGATGCAGCGATGTTGATAAACGACACGGCTCCTTATTTTGCCGCCAGTTTCTCCTCCATCCACTGCTCCTCATGGGGCAACAGGAAATGCTTGCTCTCCAGAACGTCTGCAGGGGGTACGGCGCCTCAGCTAAACTCCTTTGTCTTCGGAGGATCTTTTGGGCGCTTCAATCTGGCCCAGAAAACTGTCTCCTGCTCTCCCCCTGACCCTCAATTTAAGAGAGAAAGATAGGAAAAGAGATAGTGAGGGAAGAGGGAGGGAGGGAGACCGAGAGAGAGAGAGAGAGAGAGAGAGAGAGACAGAGATAGACAGAGAGAGAAAGAGAGCGAGATAGGGGAATGAGAGACAGACAGGGGGGAATGAGAGAGAGAGAGAGAGATGGGGCAGAACAGAGGTACTGTTTCTTGTTTCATTCCAAGACAATAGATTTAAGCTCAAGCTCTTGTTTATTTATTTATTTTTTTCCCAGAGCCCTCTTTGTAATTGGGCAGAAGGGCTCCCTGAGAGGGGGGAAAACACTGAGAAACTTTGAGCTGTACTTTTCCACTGACCTGGCACAGAGCAGCCAACTCTTTCTCTCTGTCATCGAAATATTAGAAGTGCCCGCAGTGTGCATTCACACCCACCATCACACATCATCAAAAACAAGAAAGAAGACACTTAAAAATCCCACTCCTCCTTCTGGTGTGAAGCTTTCGCACTGGCAGCTCCTCGGTGATCGCTGCTTCAGCATCGTCCGCCTCGCATTGTTGTGCAGTAAACCAGGCGCATGTACTGTACAGTACTGCAGCAGGAAGGAGTGAATAGGCAAATAGAAACGCACAAAGAGCCAGCTACAGTAGCATTTTTCACCCCTGATGGTTTGAATGACGTCAAAAGCATAAAACTTGGCTGGCCTGGGAACTCTGTGTGGGAAAAGACAGGAAAAGCAAAACCTTGGCTCAGCTTTGGCTTGCTTTTGGAGGTTAATTCCACCACACTTGTGCGTACGCAGCATGTGTCCAGAGAGACCTTTGGTCATTTTTCTTTCCCCTGGTGTGTGGATTTGCACATATACAGGAGTGGCTATCCACTAGGATGTCCCTAATGTGGACCAACAGTGTGTGAGGAGTGAGTGAGAGAGAGTGTGTGTGTGTGTGTGTGTGTGTGTGTGTGTGTGTGTGTGTGTGTGTGTGTGTGTGTGTGTGTGTGTGTGTGTGTGTGTGTGTGTGTGTGTGTGTGTGTGTGTGTGTGTGTGTGTGTGTGTATGTGTGTGTGTGTTTGAACAGTCATCTGGTATCAATTTTTGCCCACAAGCCTGTTGTAATGCCATAGGGAACTCTGGTGTGTTGTGAACGTTCCAAAGAGTGTGTGTGTGTGTGTGTGTGTGAGTACACAACGACAGGGTCAACATGTGTAAGCCATTTTCAGTACTGATATTTTCTTTTCATTTTGCAAGATGAGGAGGAGATCAGCTTAAATACGGACTGCACTACAGACTGAGCAACTGCATGCAAGGCCTGGCAAACCCTGAACATTATCAGTAGCATGAATCAAACCATACTCACAACACACACAGTTATCCAGTAGCTAGGCAAGGCAAAAACCCATACATAAATACCACCCATTAGCAAGGCAATCCAAACCTTACACACAAAACACACTCAAAACCGGAGTTTAAAAAGGGTAAATTCATGAGGCACTAGAGCAAAACAAGCAGGGTGGAGGATTGATAATATGTTGCTAAAATAAAATAAAGACTTATGAAATGTTGACAGTTGTTCAATTTCCTGCCACAGGCAGGGGTCTCATGAAAGGATGTCTATCCCTCTACTTAAACAGTGCAAGAGCTGCCAACAGCATACCCTTCTGAAAGGGCCTCCTGTCGCTGAGTAGAGAGAGCATGATGCAAACTGATGGATGGCATAAAAACAACACATCCTCAATGCAGATACTCGCAAGAGCTTCCCAGGATATGGCCAACATCTGCAGCTTCTAATGCTGAATGCTGTAACTCCTGCATGAAGTCCTCATTTGCGAGTTTTGAGTTGGTCTTCGACCACGCTCACTGTGGCCACAAACCTTGCCTAAGGCACATGGCCATCTTAAACTGCAAATCAAAGCACACTCTACCTTCAGAAGAAGCCAGGGCGCTTTATGACACAATATGACATTAGCGTAGGGATTGTACTGTACTGCACAGCTGTAGGCCACACGGAATTGCAAATGTAGGTATAAAACACAAACACAAGTTTGTCAATTGCCAATTTGTTTTTAAAACAACACTGCCCGACTAAACCAAAAGGCAGCAACTGCACATATTTTGTCAAAACTGAGTTTAGACTGTAAATTGACTTTCTAACACCTCTTTTGTCTTCTGACTACATTATCTTGCTTATTCCTATTAAAAAGGTACATAAAACTATACCACTATTATACCTACATCATGTTAGACTGGTCAGAGACAACTTTAAAGGCATTTCTCTTAGTTTCAGTGTTTGCGTAGTTATTGCACTTTTCCTTTTAATGGCACAAGAGTTCTACTACCAATTATTTTAATTTGGATAGGCTTGGGTGTTTTTTTACTTCAATTATTTATTTTTATTTTTTTGCTGGTTGGCTCTCTGGTCCAAAAAAATCAGAGTTCTACCTTGAGTTTTTTAGTACCAACTGTTGCCAGGCAACAAACAAGGTCACTGCAGCCAAGCTGAGTGAGAGAGTCTACCTCAGCACATTAACTTGTGCACTCATCTATCTACCTGTTACATGTTAATCTGTCTAATCTGTCTAATCTGTTAATCTGTCTATGTGTACATTAACTTGTGCACTCATCTATCTACCTGTTACATGTTAATCTGTCTAATCTGTCTAATCTGTTAATCTGTCTATGTGTACATTAACTTGTGCACTCATCTATCTACCTGTTACATGTTAATCTGTGCAGACCCCCTAATGCATTTGCTCCATTTACTCACTCCATAGCTGTAAAATGAAATGTTTATCTTGCATTGTATAATATAAACACAGCTCCTCAGTTCAACTAGCTGACTCTGCTCCATGGAATCAAGTTCACACGAGAGACAAAAACTAAAATAGAAACAGGGTGACAGACAAAAAAAGTTTGATCAAAAGGTTTGGCTGCACTGTGCTATTCAGCAGTTACATGCAGCTGGGATGTGGTTGGAGTGATGAAAACAGTCTGGGATATCTCCAACTCATGCAATACCTCTTGTCCAATCAGACATTATTAAATCATTTGACTAGTACCAGAGCCACTGGCCAAGGTCTCTAACTGGATCCAACATTTGGTCAATGTTGATAACACCCTAATACCACCACAGTAAGCAGTGGTGGCCTAGTGGTTAAGGTATCGGACCTGAGACCGCAGGATTGCAAGCTCAAATCCAGGTTTGCCAGTAGTGCCCCTGAGGTGCCCTGGGCATTGGTACTGTCCCCACTAGGGTGACCAGATGTCAGGAAAAATTCGGGACAGTCCCAAAATCTAAGCTGTTGTCCCGAATCCCGAATCAAGTCCTAAATGTCCCGAAAATTGCACTCAAACAGAATACTGAGTAGTTATTTTCCGATAAACATTATCGTTCGTAGAGAGGTTGAGTCGACTGCACGATTACTGCTGAGATGCAGATGCGGATGCAGCCCGTGCACGCAGCCCCTGCTACAATGTATCTATTTTGTTTATTTGACGTTCTATAGGCTACAATTAGGCACGAATATGCATTGCATTTGACATGGCTGGTGGGAGAAATATAAAGAATGAAAGACTTGATCTTTGAATAAAAACATGTTTGTGACAGGTTTGAAACAAGTTTTACTGTCTATGTAGGCTATCAGCCACCAGCGAGCACCCCACCCCCCCCCACCCCCAGTACACAGAACGTACATTTATTGTCTATGTAGGCTATAAGCGATCCCCACCCCAAAACAAAACAAAAAAAAACACTGTCCCGAATTTCAGCCAGTCCCATCTGGTCACCCTAGTCCCCACACACTGCTCCCCAGGCGCCGTTGTCATGGCTGCTCATGTGTGTGATGGGTTAAATGCAGAGGTTAAATTTCGTTGTGTGCTGTGATGTGCCGTATGATCACAATGACCAATGGGACTGACTTTCACTTTTAATAAGATGATGAGTATGTACTGTAAGTGACAATATACAGTACAGGCCAAAAGTTTGGACACACCTTCTCATTCAATTCCTTTTTTTTATTTTCATGACTAGAATATAACACATGTTTTAAGTTATTGCACACTTTTTTGTTAAGTACATAATTACTTCCAAGGAGGTTATGTTTTTGCCAGCGTTGGTTTGTTTGTTTGTCTGTCCATTAGTTTGTTGTTTGATTGTTTTTTTTGTTTGTTAATAGTGTAACTCAGTTCTGGATGGATTTCCACTAAATTTTCAGGATAGATCAGAAGTTGGCTAACTTACAACTGATTCGTTTTTGGTGGTGATCCAGATAACCATCGGGATTAAGAATTTTTTTAAAGCATTCTTCACCTTTGCCAATTTGGATATTTTTGCTCATAACTCAAATAATGCTCAGAATGCTCATTTACCCATCCAACATGTGCTCATTCACAGTTTTGATGCTTTCAGTGAGAATCTACAATGTAAATATTCATGAAAATAAAGAAAACGCATTGAATGAGAAGGTGTGTCCAAACCTCTGGCCTGTACTGTATATCGAGAAATAAACTCCTCATCCACCACACTCCAATGTCAACCACTCTGTCTGGGTTTATTCTGTGACATCATTGGCCCAAAGTGAACCACTCTGTCTGGGTTTATTCTGTGACATTATTGGCCCAACGTCAACCACTCTGTCTGGGTTTATTCGGTGACATTATTGGCCCAGCGCCCACCACTCCACCTGATTTTTTTTTCGCAATATCGACCGTTTCACTGTACATACGTTATCCCTTACATATTAGCGGAAGTAATCATACTATCAGTATAGTACCTTTTATCAGCCATTTTTGTTGCTGTTCCATTTAAAATGGTGAAAAAGAAGTTATCACAGTGAAAATAGACAAATCCAGCTCCCGTAAACCTCTGGTTTGAGTAAGTGAACTTTTTTTTTAAACAGATTTCACATCTAAATGTTTTTCACCACTCCCGGCCAATAATAGACTCGCTTATGCTAACCAAATGGTTACGCTTGGTTT
>CM050209.1:27397500-27445000 GCA_027475355.1 Coilia nasus | reverse complement strand
ATTAATCAGGCTGACAGCACAGCATATGTTTTCATGGGGCACACCTGGGCCGGGCTCTCCACTGTGCAGGCTCCCGCTGTCGGATGCTTTATGGGGGAGACGTGCTTCTCTCTTGCGCCTCCTCTCTGCTCCTCTGTGGAGGAGGAGGAGAAACAGGAAGCAGCAACGTTCGTGCGTTCAACAGGAAATGCCATGTTTAGACGATGGCCTGGATGATGACGGAGTGCCCTGGCAAAGGCCCACCAGTCACGGGAGGCGAGAGGGAGGCATTCACAAAACATGCCTCAAACACAAAACCAAAACCAAAAAAAACACGACACTATCTATCTCTCTCTCTCTCTCTCTCTCTCTCTCTCTCTCTCTTTCTCTCTGTTTGTCTCTGTCTCCCCCTTTTCCAACACCTCTTGTCTTCTATCTCTCTCCCTCTGCCCACCTCCCCCCTTTCCCCTCTCTCTCTCTCTCTCTCTCTCTCTCTCTCTCTCTCTCTCTCTCTCTTTCTCTCTGTTTGTCTCTGTCTCCCCCTTTTCCAACACCTCTTGTCTTCTATCTCTCTCTCTCTGCCGACATCCCCCTTTCCCCTCTCTCTCTCTCTCTCTCTTTCTCTCGCTCTCTCTATAGACTGTCTCATGTCTAGACACAGTGAATAAAACAGGCCTCAGCGGCTGTCTCTGCAGATAAACGACTAACTCCCCTCCCATCTCTGGTGCGGCTGCAGCTGTCGCCCGTGTCTGGATAAGTGATGCTCGCTCGCCCGCTCGCCCGCTCGCCCGCGTGCCTGCCCGCCGGCTCGCTTGCGGTGGTCACACAGGAAATCACGGATGCCTCCCCTGCAGTGCAGCCTATTTATCAGTGATGTATGTGGGATAGCAGAGCCCATCGCCACACTGCGACTGACCGCCTTGGCCCTGACCAGGAAATACCACAGGCTCCGTTAAGCACTTCTGCGTTAAATGGGCTATGAGCAAAACCCACATCCACACACACACATACACACACACACACAGTCTTTATCTCTCTGTTATCGTGACCATCAATTCTCCTTTCCATGCAAACAAATCCTTGGGGCCCAGAGAGACCCATAGCGTCTCAGTTCAGCTATAGTGATGGGGGATGGTGGTGGGGGGTCGAATGGGGGGGGGGGGGTTGTCTGTGTGTGTGTGTGTGTGTGTGTGTGTGTGTGTGTGTATGTGTGTGCTATGGGGGGAGAGGGCCTGGGAAATCATAATGGGAGTTAGTCATGTTCTTTGGTGCCAGTCAACATGTTGAACACGATGTGCTGCCTAATTCCACTATGTAACAGAATACTTGCGCAGCGGGGCTTGTTCACACACACACACACACACACACACACACACACACACACACACACACACACACACACACACACACACACACACACACACACACACACACAAACAAACACAATTCCTCTCCTCACCCCTCTTTCTCTGGCATTGGTCTGATTTTCATCATTTGTCTCCTTTTTTCACAATCTTTTACCCTCCATCTCCATCTTTCTCATATATCCCTCTATATTTCTCTCTCTCTCATATCTCCCTCTCTTCATCCCTCTTTCTCTCTTCCTCTTTCCTTCTATTGCATCTTCCTCTCTCTCTCTCTCTCTCTCTCTCTGAATCTACCACTGTCTCTCTACCTCATACCTCACTCTCTCACACACCCCTTCTATCCCCCTCTCTCCCTTTCACTCTTTTTCTTGTATCGCTCTCTCGTCATCTCTACGCCCTTTCTCTCTTCCTCTCATCTCCCTCTCCATGTTTCCATCCATCGATCTCCCTCTCTACCGCCCCCTCTGGATCCTCCTGGCTCTGCGGACTGCGCTGCGCGGGCCAAAGTAAACGTGTGAATGAGGCGAAGGGTGGCGGCCACTGCTGACGTGTGGCGCTGAGTGAATCAGTCAAGGCCAGAGTTACTCAACGCTGGAAAGCCCCGCGACCGCACATCACAGCTCGTTGACACGGCAAGTTCACTGTCATGCCATCCGATTGTGGCAGTGGGGAGAGGGGAGGCTGTTGGGTTGACTCACACACACACACACACACACACACTCAAGGAAGGACACACACACACTAGGACCCACACACACACACACATATAATGGGCATCGTTCTGACCTGTGAGCGTGTGTGTGCCGTCGTGTGGACTGATGGATAGGAAGGAAAAGTCTAGACTGACGAATAACATACCTTATGAGCCATCCCCACAGAGAAAGCACTGAGTCACACCACCTACAGCTGAAGAACACACACTCGTGCAGACACACACACTCACACACACACACACACACACACTACCAGTAACAGGAAGACTCGTATTTCCAAAGAAGTCATAAGGGAGGTTTCAACAGGAACTCAAAATAACATTCATATCTGAGTTAGGCTTGCACAAGACTGTGAGTGGGTTTGGTGGGTCAAAGGTGAAAGTCTACAGAAAAATAAACATCCACAAATACTGAAGCAAAACCCTATGCCGTGAGAAGAGTTCAAACAAACACACTAACAGAGAGAGAACAACAGAGAGACACAGAGACAGAGAAAGAGAGAGAGAGAGACAGACAGACAGACAGACAGACAGACAGACAGACAGACAGACAGACAGACAGACAGAAAGACAGACAGACAGGCAGACAGAGTCGGAGGAGTCAATTTTGCTCAATCTGAACATCATACATGCCACATATTACAACTGGAGACTCAAAAACACACACGCACATGCACACACACACAAACACACGCACACACACAGGCACACGCACACACACAGGCACACACACACTCCAACACACCACAAATGAAAGTGAAAAACAGACACCCACATAAACTCTACATGGTCGCTGTGCTGGGGGCTATCTCACCCCCGATACCCTTACCTGCCCCAGAACAGACTGGGGTGCAATTATAAACATGCCTTGGCAAGCCACACACGTATTTCTTATCACATGGTGGCCATGGAAACAAAAGGTCAGAGGTCACAGTCATAATTCACAAGTGTGAATTCACAGGGGTGAATAATATCAGCAAAACAGCTTCTTTCTTTCTAAAAAAAATAAAAAATAAACAAGTCTCCAAGAACTTTGACATCAGGAACAGTATTTCCAAAGTGTCAAATAGTCCTGAAGTGCCAGCAAAACCCACATCCTGGAAACGGGGACTTCCTCAATTGACTTCTTTTGGAAACCTCGGAGGACTCAAAGGCCAGAGGGTCCAATAAAAATCCAAAATGTCCAGGCTACAAACTGAGAATTTAGTCAAAAGGCATGAGTGTAATGTCAACAAATGTCTATTTAAAATGCATAACAGTTTACAGTGCTAAAGCACTACATTTCAGTATTACAATAATGACCACACCATTTTAGTCTCATATGGTGCCAGGGTTAGCTTAGCATGTTTGAAACTAAAATACAGGCTGGGTTTACAGATGTGTTTAAGATGAGTGGTGAATTCCACACTGCATCCAAACAAACAAAAAAAACAAAAAAAACAACCTCGCCCTAGCAACTGCCTCGGTGTCAACTAGACACACAATGTACGCATTTAAACTGCAGACCTCCCCTCTCGCTTTCTCTCTGAAAATAGCTCAGAGGAAGTCCATTGTCTTTCCTGCAAGGAGATGGATTGTCTGAGTTTAAGTTTTGTCACCTGTGGTGGAGGTTAACAACTCATGTGTTTTGGGATGTGTGCATTCCGAGGGGCCCTTTTTTATATAGCAGAGGTTCAGAGGAGCCACAGATATTTACAGGAAACTGCAATTCTTCAAAAATGCTTTATATCTATATTTAAACTGGATCAGAAATAATGCTTATTGGGAAAAAAGAAAGGAGGATCACACTAAAGAAAAGTACAATGACCTTCATAAGTTCTGTAGAAGCGCTCGATGAATGCTCGACACACTTTTGAGTGCTTTGCTTTTCTGGGACACGCATCAAGAATCAAATAAGGAAAAACAACACATGTCGCACAGGTGAGGAGGGAACATAAATTGCTGAACCAGAATCAGGTGTAGTGTGTGTGTGTGTGTGTGTGTGTGTGTGTGTGTGTGTGTGTGTGTGTGTGTGTGTGTGTGAGGGCTGGTCGTCAGAATAGGCAGCCCTCAGCTCTACACACACCTATTGTCCAGTGGTTTCCGCCACAGCAGTCTGAGGCCTAACCATCCAGAGGAAGATAAACAAGGTCTTATCAGCAACTCACAGAGGCCCACACTGCCCCTATCCCCTCCTACCCCCCCTACACACACACACACACACACACACACACACACACACACAAATAACCGTCCACATCTCCCCCTGACCGACCAAAAGAAACACACTCATCACCGGTTCTGCTCATCAGCACATTGTCATTTTATTAGCTAGCCCACAGCAGCAGCTCCAGTGTCGGCCAGGAATTGATAAGATTTTTATGATTCCGATTCATTTTTTTTTTCCTGCTCAACGATTCGGTTCTTTATCAATTCTCTTATCGATTCTCATTTGGAAAAAAAGGAGAACAAACAGGTTGATTAGCATCAACTTTGTTTAGTTTACAAGTAACATGACCTTACAAACCCAACAGTGAGGTCAAAACAGGCCCACGGCCTATATAATAATAACAATAAAATAAATATTCTTTTGTAGGAAATAATATATACTTGATACGTTACATTAGTCATGCCCTCTTGAATCGATACGTTTTTTCAATTCCTGTGTTTGATTCCCATCACTTTGTCTTCTCTCTCTCTCTCTCTCTAAATCTCTCTTAATTTCTCTTTAGCTTTGTCTTTCTCTTTCCACCTCTCTCCCTCTCTCTCTTTCTCTTTCTCTTTATGTTTCTCTCTTTCTCTATCTCTCTCTCGCTCTCTCTCTGCCTCTCTCTCTGCCTTTCTCTCTCTGTCTGTGGATGTGCGCCAACACAGTGATCGACGCCACCCGCTAGCGATGGCTCACTCGCGTGCTATTGGCTCTTATGAAACAAAAACGAAAAAAAAAAAAACTTGGCCCTATGGGAGCCATTTGTCAAGAAATCTCCTCGAGTCAGAGGCAAACACACACACACACACACAGCGACAGACTCTGAGCCTGAGCAGGGGGAACTGGAGCATGTCGGCTTTGCTTCTCATCACTTATCCGTGGCAGGACGAGGCAGCTGTCTCTCAATTAGCCCTGCGCTCAATGGCTGCCGGTGTTCCCCACGGCAACGCCACGCCGCTTAGCACCTCGTCTTAACTGGCATCTGTACTTATTACCAGGGCATCGGAGAGCAGATCTCTCAGAGAGCAGCAAAACTTTTAATGAGGGCTAAAAAAAACTGTTTGTCTGTCTCTCTCTCTCTCTCTCTCTTTCTCTCTCTCTCTCTCTCTCTCCCTCTTTCTCTCTTTCACTCTCTCTCTCTCTCTCTCTCCCTTCCCCTTTGTTTTTTGCACCCCTTTGCCAAGTTCACACTCCTCCATCCGCTCGCTCACTCGCGCGCTTGGTAAGGGCTAATCATTTGCAAATAAATATACGAAAAACAATGGCTGGATCGTTTTTTAAACGACGAGGCGGGGCGAGGCGAGGCCTTTGGAGTGAGTGCACACCTCCGAGAGCCTATTTATCTTGCCAGCATTAATTAGTGCAGTGGCGCTGGGAGGGAGACTAATTTAGCGTAGGCCGATCCCCGGCCTCCTCGGCCAGATGGAGGCCGCCTCGACGCAGTGCACGGCGAACGCGCCCAATCATTCAAGTTTGATGTACCTTCACACAACATATGCTTCACATGGACTCAGCAGAGACTACACTGTTTTTCCCCGTCTTTAGTGCAGGTGTAAATTACTTCGGTAAAGACTCTGCTTTGTGACTGGGGCATTGTGATTTGGGGAGTGCAAAATCTTGTACTTTCTCTGAGGAGACTGGTGTATTCAAGTCCTTAATTAGAGTCACAAAGGCAAATTTTTGTTCAGATTTTTCTCTGATCGTGAGTCACTGAGTAGGCACAAGGGCAAAGCTGTCAAAAGCATGTCAGTATCTTCCCTCCGCTCTTTCTTTCTGCCTTTTCTTCCCTCACTCATTTCTCTCTTTCTTTGTGGGGATAATGAGCCACTACGCAAGGCTCCACTGCCCTCTTTTTTGACTTTGTGGTTTTTAACCACAGTTTCACACCGTAGCCCATTTCATGCAAAGTTTGACATACACTGCAGAACTCTTAGAATACAGTTTGTCAGAGAGAGAGAGAGAAAGAGAAAGACATTTTTCCACTCTTACCACAAAACGAAATAACAGCTAGATGTCGCCAGCAGTGACGGTTGGTACACAGCACTTTTTTCCTCATGCCCCCTCAGGATTGATGCTAAAGCTAAAGCTAACGCTAACAGCTCTCAGTGCTGCACCACTGGTGCACATCAAGCAAACATGTAATAATATTTGTTGGCGCCACAAAGCAAGATGATGCTAATTAGCACCACTGTTCAGCCAGGTCGATAAGCTAATTGGTGAAATCACCTGTTTTAAGTCCACAGCTTGAACCAGTGTATCCGAGGACTTTTAAGTTATAAAGCTGGGGTTACATACATATTTTTGACTGTTCGCTCTTTTCTTATTCACTAATTTTTTCACTTATTTTCTTTCATTGACTAATGGAGGCAATCAGGATAGAAGAACATATTCACGTGCAGAATGCATATGCAATTCGGAGTGATCTATTGTATTTCAGAAAAAGCAAGTACTAAACGGTTTCTCAGGGAATGACACCTTTAACCATCTCTCTTGCCTTCTCTGTGAGGTTAGTGAGTTTCATTTTTATAAAGACATCCCTCAACAATGTTCACAGCATTCAAGAGGTACTTTACAGAAGATGAATTCTGAAAATGTCTTTAAAATGCTCATAAGACCCACGGATGTGCTTGGTGAAACTTGTCACAGACGTTGCTGAGTGTATCTGCTTCCTCGATGAGATCTACTGCCTTTTCGATCACATGCTTTGCACACATGGGGGTTGTGAAATAACAGTCTGTCAACACACTGTCTGAAACTGAAAATGATCAAGCGCATGTGGTTTTAATTACTTTTGCTCTTGTTCACTCTGTTCAGTGGTTTTAGTGCTTTTACATTGTTTTTCTTTAGAGGATTAGTTTGCCACTTTTTATGTCTCAACTAAAAACACAGTTAGCAGTAGACAAAGTGTTGATAGCAGCAAGTAGCACACCTTACAGTAACAGCTCTAAAAACACGGAGCTCTCTCACCTTAAATTGTTTGGAAACAGCTTCATCAAAATAATGCCCTAAGTGACCTTCCTTCCTACAAAACTAAGCTAATTAGGACTAGTCAGGCTGAGGAGTTGAACAGGTGTCACCAACCATGCTTCACATCCTGATCTACACACCTTAAGCTGCCACACAACAACAGCCACCTCCTACTCTCTTTCTGATATTTCTCTCTCCAGCCGCCAGCAGTTTCAACTGTGACACACAGACTGACTGACTGAGAGAAAGAACAAGAAAAAGAGTGACAGAGCGAGAGGGAGGGAGAGAGAGAGAGAGAGAGGTAGGGGAGAGCGACCGAAGCATTCCAGGAAACATTGAAGTGACCTGGCGGAGGAAATTCTCTCTTCCTAACATGGTTAACGTCTTAAACAGCCGGCACTAAATACCCTTTGGATCTGTCGTTGAGCTGTGCACTGTGGCATAGTCACATTCTTTTCAGGCCAATTACCAAGAATATTTATTTACACAAAATGCTAATCCCTTGTGAATGTGTTTGTGATAGGCGAGAGGAAGAACTGCAGCAGTTGAGAGTGAGGAGTGGATTACTTTTGTGCTGCATATTAAGTGTGATTGCTGTATTTTTGTCTGTATTGTCTCAAGCACACGCTGTTGTTGTGTTGTCTTCTGCATATTCTGTTCATTCAGCGTAAGCAAGTCTATTATCGGCCGGGAGGTGAGAGATATTTCGATGTGAAATCAGTTTAAAATAAACGTTATAGGTTCAATTACTCAGACCCAAAGTTAATAGGAGCTGAACTGGTCTATTTTCACTGTGATAACTTCATTTTCACCAGTTGAAGCACTGTTTCAAGTGGAACAGCAGGCTGATAATGGGTGATATGCTGATAATGGGATCTCCTCTGCTAGTGTGCATACTGAATTTTTACTGTACTGTCTCAAGCATGTTCCAGTGTGGTGATGTCTTCTGAATACTCTGTACTTTTAGTAGGCATACTGCATGTTCTCCATAATGTTTTACATAACAATGTGCTGGTATTCTATACATTTAAAAAGCACACTTGGTAGTGCTTTTGTGGGTGCAATGTGATACCCTGTACATTTAGAAAGCATATCTAATGGTTGTGTTTTACACATGTTTATGCTGATGGTGACACCTTTTCGTTTAGGAGATTATTTAATCGTATGTACATTTTGAAAACATACTGTATGGTCTCTGTATTGTTTTATGTAATGCTTATACTGATGTTCTGGTCTGTTCATTTAACAAAACATACTGTAGATTCTTTGTATTGTTTTGATAAGTATGTGGTGGTGTAGTGTAGTGTTCTGTACTGTACATTCGGAAAGAACAGTCTGTAGATTCTGTCTATTGTTTAATATAAGTATGTACTGGTGTGTGGTGTACTGTGGATTCTCTGTATTCTTTTATATAAGCATGTACCGGTGTGGTGGCGCCCCACTGGACTTCCTGTTTGGATTGTAAAAGTTAAAATTGACCTCACTTGGCTTGAGCTTGAAACAGATCCCAACACTGTATGTGTGTGTATGTTTCTGAGTTTCCATGTGTATGTGTGCGCATATGTGTGCGTGTGTGGGTGTAGAGGTGTGTATGCGTGTGTGAGTCTATGTGTGTGTGTGTGTGTGTGGCAGTGTGTGCGTAACAACAGTGCCCTTTTCCTCTTTCTTTCATGAGGATTTTTCCACTGACTGGACTGATCCCATAGCCAAGGTCAGTGGTGTGAACAGGTATGTGTTTGAATCCTCCCTCCGTCTCCAGAGCCGCTGAGCAGAGGCGCAGGAAGGAAACAAGAGAGCAGAGCCAAAGAAGAGCAGAAGTTTGTTCCTTAGACACAGGCAGTGATAAGGGCAGCTCAGTGTCGGGGGGGTCGGGGGTCCTTATCTGTGCAGACGGGCAGCCGCTGGCACCAACACAAGCGGGCGACGCAGGGATGGCCGGCTGGTTTTATCTCTACGCACTGCTAATGAGCCGTCCAGGCCCACACCGCTGCCGACGCCGCCGCTGCCGGCTGGCCGGACGAACCTCCGCTGTCAGCCCCAGGGACACGCCACCGCTTGGGGGGAGGAGGGGGTAGGTTTGCAGGGGGGTGGGGGGATGAAACAGGCCCAACCTAGGCAGCCTCCTGGAGACCCATTGTGGTCACATAGGAAACACACAGCTCAGTACAATGAGGAAGATAAAGTCTGCAACACCAGTAATATGCTCCCAACAGTGTTTTCGATAGTGACGTTTCAGGAATTGGCCCTTCATGTTTGGCCCGAAACATCACTATTGAAAGACTGTTTCTCTGGCACTACTGGACTACTGTATAACAAAGCTTGCCATGTGTATATTTGTCCTGTGTTCCCTTGTCGAACTGTGAAGCACACTGAGCTACATCCTTTGTACGTTGTGCTATACAAATGCAGACTATTATGATGGTTATTATTATTATTATTATTATTATTATTATTATTATTATTATTATTATTATTAAAATCACTGAAACTGCAAGCAGTGGTATCGTTGTCACAGTGGCTCGTATCACTATCATTGACTGTTGTAAGTAATGAGTTTATACATTGAGAAGAAAGTCTAGTCTTGAGCTAGAAGCATTTTAAAACAGCATTTACTTATAAAGTCAAATCCGAAATCAAAGTTATAAATTGCATTTTCTAAGTTTCTGCATTTTGTGACCATGCCTGTTTCTCCCATGGACTAATCATATGTGCTGAGACTGTGTGGATCCTGCGTGTTCTGCGTACATACTAAATGCTGACGAGCAGAGCTGTGTATTTGAGTAAAGCAGTTCCAATCATGTTTAAATACCTTAAACTAAAATGTGTTTTCATTAAGATGCATGTGCTAAGGAGTGAGTCTGTAACTGCTCAAACATGAACACACACATTGTAGTAATATGTGAAGTTGTGCTTAGGCACTGTTGTCAGAGGACATCGTAGCTTTTCGCCCATGTTGTGGCGTGCTGTGGGGTTGTGGGAAATCTGTGTTCTGTTGCACTACAGTGGGGTAAAAAAATGACAAGCACATCGCCAGCGAGGACCGTCTAGCGATGCCTATCTCACAGCAGCATGACAAACCTCTCAGCACACAAAGCACTCCGCTCCACTCTGCCCCAAACTTGGACTTTTTCGGATGTTTACCATGTTTGATTCTGTCTTCCCACACACATAGACACACACACACACATACACACACACACTGTCTACAGTTCAGTCTGGAACAAGGAAATGTGAGAAAAACAGCCTGCTGAGCTACAAAAAGACCAAGTCAGAAAGCCAGGCAGTAAAAGCAGACAGACATGCACACACTCCCACTCACACACACACACATGCACACACACACACATGTACACAAGTAACAGACAAGGCACACACACACACACACACACACACAGATTGTTAATTGCGGAGCAGATAGAAATCGGTCTCTAGGAGCGACAAGTGGTCGCGTCACCGGGTCTCCCTGCCACCCTGTCTGCCTGCACCGCCAGCCCTCCAGAGCACGGAAGTAGACTATTTAGACTCCGCACACACACACACACACTCACACGCACACACATGAGCCAGACACACACACACACTCACACACACACACACACACACACACACACACACACACACACACACACACACACACACACACACAAATCACACACACACACACACTTGCAGACATACATGTAATGCAAATGCATATGCAGACACACACACACACACACATATACACACACACACACTGACAGACACCATTCACAACACCACCTCTTTTCACTCTGTGATTTTCTTTCCTTTTTCCAGGCAGGCGCTCAGTCAGAGATGTCTGTCATCTCCCCCTAACTCTGTCTCCATCTCCGACTTACACTCCTAGTTATCCTCTGTAGCCCACCCCCCACTCCCCCACACCACACACACACACCATTACACACCCGACAGCCACTCCTCACCCCCTAAATTCCCCCAGCCCCTTCCCCAGAGCCAGTGAGTGCCACTGCTGTGCACTTACATAATGCCCCCTCCACCCTCCACCCGCTACACCCCCTACCCTCCATCCTCCACCCCACCAACCAGGGCCCCCTGCATCCACCAGCTGGCTTTCCTGAGGATGTCAGCTCCCTATGGAGCACACAGATACGCACACACACAGATACACACACACACACACACAGATACATGCACACACGCACACACAGACAGATACGCACACTCACTTGCTCACTTTCATACACCTACACCCACACAGACACACACACAGCTACACAGACACACACAGACAGATACACACACACACACTCACACACACACAGACACACACAGACACACACACAAAAAAAACACACACATGCACACTCATACACCTACACACACACACACATATCCCTAGGACGTCTTTTAGCTTAACTTGCCCTTCTGACGTTAGTCAGCAAACAGACATGTGCTGTACAAACGCCCACACACACACAGACAGACAAACTCACACAAAGAGAAAGGCAGTGGCAGAGAGAGTCAGATAAATGTGGAGAGAGTGAAAGAGAGAAACAGAAAAGGAGCGGTTAACACACACACTAGTCCTTTTTCCATCAGATATTCAATTAAGAATTAACTCTAATTAAGTCATATTCATTTAAAACGCTAAAAGAAGCATCAAAAGATTTCCGTTAACAAAACGATTCTGGTGAATTAAAAATATGTCATAATATATGTCATAATGCCCTGTGCTGATGCACATTTTTAAATGCGCTGGAACGTTTTCCATCGACACTGCAGTGAATTAAAACCAACAGTCTCTGATTAAAACAAAATAAAACTCAGAGTAAACAGTCGTCAGATATTCGAATTCTCAGGCTAAGTCCATACATACATTCTGCGCTTGTGTGATTTTCTTATATCGTTTTTACCCTTTGCAATCACATATATGTCAAATTATCTCTCGCAAGTCCACGTCTGGCAAGCGAATTAACTTAGTGTGACAAAATTGTCATTAGAGCGATATAACTCTTTTTCCGTGCTACACCAACTTTTTAATGCGCATGATTTTTAAGCGAATTATCTTTTTAATGGAAAAAGGACTACAGTCACACACAGATAATCCCCCATTCCTCCTGTCTCTGGTCAGCACACACACACACACACACACACACACAAAGGTACACACACACAAATGCGCGCACACACACACACACACACACACACACACACACACACACACCTCCTG
Source organism: Coilia nasus (assembly GCA_027475355.1). NCBI lineage: Eukaryota > Metazoa > Chordata > Actinopteri > Clupeiformes > Engraulidae > Coilia > Coilia nasus. The sequence goes on along the minus strand of CM050209.1, from coordinate 27,432,575 downwards.
CCTTTGCTCAGCACATGAAGGTGCTGCGGTTGGCAGTTCCCCCACAATGGCAGGGCTCGGGCATCAGGACACCTGTCAGAACTCCAGCTTGCCAGAGAACAAATCCCCTTCCCAGCGCAGGGATTTGTCCACAAAGACCACCTCTCCGTCTGGAGTGGGGGAGGACACGCGCATCAAAGACCGCCAACGACTGAAGCCAGTGCGGGAGCCGTCGGCTCCAAACTGACCCTCTCAGTGTGAGACAAACATCACCGTGTGTGCACGCACAACACACGCCGATGGACAGATGGAAAGATACAAGCACCAGCTAAGGCAAAGGAATGCTTTAACAAAATGCAGGGTTGTGTAAAAACGCAAGGGTAAAGAGCAACTATTTGGCAGCCCAGTCCAAATAAACACTTGGCATACACTATTTTAAAGCTACATACCAAACTAATCCATAATAAATAAATACATAACTCCATGTGACAGTCAAATGCAATGTTGCATTTTTGCATTTAGTTTGAATGTAAACCCAAAGATAAGTGCCATGGAACCAAGAGCACTGCCTGTTACCTCTTATATGAAATGTGCTAAGGATGCATTTCCTCCTATATAAAAATGTAATGAGGATGCACAAACAAGTCAAATGGCTAAATGCTGAATTCATCCCCACTGTCATTGTACTGGGCTTCTTAGGTACTCCTGCCGCATCGACAATAGCTAAAGGCATAGCTCGAATTATAGGGGGTACTGGACCCAGTACCCCCACACAGACCAAAATAGCAGGGTTGGGGGGTACAGACATATGAACGTACTTAATGTAAAATTTAAAAGGTAGCACCCCCCAACTATGAAGGGGTAATTCACACTCTAGCTAGAGTTAAAACACAATTAGTCATATGCGCACCTGTGAGCCCCTGTGTAATGTATGAACACCTGTACGGTTTTAGGGGCTGACTTCAGTCAATTCAACTTTTGCTTCCAGTTAATTCAACTTTTGTTTTATTTACCTGTTTTAGTTCTGTTTTGTTTCTGTTCAATGTCTGTGTTCTTATTCTTGCTTGTGCCAGACTAAGACAGATAAAACAAGCACAATCAGAGATGGCAACCTGGCCCCCCATATGGGCGGACAGACAGACAGACACACAGACAGACAGACACAAAGACAGACAGACACACAGACGGACAGGGTCATTGCAATAACTGGTCAATCCCTCCGGTGACCAGGTAAAAAGTGTCTAAGATCTTATTAATGTGAAACCAAGTGTAGTGACATAAGAGTCAGACTGACTGTTGATCTGTTTGAGACAAGAGTTTCACTCCCTCATATAATAACTCGACTTCCCTGGCATTGGACCTAACAACACAAACAAGCTCTTGGTACAGTCGCAATATAGTGAGCTTTCTTTGGCCATATTGCCAATATCTCAGGCCTGACATGGGTTCCCATGGGGGGGTCTCTGGAGGCTGGACAGGACGGACGGACCCCTCTGGTCTTTCCACCGGCACGCATCCCAGAAAAATAAATACACAATATAAACGGCTGAGCGCATCAACTGTTTTGATAGATGGACGTGAGAAATAATAGATAGCATAGGCTTGTTTTGATATGATCTAACCATATAGGCATGTAAGGCGATATATTTGCTTATTGTAACAGGGGTCTCAGAGGTTCTCATTATTTCAGTTTGAATGGACATCTGGAAGCCCCTGAGACCAGTCTAACACAGCCCTTAACACAGAGTCAAACATAGAGTTTGTCAGCTGAGGACCCTGGTCACATATATATACTTATAACTGCCTGACACCACATACAGTAAGGTAGGCTGTCTACAGATAGGCTAAGGTCGACTACATACAGTAAGGTAGGCTACCTACAGATAGGCTAAGGTCGACTACATACAGTAAGGTACAGCCTACAGATAGGCTAAGGTCGACTACATACAGTAAGGTACAGCCTACAGATAGGCTAAGGTCGACTACATACAGTAAGGTACAGCCTACAGATAGGCTAAGGTCGACTACATACAGTAAGGTAGGCTACCTACAGATAGGCTAAGGTCGACTACATACAGTAAGGTAGGCTACCTACAGATAGGCTAAGGTCGACTACATACAGTAAGGTACAGCCTACAGATAGGCTAAGGTCGACTACATACAGTAAGGTAGGCTACCTACAGATAGGCTAAGGGCGACTACATACAGTAAGGTAGGCTACCTCCAGGCTCTTACTGGCAAGGGGTGAGGTGCTAAGAGGCGCAGCACTGGAGACATCATGCAAAGAGCAAAAATAGTCATGCGATAAAGACAGAATTGCCAAGATGGTTAGTGAAGTCAAAAAATATATAAAAATGCTGAGAACGGCGATAACAACGTACATTAGGACAGCTGCGTAGTGTAATTACAGTCTTATTATGTCACATTATTATGGAACAACTATTATGGACAGAAGGAGATGAAAAATGAAATGAAAATTCCTGCTGAGGTCTTTTTACCTGACCATACATAATTAGATTTTATTTTACTATGAGCTTGTAGGTACCCTTGTCATCAAGCCTGGGCATGACTCACAAAATAATGTGCCCATCTACTGTTCAGAAATCACCTTTTTTTTAAATCTAAAGTGTAAAATGTGATACAGCCTACAATTACTGGAAACATGGGTGCTCAATGAAGCATAATAATAGTAAATATTTAAAAAGAAGGACAGAGCACAGCACTACAAAATTGATTTCAACCACGCAATATGGTGAGTCGCCTGATGATTAGAAAGTCGATTTGGAGAGCTGTCCTATCTATTTTTCCTACTATGAGTGCACTTATGGTTAACAAGAGCAGGAAATGATACATATTGTCATACTCTTCACACCTCACGTTACCATGCACTGTTCTGAAATACAGATCAAATAATAGAAAGTGGGAAATTAAAATTAAATGTGAGCAAGACTGATGTTATGTTGACTGTTGCTTTAGTGAATGCAATGCGTACTATGGCAGTTTATTTTCTCATGGTGGTTAAAATGTAAAGCACAGGTAATAGAAATACAAGCAGTGCTTATTCGAACTGGAATCATTTTGATTTTCAAGACCTGGAGTTATTGAAATGAAATTGCAAAATCACAGGCCTTTTTATGGTGATGTTGAACTTGAAATTAACTTGTGTGTGTGTGTTAAAATGTGTGTGTGTGTGTGTTTGAGAAAGAGATGGAGACCGAAACAGAGAGAGAGAGAGATGCCATGAGAGAGAGAAATACCATCTCTCTCTTAATTTAAAATAAGCATACAGTATTATATAAGAATGGTAAAAAACTGAGCCAAAATGACATATCCCTGGGTAGGCCTGACATGCGCAGCCTACCCCAGCAGGGAAGCAGCCGGCCACACTTCACAAAGTCAGTCAACAGTGTCTTACCTGCCGTTGCCATGGCAGCCCACAGAAGCAGCAGGGACAGGAGGGCACACGGGTTGTCCATCTTTGCTGCAGTTGCACACTGGGGTCTTCAGAGAGAGGCTGTGTGTCTGTGAGAGGGTGTGTGGGTGTGTGTGTGTCTGTGTGAAGCTCAGGAGAGTGTTCTTCAGGCGCAGATGTGCTGGTGTGACAGGGATGCTGTGGAGTGGCTCTGTTTCTAGGAGAGGGTCTTCACACAAATCCACACTTCCTGCAGAGGCCAGGAAGAAGGCGGGGACATGAAGGATCAGACCACAGACATATGCTAATGACAGAGCCCTGTCATTAGATGTAATATATAGCCCACTCAATATACACTACTCAGTACACAGTTTACTGTGCCAGTTCTTTCTCTACTAATCTCCATTTTCAAATTAACTTCTCATAATCTGTGTGTCATCTCTACTTCAGACTACTGCACAACTACAAGAGTGATTACATTAAGATTCAGTAAAGATGGAAACACAGCCTACTGTTGGCCTGGACTGTCAGCAGAGGAGATACCACAATGGCAGAACCTGGTAATGAAGGTATCTCTTGACAATAGTGTTACAGATACTAAAAAAAAGATCTGCTGCAGCTCCATTCCGTTTTAATTATACAGCGCCAAACGGTTGGCACTGTCTGAGGGCAGTTCCCTGAGCCCACAGCCATATTACCAGGATCAGTTCCAGGCACTGAAATCGACTTAAAGGCCTACCACAAAGGCAATCGAAAGGAGGACATGAATATTCTGCATCGTTTTCTGCTGTTCTGTCATTTCTGCAATCAGGTCGAAATTTCTGAACGTGTCCTGCCCAAGCGACTCTTTTTCCCCTCCACGTAGCTTTTTAAAGAGTGTACTGGGGCCAACTGAACTGAGTTCATTTGGTGACCAATAACTCCTGGCCGACTCTGTCCGGAAACACTGCGGCGTCGCTCTTTTTAAATAACACTACAATACCGACATCAGATAAGAGCGCCAGTGTTGATACATGAATCATATGTTCGCTGGGAGAAAATTATAGCTGTTTATTCACTGCCTAAGCAAAAAAAAAGACACAATACTTTAGGAATTTGTCCAACAGTAATAACGCTATGGCCAAACGGTGTGCTTTAACTGTTAAAAGAAAAATAATTACCCTGACCTTAAATGTGTGGATACAAAGCGATAAACCCACATCAACAGGCTGCATGTATACTTTTAACCTTTTCAATGGTAGCCTAATAATTTGAAATAGCCATTAAGTCTTCACGAACGATGACAAACAAAATATCTCATCATTAAAATAAAAAAACACTATCAGATACGTTGAACTTTAAAGGGGAAATCATACCAATTCAGTGTGTGAATTGCTCGGAGTTCTAATGTTTATAACATTTGAACAACAACATAGACTACTTCACACCTATGAAGAATCCAGAACTGTAAGAAATCCCACTTAACAAATTATCAAAGATGGATAATAAGAAAGAACTTACAAAATCACAGGTCGGAGTTGTGTCTTTTGGGTTCTTGGCCACAGTAATCCACATGTGCGCGCACAACTGAATAGCGGTGAACTAGACAAACTTTCTCCAAGTTTCTGATTTGGTCGCGTCGCTGCGGATGACTTTTTTGCACCACTCCCACTCAGCAGCGTTCATTATTAACGTCACCCAAGCTAGTACATGGATTTGTGGTCAACAGGAACAGCACGTCGTTCTGGAAGGGCGGCTCTGGCTTTCCTGGCGAAACCAGGAAGAGGGGTAAACCAACAAAAAGCTAATAACTTCCTTGCCATTTGTTGTGACCTAAAATAGAGTGCATTGTGTAAAATAAATCAGGTATGCTTCAATTGATTACACCGCTAGACTGACTGTGTATTAACTTACTGTAAGTGAATTGATGACTATCTTTCCCACTTTTTCCTGTTTTGCAGGGTGCTGCATATGTAATCATTTGCTGTAAATAACGCTTGTTATTTGTAGCAGTTGGTTAATGTAAATAATGTAACTATGTCACCGGCAATGATACTGAATATGTTTGCTGTGTGTCAGTGACTTATGGTGGTGCCGGTGGAGGGGAAGACAGACCGTTACACGCTGGAATCTGGTGCCAATAATATCAGACTTTGAGCCAAAGAGTGCCCTCTTGAGGAACCATTGAGAATTTTACACTCCACTTTTTTATTACAGTAATCGATTTTTGGTGTCACTCTCTTCAGACGATGATATCGCGATATGTTTAATTACTGTAGCTGATAATCACACAGAAACTTTGCTTATGCCACATGAACGTGAAACACAATTATTCTGAAATATGATTGACTGGTTTTGGTATTTTGTGTAAAAGCCTAACACAATTTCCATGTACCATGGCTGTGATGTGTAGTTGGCTAAAGCCCCCTTCCCATGTATCTGGGGCCCCATGGTCAAATCTGACCCAATATCATTTCCTGATCCATCTCCTTCTTCTCACTCATTTTCTGTCTGGTCTTCACTGTCCTATCTAGATAACGGCTACAAACGGCCTAAACATAACTTGAATTACAAGGTTGACTGTGTCTGTTCTGATCTCTTGAAGGGCATATGTGCATATACAGAGTCAAAAGTCAAAGTCAAAGTGTCCTTTATTGTCAATTCACTATGTAACAAGCATTACACAGAAGATTGAAATTGCGTTTCACCAGACACTAAATGTGCAATTTAAACTAGAAACAGGCACACACACGTGCACAAACACACAGCTACACTCATGGACATGAAGTGTATACAAACATCAACAATAAATAGACATACGATAGTTGGTCTAATAGTTGGTAATGAGCAGGAAGTAGTAAAATTTGGAAGTAAACGGTGGTTGTAAGTGAATTGTGGAAGTACATTTTGGAAATTTGGGTAGCAGGTAGCTAAACTGTGGACACACGCTAAAGGATTGATCACCTTTAGTGGGGCCGCCTCAGGGGAGGGTGTACAGTGAATAAAGGCCCGAAACACCCGTTGATCCTGAGGTACACTGCTGAGGATGTGTCCCACATAGTGTATGGATAATTGTAATGGCTGTAGTTAGGAAAGCCTGAAGTGTGGTACAATGGGTGCTCTCCCCACATGTGCAAGTGTCTTGTATCTTTATGTATTTATCTAGTTATTTTAATTGTTAAGGAAATGTTGGAGGAAACTGCAAAGGCTTGCCAGTGGCCCTGGATGAGATGCATGTTGTTGGCATGGTGAAAGCCAGGGGGGAAAGCGATAGGTAGGTGCTGCTGAGTGGATCATGTAAACGGCCCCAGCAGCCCCAGTCACTGTAACGGTAGCCGGCTGGTTCAGGTTAACCCTTGTTGAGCATCTGTCTGTACGGCTCCAGTTGGCCATCCCCTCAGCTGCTCTGTCCTGTACAGCTCACATGAGGTTGCGTGAATAGCTGTAGTCAGCGGCCAGCTGTGCGTGTTACACCTGGGAGTAGGGACTAACAGCCTGAACTATTTACTTGATTATAGATAGTGTAGGGGTAGGTGTAATAGCTATAGTTTCTCCCTAAGGTGCTCTTCCTACATGCACAAGTACTTTGTGTTCTTTGTAAACCATACGACATAAGCCATACAGGTAAACATATACGCTTCCAACAAGAAGGAAGTCTGAGGTAGGTTTTCTTGGTAACTGGTGAAGGTTAAAAATGAAATGTGCAATATGTAAGGCCACATACGTGCACATAATTGGCTGTATTCCTTCCCCCAGCAAGACTGACAAAATAGGCTATAGATTTAAGAATGACCAGCACATTCCAACAGAGACTAACACTGGCCATTCATCAAAGGCCTCAGAGGTGAATAAACAACCCTGCTGGACGCAGCAGGCGCCAGTGCACGTACGCAGCACAGCACAGCACAGCGTCTGCCCGCAGGGCCGTCGACGCGTCACTTTGGTCTCGACGCAGCACAGCGCGCCCCAAGAGCGTCCCCGCAGCGTTTCAATAACAGGAAACAATCGGCGCTCGGTGGTCATCGTCTGTCATCGCGGGGGCGACGTGGTCGTCGCGTGGTGCCACTCGTTTCCATGCCATCAGCCAGCAACACATTAAACAAAGGGGAAAGTGTCCGTGCGCCAGCTCACAGCTTTCCTTATGGCTCTCCCAGGGTGTCCTCAAGGGCAGCGCCTGGAGCCACGGCCGTGACCGCGGGTCACCAAATACGCACATGGACTCCAGCACTCGTTTTGTTTTCAATGAAAAATAAAAGTTCGCTGCCCGGAGTCAGATCTCCAGAGCAAACACAACTGGCTGGCTGTGAAATGTCAGCAAAACGACAGCACACAATTAATCTCAGCGCCACCCCCCCCCCCCCCACCACCACCACAGACACACACACACACACACACACACACACACATCTATTTCTTTCACCCTCAACCCCCCCCTCCCCTTTCCCAAATAGGCTCTGTCAAACACAGCTGTTTGAATTGGTCAGTCTACTAAGAAGACACTGTTTTGAACAAGGTTTTCTTTTTTTGGCGTGTGGACGTGACCTGCCGCTAGTACGCCAGCGGGACACGGAGTGTAAGGCCTGCTGCGTGTTATTACACGCGGGCCAGTGGCATCCACCACTTCCCGTCTACGCGCCTTTCAGGGTGCTGCGTATTTGTTTTCAATTGTCCACCCCACATTCCTGCTCCGTTAGCCCCTGGGCCCTTCATGTGCAGGTATGAGGGCTTTGACTTGTCAGTGTGTGTGTTGTGGAGTATGTGTGTGTGTGTGTGTGTGTTGTGCTTGCTCTTTGGAAGTGCTGGAGTTCGTCTCGTAAGTGATTGGTCTTCCGAGAGACACATCCTCCTCTTCCAAGGCAGACTTTTCCTCTTCCCCCCCGAAGCAGCGTGTCTGGAATGGCCGCCATAGAGCCAAGCGCTCCTTGGAGGATAGCCCGGATACCTGGAGGAAAGTGTTGTTCGGAGCGACCGGAAGGTCGGTTCTCAGAGGTGCAGGGACGGGGAGCAGGAATGCCGCCACTCACCGTGATCTTACGAGGAAATTTCCAATAACAGCCGCGATTCAGTGACGTCATCTTCTCCTTTGTGGTCACCCCCCACAAATCTTAAATGTGTATCTCCCAGCAGGATCCTCTTTGCAAATATTTCCAAAACTTACACTAGGCACTAATTTTCACACTGGATATTTTAAATCCGCTTCAGTGATCTCCATAATAAAATGACACATATTAATTGGTCTCTTTCTTGCAGTAACATCTGTATGTTCATCACCTAGACAGGACAGGTGATGAGACACCATGTAAAATTATGCGTCTATTCTCGGTCTAACACTCTGCACCGTTGCAGCCACCAGACAGGTGTATGTGTGACATCTCACTACACATTTGGAGTGCCAATTAGGAGAGGCCTGCCACTAAACATTCACCAAGAACCCCAGAATTAAATCTGGCGCATCTCACACCACTTCTCCTCTTTGATGTTGTTCGGCCATCTCACACAACCAAGTAGGCTATGATCATAAGGTCATGGCTTGAATTAGACTACTCTTAGTGTTATTACAAAGCAGACCTTATCTATTGAAGGAGAGCTTGAAACAAAATAATGACAGCAGTGGAATTGTAGACTGAAATATAATTTACAGTTTTGGTATTTTGTGTAAAATCTCAAAACAATAACCATATACTTCACCTTCACCATCTTATTACTATTCATGTAACAGTCTTTTATGGTGCTGAAATTTTGTGGTACAAAATGTATTTTTGTTGAACTGGACTGAACTGATCTTGCAATATATGCATGTCCTCTCAAACCTTATTGAAGTGTTGCTATACACACATATGTATGAAGGAATGCAGTTAGATTATATAAAAAAATATCTTTAATATCTCTCTCTCTCTCTCTCTCTCTCTCTCTCACTGTTATCTTTTAGAGTCCCTGTAAAATGACTGTGGTTGATCACACGGTGATACCAGACTGTGTTCACCTTAAACTGTGCCAATCTCATCATCTGAAACTCTGTCTAGACAGGAAATCAGTGGCGAACGGAGCCAAATAAGCTTTGAGACACATGTAGCTCAGGTATCCGCTCACCTCGACAAAACCACCACCTGCAGAGGAACTCACTGCTGATTTCAGTAGAGACAGATAACCACAAAAGCTTCACACGGTCCAGAATTACACAAAAATAAGGTTCATACTTGTAGCTAGTGACCGTCCGTGTAGTCATGTTGTCCATATTGGGCCTTCTTATACACTTCTTCCACAGGAGATAAAAAATAATAATGTGACTTGATGTATGTTGGGTACATGTACAGCCTATATATATATATGGGTTCATGGCAATATATATGGATTTATTTACTTCAGTATGAGATTACATTTTTTACACAGTACACGTCATATATTCACTATATAATTATACATCTATGATCTATGTCACATTAGCTCTGAAGCTGCGTTGGCATGGGGTGAAATGATAGCACAGTACTTGATGAGACACCTGCCAAAAGCAGAGAGCGAATTACTCCCTGTTCTCCAATTGTCCGTGAGTGTGATTTAAGTAGCTCAGAGGCCCTTTACTGTAATGGCTCCCTTGCCCCGGGCTTTGTCCATGTAAGGTCATAGCAGGTGGAGATGGCTTGTTCTTTTTTACTGCAGGTCCAAAGCAGCACGTACCCCTTGCATAAGACTTGTGTAAGGATGTGGAACCTAACTGAATAATGCAGGCATGCCTTTTTGTCCTTGTAGACACACACAATGCACTCACACACACATACACACACTTAAACACACATACATACACACACATACAGTAGCGCGTGCACACGTACACATATGCATTAATCTTGTGCTATTAATGTAACCTAATTATTTTTGTTGTCAATATAAGTTATGGATGTGCTCATTTGCATAGACAGCTTGACAAATAAAGATTATTAATAGATTTTTAAGGTTATGCTAATATTTTGGTCAATAATTTCTTCAAATATAAATTCCTCTGACTGTGCTGTAACTAAAGATCACCTGTCCTGTCTAGGTGATGAAACAGGTCTTGTTGGGGCCATTAGAAACATTTGTTTGCATAAGCTAAAATAAGTCCTAGGGATATGTGTGTGTGTGTGTGTGTGTGTGTGTGTGTGTGTGTGTGCAGTGCCGTAGCTCCGCACACGCACATTACGCACAGTGCGTAGGGCACCAAGTGCTTGGGGGGCACCACCAAAAAATCAGGCTTGTGAAAAAATCATCACAATAAGCTACGTACGATATATAAAATATGTGTAAAGCATGTTCATATTTATAAGTAATACAAAAGCAACATAGGCCAATTTGCTCCAGAAAAGGCAAATCTCCTTTGCTGCCCTCTCTCCATTCTCTTCCTGGTGCCCCCCTCCCCTCCCAGTGGTCTGTTCGATTATGGCTCAGTCTCAATTTAAGTTTGGCAGACACCTGTTTAGACATGGCCTCGAAAAGCCATCAAGTGTCGGGAGCAGAAAAAAGAAAAAAAAAGAAGACACAGCGAAATGAAGCTCAGGTAAGACAGTGTTTTAAATTAATAATAAAAAAAATGTAGCCCTTGCCAGGCAATAAACTTACAGTCAACAAACTGTAACGTTAGCTCCTAGTCTACTAGCCATGTTCAGACTGCGTTAATTACAAGTGAAACAGTTAACACAGTTAACAGTTCAGACTGTGTTAACAAATGATTAAAGTTGTAAATGACTGATGCTATCTAGCTAGTTTACGTTGTGGATATGAACATGAATTATGAATTACTGAAAGCAATTCATCATGGTCACTTGACTGTTTTGAGTTAACGTTCGGGTAAGACTAGCGCTTCCCTTCCTGAGGTTGCTAGCTAGCTATGCTATTTCTGATTAAGCTTAATTTTCTAGTGTTAATTTTGTCACCCTGTTTTAAATTTCGTCTTTGTCTTCGTCTCGTGACGAATGCTCTATTAGTTTTTGTTATTACGCCTATATTATAGTCATTCACAAACCACTTTTGTTAGTCAAGTTCAGTGTAAACAAAGATTCTGAAACGTTGAATGTAACTGTTTGGTAAAATTTTCAAGGTGTGACCGGTTATGGTCAAAAATGAAGATAGATTTTATCTTTATTTCGCATGCTACTGCATTTCAGGATATCTATAAAGATGTATTTTCATTCAAGTAAATGGTTCTCGTCTATTGACTGTATAGCCTATACAGGCTATGTTCTCATCGGTTTTCAGGTTTATAGGCCAAGGGCGACATCTGTTGGTGAAATTGTAATATGAAAAGAATCAATCTTACAGTTATGTAGATTTTCCCCCTTCGTATTCATATAACATTATGTACAGATTTTTATGTTGTCCCATATGACACCTCTATAAATTTAAAATAGAATTTTGAATTTTGAAATGAAGTGATTTACACGTAGGTCTACATAAACCTAATTTATATATGCATTTTTGGAACTGTGGTTAAAAACTGTATTTCAGTAGAATCCCTGAATATGTTGTCTTTTAATTCTGAATGCAGGGCCAATGCTTAAATATGTGCAAGGAGGACCTCAAGGTCAGGAGGAGGAGGATGAACCATCCACCAGCAGTTCAACCAATTTAGATCAACCATCCACCAGCAGTTCAAGCCCTGGACATTAACCATCAACCAGTGTAGACTCTGCAACAGTTCCCAGCCCTGACCAGCTACAACCATCAACGTCCAGTTCAGGTACAGGTGCAACTCCACACACAACCACGGCGACAGTGACGAGCCCTGTCACTGAGAGGCCATCAGCAGGGGACACTGGAGACATGTGTTCCCCCTCTATATGATCCTGCTTTATTTGCTCTATTAACTTTAATGTTTGGTGTGTTTGTTTCAAAAATAAAGTGAATGGCACTGATAAATTCTGAAGTATTGTTCATAATGGGGGGGCACCACAAAGCATTTGTGCTTAGGGCACCCAAATGGCTAGCAACGGCCCTGTGTGTGTGTGTGTGTGTGTGTGTGTGTGTGTGTGTGTGTGTGTGTGTGTGTGTGTGTGTGTGTACAGTAGGTGTGTGTTTTTCAATATGGGTGTTTAGTGGTTATAATCATTATCAGGGCTTGACAGAGTGGAGTGGTCTTATTGCACCCCATGTCTGACTGCAGGACTGTGTCATGATGCTGTTTGACTCATGCCTGTGTCCTGATGCTGATCCCGGATCAGGTGTAGACCTGTGCTGGCATATCTCAGCAGTTACAGGTGAGTTACCTGGGCCCAACATGGCCCACATTCCACCCGACACTGGCCGTGACTGGATATACATAAACAACTTAAAATACCTTAGGTACACACACACACACACACACACAGACACACACACACACACACACACACACACACCACACAGATATTCTTGTACACACACACACACTTGAACACACACACCTACTGACACACACACACACACACACACACACACACACACACACACACACAGCATTCTTACATGCAGATGAAGAGGCACAATGGAAACGCAGGCATGGATGAAGATGACAGAGAGGTGTGTATCCTTGTTTGTTTTTTGAAACCTGATGTTTTAATGAGAGTGCCAGACACAGGAGCATCAGCACAATGAGAGGAGATGCCTTACAGCTTACACACATCATGTGTGTGCACACATACACACACTAACGCACGCGCGCACACACACAGCATTTCACCCACACATACACTGACATGCATGCACACACACAGCACTTCTCACACACACATTCAAAGGAGATGGACAGGTGAGAAGCAGGCAGGTGCATGTTTAACTGAAACACATCTGAGAGATGCACAGTCTCACACACACACACACACACACACACACACACACACACACACACACACACACGGAGGAGGTGGTGGAGGCCTGTCCTGCTGGTGTACACAGTAAGAACGGGTGGTGTTGGTTGGATGGAGGAATCCTGCGGTACGGTACAGTGTGAATTAAGGCAGAGCAGTCCCTCATAATGCCTGGCACATACACCAGGATGATAACGGCAGTTTTTGTTTCTTTTTTTTTTGTCTCTTTTTTTCAGGTTCTGTCTTTTGTTGTTGGTGATGTTGGCAAGATGGGGAATCATTGTAAAGGGAAAAATACAAAGAAGATGACCAAAACAGTCCAATAACTCATATCCAGTTTACTTGAGACCATCGATGGCTGAGGAAACCTGTCCGAATACTTCATCCACAGGGAGCTCGGAGTTCACCTGGGGAGGATAACACACACAATTAATTACCAATAAATACTTTGGATTAATCCAAACAAATAAAAGCCTTTAGCCTATATTACATGGCCATTAAATATCATTCATTGGTACAATTAGCATCAGCAGTGCCGACTTCAATCACTTAGTTTATTACTTTTTTTTTACATACTGCATAAACGTTTATGTTTGCAGTGCACATAATATATTTTTGGCAGTTTATCAATTGCTCCTAAATTCTCAGTTGTAAATGGCTTTAGATGAACGCATCAGCTACATGAAATTTCAAGATTTCAATGATTTAAAGATTTCAACAGATCTTTACTGTCCACAGGGGAGCAACTTCTAATGCAGCCAGCAGAGGAATATGCACTCCAACAATAAATAGAAATTTACATTCACAATTTAGACATAGACATAAGAACATAAACACTCAACAAGAAGTATTTAAAAGGACAGTTACAGCAGGTAAAAATGAGTTGAATCTGTTTGTTCTACAACTTGTAAATGTAAATGTAATGTAATGTGTGTGAGTGCAGCACCCATGACACTCCACAAGGGGGAGCAGCTGAGCTGAGGCCTACTGTACCTTCCTGACGATGCCGCGTCCCTCGTAGAAGGCGATGACGGGCTCTGTGGCTTTGTAGTAGAGGTCCAGGCGCTTCTTGATGGTCTCCTCGTTATCGTCGGCGCGTCCGCTGGTCTCGCCGCGCTTCATCAGCCTCTTCACCATGGTGTCACCAGAGGCATCCACATACAGCAGCAGGGCAGGAGCGCCAATCTGGATTGGACAACACACACACACACACACACACACACACACACACACACACAGACACACACAGACACACAGGTAGAAACAGATAAATACACATGTTTACACACACACATTACACACATTAACTCTCTCTCTCTCTCTCTCTCTCTGTCTCTCTCTCTCTCCCTTTCTCTACCTCACTCTCTCTCTCCCTTTCTCTCTCTCTCTCTCTCTCTCTCTCACACACACACACACACACACATGTAGAAACACATAAATAAACATGTTTACACACACTCATTACACACATTAACTTGCTCTCTCTCTTTCTCTCTCAGTCTCTCTGTTTTTCTCTCTCTCTCTGTTCTTCTCTCGCTTACACACAAACACACTCACTTGTGTACACACACACAGTCCATAGTACTCCACGGTAAGGCAGTCAAGTGGATAGAGTAGTGTTAATCCAATCAGAGCTCTCCAATGACCATACAGCAGCTACCTCGGTGAGAGTAAAACCTAGCCCAGATGCTCTGGATTTAGAGTTAGTCCGGATTATCTCCAGGGACAGCCACCCCATAGTAACCCCATTAGCCTGCCTCTCTAACCCAACCACAGCCTGCACAGCTAGGGCAGGAGGTGGAAGAACCTGACTTCAATCTTCTAGTCAGAAAACCTCTCAAAAGTGTTACAGATACCATAATACACACTGGTATATGTTATATGCTATCGTTGCTTAAAAGTTTGACCATGGTTACACAAGAAGAAACTATGCAGACTGATTATACAGACTGATATAATATAGTATATATAGTACATTAATAAGTTATAAAATAAATAAATAAATTGTAGAAATATTATATAATAAATATATAAATTTAGATAAATAAATTGTATATGGGCTAATTTAAATGCAACATATTTTTCCACATAGGCCTATAGGGTGACTTTACCAGAGCTTTATCTTTATGCTGGTGAGAGCTGAGAAACCATTAAAAGATTTACTTTGCGTGCCACCTAGAGTTGATCTGAGTACTCCCAGGGGATACTCATACCCTGCTTAGAGAACCACTGGCCTAGGCAATATATGTCCACTGAAGGCAGATACGGCCTAGGCAATATATGTCCACTGAAGGCAGATACGGCCTAGGCAATATATGTCCACTGAAGGCAGATACGGCCTAGGCAATATATGTCCACTGAAGGCAGATACACTGTACACAGGTACAGTAAATTGATGTTATAACGTGCTGACTTCTATTTCTACTGTTTCCAAATCTGCACTTAACTGTGTAATGAATGACGTATTGCTGAAGATACATTCAGTCTTAAAAAACCCCAGATGGTGCAAGAGAGAATATATTGCACTGTTTTTGTAAAAGAACTAGACACCCAAAGTGAGTTCCATCTCCTTCTCACACCTTCTTCTCGAACTCCTCGCCCTGCTTGACCTCACGGGGGTAGCCGTCGATGAGGTAGCCCTTGGAGGTGTCGGCCTTGGCAACCATTGCGTCCAGGATCATGTCCAGAACTGTGTCCTGAAACGGACAAGTGCGAGATTGAGCAAGGATCGAAAGTGTGTGTTACAGTAAAAAAAAAAAAAAACACTAACATTAACTCTTCAGTCTACTTCCAAAAACTTTTTTTTCTTGATTTTTTTTCTTTGTAAAATGCTGAATCATTAATTAGCAATAACATACTAATTGTTACCTTGGGAAGTACATTAATGCCTTATAATTAGTATACGCCAGTCATTGGGAGCAAAAGCGTTAAATAACAGTAAAAGCCTGTGATATTTAAAAGCAATTTCCTAAAGTAAGTGCCACATTTTATCAAGTCCGTGGCTGGCACCTCATCTATTTCACTTGGGTTGATAGAGACAAATGCTTGACTCAGGAGAAAAACAGCTAAGTCTAAGCCCTGATGGCTAATGTTTGGCACTTTGGCTTCAGGACAGTGACAGCGGCAAATTACTCTGCTCTGTTGTGTTAGTTTGCGTCTCATTCACTCATTACTCTACATTATTGTCAATGCTATAATTAATCAACAGCAACAACTTACTCTGAACGTTTTAGGAAACAACAATTCATCTTTTTTCTGACTACATCATTCACTCATCCCTTCTCTCTCTCTCTCTCTCTCTCTCTCTCTCTCTCTCTCTCTCTCTCTCTCTCTCTCTGCCCCCCCCTCTCTCTTTTCACAAGCAATCCCCCTCTCTTTTCACAGCCATCTCTCTTTCTCTCTCACTCTCTCCTTTTTCTTAAATTCCCCAAATGGCTTTCTCATTCATAATTATTTTTTCATCCACAAGTCTCTTCACCCCCCCCCCCCCCCCCCCCCCCCCCATCTCTCACTCTACTTTGGACTCTGTCCCTTCTTAAATTATTCACACAATATGTCTCCTCCCCCTCTCTTCCTCTCTCTCTCTCTCTCTCTCTCTCTTTCTCTCTCCCTGAGTTTCTCTCACCTCCCTCTCCCACTTTCTGTCTCTCCCCCTCTCTCTCTCCCTCTATCTCTCTCTCTTTCTCTCCCTCTCTCTCCCTCTCTCTACCTGCCCCCTTCTGCTCTTTCCCCACCCTCTCTCTCATTCACACCCTCACCAGAGGCACGAGCTCTCCCTTCTGCATGATGGCCTGGAGGTTCTTGCCCCTCTCAGAGCCAGAGGCCACCTCGGCGCGCAGCAGGTCACCTGAGGACAGGTGAGTGTAGCCATACTTGGCCACCACCTTCTCACACTGGGTGCCCTTACCAGAGCCGGGACCACCTGGGGAATGAAGGGAAACACACACACACACACACACACACACACACACACACACACACACACACACACACACACACACACACACATTCAAATCCAATCCAGATTCTAGGCCGCTGGTGCTGATGTTCATGAATGAAATATGCAGGTGTTACAAGGGTGAGGAGCTGACTGAAGTTCATCATGATGTCCAGGAAAACAAAGACTCACCCACAACAAAGATGATCTTCTTGTCCTTGATTTTGTCTGAGAGGGAAACAACAAAACATGCAGTCAGGGCTAGTTTAAAAGGTTGTCTGATGCTGAAACACAGAATATCAAAGCTTTGTGAAACAACCAGTTGGTATAGTCTGTGTGTTTAGTTGTTGAATGTAACTTAAGGGAATAAAATCCAAAAATGTTTTCCCCTCTGCCTTTTTGCTCTCTACCTTTTTTAGAGGATTTTGGAGAAGAAACGGACATGTGTATCGAACAAGCATTTCCCATTTTCTTCAACCAGAGTGCCCACTGTGTCCTTATGTATCTATCCACACTAGAGTCTCTGGTCTAAACTCATGCCTGTGTTCTAGAACCTGATTGTAGACAGTTTAGCAGATAGTCTGTCACTATAGCAACAGTTGCTAACCACACAACAGTGTATGTATCATGTCTTTGGACTTCTTCTTCCTTTAACTTCTTCTAGAATTCTACCCGAGCATTCTTTAGCTGTCATAGAGCTTTATGTTAAAAATCCCTGAGTATTTCTGACATCATAGTGGGAACTCTGAATTGTACAATTGTTCTAATCACACATGTGTCACTGTACTCCTCGAAGGCTATGAATAAATGACTTTTGTGCGTGCTAAGTTTAAATTTAGCAAGGTCTGCTTCATAGGTGCAGCAAATGTGCTATCTTCAGCAACTCGGCAGCAAATGTGTGGTTCATAAACAAGATTTTTATTATATTATAATAATATATCTGTTTCTAATTGTGTAAAGGATGGATATTTACATCTATAATCTTCAGTGGAATCAAACGTGCATGTCTCACACTATTGCGTCGGTGTATTCCTTCTAAATTTACATCGCAGCACTAGTGTTCTTTAGCTCTGACACAAGTGTGTTTAAATTCTAACAATGCCATGATTTCATACATGGCTGTTACAGGATGTATGTATGTTGCTGCAGTTAGCAAAGTCACCACAGGAGGGCGGTATAGACCTGAGCAAGGCTTTAGACTGGTGATATGATCTTGTCCCCACCCCTTTTGCTGTTAAAAGATTAGATCATTTGACACACCCTCCGCTACAAACTAGACTATTGTTGGAGAGTTTGTCCTTTACTGACATTGCGCTGTGAACTATATGAAGGGGATATCTGAGCAAGTGTTTGCTGCAGTACAGAATATCAGGCTACATAATTGTATGCAAAACAAAAAGAGGAGCATTTACCTGCCATGGTGATCTGTTATGGATACTCTGTATAGCATGAAATAAAAAAGAAAGAGAGAGAGAGAGAGAGAGAGAGAGAGAGTTAGAGTTATTTATACCATAAAAACATATCTCATGTAAGAGAGAGACTGAAATCTAAATACATAAATAGTATCTTTATTGAGAATATATAGATATATTCCCAAGTGTATTCGCATAAGATAAATGCAACATTATGTGGCCTACTAGGTGTTTCTCATTATTAGGCAAGCATGTATAATGACAACATAAATGGCCATAGTTTTGAATATTCAGTTTCAATGTGAACCATGCATGGAAATTACTTTTATTAGTCTTTTATCTACTAAAGAGGTGAGTGCCTTTATGGTTGCAGCATCTTTCTTCACTGAATCCCAGAGCTCCTGCTTAGATGAGCGCTGTCTGCCATTCTGGTATATCTTTCTCTCACGTATGGACCACAAGTTCTCAATGGGGGTTTAAATCAGGCGAATTTGGTGGACAGACCATGACCTTGTAGCAGTCAAAAAGTATGTGTTCCTTGCAGCATGTGAAGTTGCATTTTCATGTGTGAAAATCATTTTGTTGCTGTAATGTGAGACTCTTCCTCTTTTACCAAGGGCTGAAGTTGTTCTGCAGAAGCTCAACAGAGCTGGCATTTAAAACGGAAACAAATGGCAATGGCCTAACTGTTGGACACACAGTGTGAGCATCTCCTTATTCAGTGTGATTTGAGCTGTTGAGTTATCGGTGCTTGTTATGTGCCCAAGGTGTCGTAACAGTGCTTGATGATCAGTAGATATTGGCAGGCTGGCTGCAGTGGGCAGTGGGGCAAGGTGAATGCCATGCAGAGACGGGCACAGTGCTTGATGATCAGTAGATATTGGCAGGCTGGCTGCAGTGGGCAGTGGGGCAAGGTGAATGCCATGCAGAGACGGGCACAGTGCTTGATGATCAGTAGGTATTGGCAGGCTGGCTGCAGTGGGGCAAGGTGAATGCCATGCAGAGACGGGCACAGTGCTTGATGATCAGTAGGTATTGGCAGGCTGGCTGCAGTGGGCAGTGGGGCAAGGTGAATGCCATGCAGAGACAGGCACAAGCTGTATAGACACAGATCTGGGATGACACCTCTACAGCATCCAGCATCCAGCATCCTCTACCCCCAGGCGTCCCAATGAGCTGCATTTATTCTTTGCGCCCAAACAGAACTCTTTACATTGGCACTCTTCACCTTTCTGGTGTTGAGAATATGCTGTGCTTATATACAATCACCTCTCTAATTGCAGCTGTGCTGAAATACTCCTACCCAGTCACTATGCTGGAATACCTCAACCTTCATACTGTAGTAGTCACACCGGTGTGATTTTCAGGAGTGCCCATACTGAAATACTCCAGGACTGCCCATATTGCCCATAGTGAAATACCAGTCTAATAACAGCTTTGCTAAAACACTTCTGTCTGTTGTGTTCATGGGTCTGTGGGTTAAATTACCTTGTGCCAAAAAAATGACCAGCATTAGATATGCAAATAGCGATACTGCCATATAGTTGCTGGCGTTTGAGCTCAACAACTAATGAAATAATGTTTCTTCTTCCTGTGCTCCTGATGCACTGTGTTGATGGGCTAAAGGCCCCGTGTGAGTGCTTTTAACTGTCTCTCATTTACAGAGCCAGGCATGTGTGGTAGTAAAAATATATATATATGTTTTCAGCTCACACTGTGAAAGCACAGTTAGAGACATGAGACGCAATTAGCCGAATTTTAATTAAGGACTGTATGCCTTTAAAATCAACAAGTAAGTTACCAAGATTGTCTCCATGTAAAGTGCTGATTAAATACATGTGGGTGGTAAACATTTTGCTGGGACTGAGCCACTGGTGTAAGTATTCTCTTTGCTTACGTAGTAATTCCATTAAAAGGCCATAATGATAAAACACACTGGGATGTATCCAGCTGATACTAGCAACGCAAACATTGCGGTTTGGTTTATCTGCGTGGTAAATAGTAGGGAAGAAAGGGGTCAGCTGTGGTGAACAATGAACACTCACACAGACAGTGAAACCTTATCTGTGTGTGTGTGTGTGTGTGTGTGTGTGTGTGTGTGTGTGTGTGTGTGTGTGTGTGTGTGTGTGTGTGTGTGTGTGTGTGTGTGTGTGTGTTGTACAGTAAATTAAACACCACCCTGTTGTACAGCAAATTAAACACCACCCTGTTGTACAGCAAATGCCATGTTTGATTACAGATGTACTCAGGTTTGACAGGTTAGGTAACATGCAAAGTTTTGCCACTCATGGACTCAAATAATCTCCAATGTAGAAACACAATGGGGCAGCAGAACGTGTGCAGACTTGTCTGAGCGCGTCTGCATGTCCTCTGTGTTGTGTAGGAGAGCTCAACGGCACCTTGAGCCACCTACTCTACAGTACGTGTCTGCCGTGCACACTACACACACCTGCAGTGCCAGTCTCTGCCCCTGGCTCCATCCAGCCCACTGAAGCGAAGCAGTACCAGGCAACCCTGCCCTTTCCTCCCACTGCAGCCCTGGCCTGCCATGTGAAATACAGTAAGAAGTAGGAAAACCTGACAAGAATGTTCACTGCCTCATATATGACTTACTCAGGATTATGGCCACTTTCACACATTACTCATACAATAAATGCATAAGACTTATATGTTTTACGTAAGTAATACAAATTACATACATTTCGCTTTGTAGAAATGTAAGGATTTAAGAATTTAAGGATCTTGTTTGTGCTTTACTGTCATATATTTCGCTTTCAAGTTTCAGATAAAATGTGTAAAATGTTTGTACAATTCATTTATATAATTTCAATATGGGCTTACTCTGTCAAACATCACTGTGAGTTCTGCAAGGGGCAGGGCCTTTTGACTGTGCCTGTGGGCAGGAGAAGGTGTGTCTGACTGGCATTCCCAGTGAGAGAACTTGTTCTTGTCAAAAGGCTTTTAATATTGGAGATTTAGTTGGGCTTTATTAAGGGCAGGGCCCACGGGTGGTGTTATCACTGTGAGGGTTTAACCTTTTTAATAAGTGGCTTATAGTACATAGCACAGGGGGCCAATATCTGCCAGTGGCACTAAAAAAGTTTGTTTTTGTCTTCTGTTTGATCTCCTTTCGTTGAGTTAGTTTCAGCCTCACTTCACAAGCAGAACTATGTCCTTTTACCTTTGAGTATACAACCAGGTGTTACCCTGTCATGGCTTTATTTCAAATGACCTACAAAATCTACTTATGTTTCCTGAAAGATAGCTGTAGTTCCCTCTAAGTGTAATTATTTACATCTACAAATAGATTATACCAGAGGAAAAAAATCTTGTTTTTAAAAATGCATTCTCTAAAATTGCATTTTCTTTGTCTCAGGAGAAATCATTCAGCTCAAATGTAACTTCCTAAATGACCGTCAGAGGAAATAATGAAAGATAAGAAGAGTAGAATAATTTAGTATTTTAAGATCATACGTTAAATTTAATGAACTAAATTATACTCAGCCATCCTTATGTCTTAGCCCACATCCAATTTAAGAACAATTTAAGAGCTCAAGATATTGCATTTCTTTCTTATCTCACATGTTTCTCCTAAATGTCCCTTAGGAACAGATAAGATCTTGTTTTAAATTTCCTGGAATGTGGACTTGAACCATGAGGTCTCATGGTTCTGAAATATTCATTTCAGAAAGTACTTGCAAAGGGCAGGTCCAATAACACTCTATTCTGTCCTTATGATACGCTTACTGATTAAAAGACTAATGTGCAGTATGTGGTGAGTAGGTGCGTGTGTACTAAATGGTTTTGAATGTGGGTAGTGAATAAGACAGTAGTTTCCTTGTGGTTGTCAACTTTACAACTTAGCTAGCTCTGATATGACATGGTGTACGTTCGTTAGATATAATGCCAGATCCATTGCTATCTGGTTTTACTGCTGTCATAAGGGTGCAGTAGTCATATGTGGCTACAGAGCTGTGCTGTGCAGTGCCAACCCCAGTTGTGCATTTTCCTTAAGAGACAAGCTAGCGACAGGTGCTAGCAATTATGGTCTTTAGCTTTCCCGGCTAGCTATTCCTGAGACTTGGTTTGAGTCTGCTGCGGCACTTCACCATAACCATTTAAGAGGGAAATTAAATGAAACTGCTTTTCAGAGTGAGGTCTATAATACAAAATAGTGTAAAGGGAGCAGACAGTAAATCTGGTGGAAGCTGGTGGAAGCTACCTTTCTGAGTTAAAGATCAGCTCCCCTTTTAGCTTGAGGAAAGCACCCCCCCCCCCCCGATCATGTTACGCTCAGCTTGTATTTCACCCCATTCCACACACGCACAGACACACACACACACACACACACACACACACACACACACACACACAGGCCAGGCACGTTGTCCTGTGGTCTCAGCCTGTCCAAGGGTCCTCCTGTCTCAGTAGCAGCGCATGAACCCGTGACCCCATGGTCTTCGTAAAGGTCACACAGACACCTGACTCCTGATTCAGCATCTCTCTCTCTCTCTCTCTCTCTCTCTCTCTCTCTCTCTCTCTCTCTCTCTCTCTCTCTCTCTCTCTCTCTCTCTCTCTCTCTCTCTCTCTCTCACTCTGAGCCCTTCTCTAGCCTATTATGGTGCCCTCTGCAGCTCTGCCAAAAATGAACCACCATCTACTGCCCACATGCCCAGTGGGCACTGCCCAGAGAGCTATAGGCCTATGAGCTGTATTTCACCCAGGCTGTATTAAACTCACATGGGTGCTCACAGGCTGTAAAAAAAAAATCACATGGGTGGCACATACCTGTGTCAGTTATGACACATGTACTAGCATACTGCCTAACATCTAAACACAGGTGCAAACCAGTTATATGATACATAGTGTATGGGGTATATGAGGTAAAGTATAACAGAATGCTAACTGGTTATGAGAAATTCAAATTTGCATAGCTGTGACATAACTGCAAATGTGACAAAACTACAACCAGCCTAAGCTGTCCAGCTAGACTGTAAGAAATGCTAATTTGCATAGCTACCAGAAGCACAACTACACTGTTGTGAAGGCACCTGAGGCCACAGAATTTCATATTGCTATAAAGTTGTATTTTTTCTTTTTGTGTATTAAATTTTATTTATTTTATTGTTAGGGTGCCTTAATGAACTACAGTAAAGCTAAAGTCGACCTCATACTCTAATGCTGACTTCTGTCACAGGTTGTTTGTGTGTGTAAGTAACTTTTTCCCCTTGTCCTGGTATGTCAGTTATACATACTAAAAAGATGCATGCCTTTATGACAAAACAACTGACATTAAAAATGGTGTTACTGAACAGATGTGACCTTTCAGTTGGTTATGTATGTAAGTTAGGCCAGTTACTTAGAGTTCCTTTTTTTATTCGTGTGTTTGTTTGTTTTCCTGTCTTCAGCAGAACTCCGTGTGTACGCTACAAGGCTGGTGTGTGAGACGTGTGTCACTTGGGCAGACATCTTCTGCATTTTTTTTCTCCCTCGCTTTGGCCAAATAAGCAAACGAAGATGGTTGTCGAGGGATGAAATTGGAGCCAGACACAGGGTAGCACAGCGTGTAAAATAACTATTAACAGATTTTCCAAACTAGGAGGCCCCTCTCACAGCATCGTGACAGGCCCTGGAGTCACATGCACTGGCATCGATGACAGCACTCCATATTCACAAACGCACATGTTCACAAGCTCAATTTGCCATGTAATTAACAGCACATATGACATGCTGTGTAATGACACTATGCTTAATCAGTATTGATTACATGCTATCTATTTCTACCGTGATAACATTACATAAGGAAGGATGTGGTCGGCATTTTTTTATTGTACTTGTAATGTACTTTGCTAATAGAC
The DNA here is from genome assembly GCA_027475355.1 of Coilia nasus. Classification (NCBI taxonomy): domain Eukaryota; kingdom Metazoa; phylum Chordata; class Actinopteri; order Clupeiformes; family Engraulidae; genus Coilia; species Coilia nasus. Next base: position 27,408,183 of record CM050209.1, on the reverse strand, counting down.
TGAATAAGTTCCACTCAATTGCAGCACCTACTAAGTACTTTATGTCTTTCAGGAAAATGTCACCATGTCCCCACTCTGTCATTGGAGCGTGTTTCCAAATCAGACTGATATCAGGGCATTGATCAGTTAATCAGTTATTTAAAGGCACTGGTGAATTATTCAGTTCATTAATCATTATGTAGGCTACATGGACTTGGCTCAGACAACTATCTGGCCACAGGTCTTATGCAGTGCAAGGAAACCTGTAATTGCTACAGGGTTCATGTTCAATGTTATTTAATACTGCTTCTGGCTTTCTAATTCCTCCCTCTCTCCCTCGCTCCCTCTCTGTCTCTCTCTCTCTTACTCCCCCTCTTTCTCTCTCTCTCTGTCTCTCTCTCTCTCTCTCTCTTACTCCCCCTCTTTCTCTCTCTCTGTCTCTCTCTCTCTCTCTATCTCTCCACAAAACTAAAAAAAGATTTGGTCCCTGCTGCAGCTGTTCCCTTACACTTTGCACCCCCCCCCCCCCCTTTAGCTACACCACAAGCTGGGTAACATGTAATAAATATTACCCCTCCGCCCCTCTTACCACCTTATACAAAAACATGAATGGCTGCATTGTGTGTGTACTTCCCACACTAATGAGTCTGGTCATCTAATCTGCATTCACATAGCATTTGTGTGGGTTTGTTCCTTTCTGCCATGAAAATGGAACACTGTCCCTTTAAGGTGAAATAGGGGTTCCATCTGACGTCAATAGAAAACACGCAGAGCAGAGCAGAGCAGAGCAGAAGAAGCAGTCTACCTGCAGTGTTTACCATGGCGTGCAAAGGAGGCTGTGGATGCCAGGGGGGTGTGTGTGTCGCTATGCCCAGCAAGGCTACCTGTTTTATGCGTCCAGGTCCTGCTGGAAAAATCAATAGCCTGCACAGCACTCTTTCCAGCTGTGAGGACGTGTTAGCTCATGCATGTACCACAGTGATACTACACTGACAGCACAGTATACTGTAGGACAACCGCATCCAAGGAAGGACACAACAGGAACAAGGACTTCTCTCAAGCATCCTCTCTCTCTCTCTCTCTCTCTCTCTCAAAAACACATAAACACTTTCCATATTTGGAGGTCTCAGGCACTTGTTGTCATGTCAGACATTTTTGTACATGTTTTTTTTTTGTACATTGCTGGAGTGAGGCGCCTGACATGACAGCTATAGGCATCATTCATGCCCAGTCATGTCTGTGATCATCTCAGTCGCACGTCGGCAGCAGTGTTGTGTAACTGTCTCTAAATGCTGCACATTTGACACACACTGCCAGTGACACCTACTATAGTATCTCTCTCACACAAGCACACACACACACACACACACACACACACATACACACACACACACACACACACACACACACTGTGCTTTCATCCATGAAGTTACCATGCGTGTCTAGCCTCCTTCATACTCACACGGCAAAACATCCACATAGACACACAGACGCATACAGAAACATACACATACACAAAAACACCAGTTCTGCAAACTCCTCAACGCCCTGCAGTGTTGGAATTCTTCGCTACTCTGAAGACCTTCAGCAGGGTAGGCACCGTGCCATCAAGCCTCCCCTCCCACAAGCCTGTCAAACTAGCACTGCCTCCTTCCCTCTCTCCCTCTCTTTCTCTTTCTCTTTGCCTCCCACTCCTGTGTGTTATCCTCCCCTCTCTCTCTCTCTCTCTCAGCATGTATGTATGTATGTATATGTGTGTGTATATGTGTATATATGTGTGTGTGTGTGTGTGTGTGTTTCCTGTGTACTGACCTCTCTCTGTGAACGCTGAGGGCTGTCCAGTGAGGCTGTCCTGGCTCCTCTGTGTCTAAGCACTGACCCTGCTGCACGGCAGACTTCCCCCTCCCTTACGCTGCTTTATATAGACGGCTAAGGCAGCTCAGCCCGCACTGCATTCTGGGAGGAGTGAGAGAGCGAGGGAGGGAGGGAGAAGGAGGGAGGGTGGGAGAAGGACGGGAGGGAGCGAGAGAGGCAGCGAGAGGGGAAGAGGGAGGGGGTAGAGGGAGGGAGAGTGAGAACAAGCTCGAGAGGAAAGGGGGAGAGGGTGGGTGAGTGTGTGTGTGTGTGTGTGTGTGAGGGGGAGAGAGAGAGAGAGAGAGAGAGAGAGAGAGAGAGAGCTACAGTGAGAGCGAGAGAAGAAGAAAAAGGCGGAGGGATGTCGTTAGCATGGATCAGCTGCCATGAGAACAACAGAGCGAAAGAGCTGTGCATGGATCCTCTGCTTCCTGTCTTTGCTCTTTCCTATGGGCTACAGAGCCTTAGATCAGGACTGCAACACAGAGGGGACGGACAGACAGAGAGAGGGAGAAGAGAGAGGGTAGATATAGTGGAGAAAGAGGGAGTGGAGAAAAGAGAGGAGGAGAGATGGAGGGAAGGGGAAGAGAGAGGCAAACGAGGGGAGAGAGAATGAAGGAGAGGGAGGAGGAGAGGCATGTTCTGAGGGTACGTTATACACTGGGAGTCTGGGAGGATGCGGAAGTGCTGTTGTGTTGTTCCATGTTCCTCCTCATGATTACAGCCTTATAAGGAACAGTGTCAGGATGGGATGCTTTCCTTTCTTTGTTTCAGAAAGACTACAATAAAACAGCAATAAAACATCTTCCCCGACAATACCATGTGATAGTGCAAAGTTCACAAGCAGCTTATAATCTTATAATAAGGCTTTCATAAATTATTTACAAAATACACGTGTATATATATATATAATATACACAGTGGATTAAGCTGTTTTGCACTTAGACATACATCAGAGGAGAAAGGAAGTGATAGAGCAAACAGGAGAGAAAAATAGAGGGAGAAAGAGAAAGAGAGACACACACAGATGGAGGGAGAGAAAAAGACAAATAATGTGAACCGACATGTTTGGCGACTGAGCCCGTGAGTCAGACAAGCCAAACAGTGACACACCTCTATTTTTGTCTCATGCCAGCGACACACCTACCACACACACACACACACACACACACACACACACACACACACACACACACACACACACACACACACACACACACACACACACACACACACACACACACACACACACACACACACACACACACACACACACACACACTTGTCTTCCACTCGCCTGTACATACCAGTACATAAGGCTTAAAGCTTTGCAGAAAATGCACCCACAATGCTTTTTTACTCCAGATTTACTCACCCTTTCGTATGACCTGCTGCAAGGGCCTGACTGTGTTTCCAAAGGACAGCAAGTTACCCACAGAACTAAACGTCAATTCATTTAGTGATATTTGTAAGAAGCTGGAAGAAAACACTATATTTTAGCCGCTCTATTCTTGTGGCAGTAAATTATAGAGTTATTCTGACTACTAAAAAATAAAATGATCCAGAATCTCTGTTTTCTATAGAGACCAGACATGTGAGATGTGAGGCCAAACTATGAAGGAAGAGCAGCTTCTGGGGCGGAAATACAATTGCCTCAAGGATAAAGCTGCAGCCTCATGCCAAGTATACACCTAAGTCAGCAGGGGGCACTATTGATCTCTATTATAAAACTGATGAACGCAGATGAGATTGGCACTGGTCTGTAAATGTTTGCGTCTCTGATTATTGAGAAGGTTTCAGGCTAATCAACGCAGTCAAAGTGCATTTGTGTGAACTGCCTGCATGTACACATCCCAGTTAAAAGGACTGAGGCGATTTCTGTTAAGCTGTGTGACTGTAGGCCTACTGTTCGATCCATAGACATCCTATACATAGGAGTATCCTATACATAGGAGTATAGGATGTCTATGGATCGATCTGCGTGTGAGCTCCGTGTGTGAACACAGAATAAACAGCAAGCCAAACTCGTTTTCACGGACCAGGAAGGCGGGATTGCCAAAAGTAAACATTACATTGGTTGTCAAAATAAAGTTTATCTTTTTCTAAAAATACACGGGCCTTCTTTTACTAACAGAATATTGTTTAGCATGGATTTAATTTTACAGAAAACAATTCACTGACATTTCTTTTAAGTGCAATTAAACCTGAAAACTCACAATTGTTATTTTCTAAAGTCAATGCTGAATTCTCCAGTATGTGATTGTTGTCTCCTACAAGGCAGGTTATATGGAAAACCCTGTCAGAATGAAACAAACTGTTGGAGTGTTAAAGTAGCAGAAGAGTGAAAGTGAAAGAGTGAAAGTAAAACAAAAAGTAACACTGTTGAGGCATAAAAGTACAGTTCCAATCCTTTGGGATTGAGAGAACATGAGATAAAAAGAGGAGAGCAAGAGGAAGAGAGAGAAAGAAAGAAAGCGAGAGAGAGAGAGAGAGAGAGAGAGAGAGAGAGAGAGAGAGAGAGAGAGATGGACTGCTCAGGCTTGACAAATGCCTCTGAGAAGATTAGCACTCATCCTGTTTATCAGAGGCTGTCTCTGACCCACTCCTAATCAGACATGCTGGGTGTGTGTTTGTGTGTGTGTGTGTGTGTGTTTGTGTGTGTGTTTGTGTGTTTGGTATATCTAATAAACAAGCGCCATAAACATAAGTGGTGTATTCTGCTCTTCCTGTGTGAAGTACCATGCACTACCACAAGCTAACCCAAAGACTGCTTTTAAGTGCTCAGCAGGATCACAAACAACATGGCCCTTCTTGTTTTCTCACGTCATTCCCGGTTTCACTACCTTTTAAAGGCTGCGAATAGAAGCCATAGATGGCGAATAGACAAATAGAAGCAATAGATGGCAAGCTTTGGATCTGTGTCAGTTTAACTCTTAATTTGAATTTTGTTTAAATAGAGCTTTGGCTTCACACCACGCAGAGCGACACACCAAAGCCACATGCAAATAATTTGCACGGTAACGACACTGAGATCCAACAGTCTTCAATAAGCATGAGTAGACACACAGAGAACACAAACACCACACAAAAACACACAGAGTGGTAGCATCTGAGTCTGTTTTATTAAAAGCACTGGCGGCTTTCTGTCGCCCCCAGAGAGACAGGAAATAAATACAAAACCATATGTACATGTGGCAGTGACATACAGACAGAAGCGAACTGAACGAGTCGCGTTGTGTCGCGTCAGGACTCGTTCACCCAACTGCTTAGCGAGCTGAACGACCCCTCTCTCTGTTGTACCCAACAGGTTCAGTGTAAAAGCTTTGCCCAGGAACTTCAAACGGTCACAGGGACTCTATTAGTACTGGGGATACATACGCACATCTCCCTGGAGCTAAGAAAACACTGCGGAATCAAGAGCAGCTATGTGCAAACACCATTCAAACTGCCGAGAGAGCAGCGGCTGGCTCTGAAACTAAAGGGGGGTGTGATCAGGGCAAATATGAGCCAGACTAGCCCAAATGTAAGTAAGATCAGGGCCAAATATGAGCCAGACTAGCCCAAATGTAAGTAAGATCAGGGCCAAATATGAGACAGATTTAGCCCAGGTATGGATGCTATCTGGGCAGAACCTGGGTTTGGTTCTGAGCAAAAATGCGGGACACATCAGGACCAAATAAAGAGCTAAATGCAAGCCAGATCAGGGCCAAGGAGCCACATTTGGGTCAGATCAGGGTACAATCTGTGGGGCTGAATCTCGGTGTGGACTGGAGTCAAATGTGAATCACAATCCTATCCTGGCTAGGTCCAGATCAAAAACAAGTTTGGATCACACCAGGGCCAAATCTGGGCTATATTGGGGCCAGATCTGTGGCAGATATAGTCCAAAAACAGACCGCTTTGTGTGTGGCTGCCTGTGACTGTGCTGTTTGTGGCTGAGGAGAGGTTGTTAATCAGTAGCTCATCAATCGACATCACCAGACTGCTGTCCATTTCCACTGACAGGGCCAGAGGGGCCTAACCCTGTCACACACTCTAGTCACACTGACTTGGCAAGAGCTAGTTTAGCTGTGGTGGCTTTCACGCACCTCATCTCGTCTTTTTCCTGGGATTGCTACAGGAGCCAGATAGCGCAGAGAAATACAACTTAAAAAGATACGAAGCACGCAGGCACTAACCTTGGCTGCAAATACACTCTCACTTTTACCCAACAAAAATATTTATAATGTACACACACACTGATGTATAACCTTTTTTTTACCAAGATTTAAAAGAAAGTGCTTAAGTTTTCCATACTTGTGAGTCTACTACTATGTCATCTCTGTCTTATTTTTAAATACTATCAGTTAACACCCATGAACACCTTAAAGATGTTATGAACACGTTTGGCCACAAGATGGCAGCAGAGGGTTGTTCCCTTATGGCAAAAAGGGTGGACATCTCCTATCCTACTCAAGTGTTCTGTAATCTCAGGTTTATCCTCAGCGATCTGAAGGACATGAGAAAACACCTAAAGACACTGGTCACTGGCATAAGCTACCCATGAACGATGTGACACTCTACTGTTTGTTGTCTGTAAATATGTGACACTCAGTGGCTCTATGAAGCTTGTAGCCTCATACACACACACACAAACGCAAATGCACACACACTAACAAACATGCACACACCCATGCACACACCCACACACACAAACAAACACGCATGCACACACATACACACACACACACACACACACCACTGAAACCACTAGAGCACTTTGATGCTGACTTGTGTGCATTATGTGCCCACATATGACCACATCAGTGCTTTTAAAAGGGTCCATATAAGAAAAAGTCTCTAAGTATCCAGGCCTAAAGCTAGCATCCGCCACAGTAGCCAGTAGCCTTATGCTGGGTATCTGTTAGTTATCTAATGGGTAGCTAGTCCCACTCAGGACTCTACTCTATACATCAGGTGTGATCTAACAATGATGTCTGGCACAAGGCATTAGTTAGACCAAACCAGAAAGTACACAGTTTCATCACATCTTGATGACATCTGATGTGGAAGAAGCTATCTTCACAGTTTTCAACAACGTAATTTGTTAATTGATATTAGTTTCCTCAACAGAGGCATAGATCTTAATTTTCTAAATGTTACAACATGGACACCCTTCAACACAGGTGTGGCAATTGAAAAGCCTTACAAACATCCAATGCTGTGCACTAAAACATGGAGAAGTAAAACCAAGGGAATGTCCGCACAGCCTCTTTATAAAAACAGTCACTGCTCAGATCAAAATGATAATACTGCCATCTTTCATCACGAGGCCTTTTCAACTGGCCGTCCACACATAAACACACACACAACACAGAGAAACTGACCTTACAGGTTACAATCAGATTCAGTACAGTTACGCACATAAGGCTGTGTGACACACAAACAGTGAAACCCCCAACTAAGGACACACACTGCACGTCTAATACCATCTACACATACACACACACATGCACACACATGCAAACACGCATGCACGCACACACGCACATACAAACACATGCACGCACTCTCTCACACACACACACACACACACACACACACACACTCACACTCTAACCCACAGCCCTACAGAACATTCAGATTCCCTCTTCATAAACTCTAAGGTTAGGAATCACAGACTCGGCCACAATAGAATCAGACATGGCAGGAAGAGGAGCTCTCTCTTCCTCTCATCTTCCTCCTCCTCTCCGCACCTTCTCTTTCGGCCCTCAGGGGGCGTAAGTGAGCCCCCCTACCCCCACGACAACCCCCACCTCTGCCGAGGCAGGGCATAGGCAGCGAAAGAGAGGCCGAGGGAAAGAGCGAGAGAGGGAAAATCGGAAAAGGGGCGAGTCTAGCTGGAGTCCCCGGAGCGAGCCTCGTGCTCGGAGTCGGCGGCGTCGGCGTCGTCCTGCTCGTCGGAGGGCAGCTGCACGCGCTGCTCGTCCATGCGCTTGGCCTGCACGCGCTGGATCAGGCTGAAGAAGTCCTCGTCGGGCACCGTGGGCGCTCGTGGGCCGGCGTCCGGAGGGGAGCACCGCTGGTCGTCGATCCTGGATGACTGCACAGTGACAGACAGACAGGAGAGAGACCAACATTAAAGCAACAATAAGTAGTTTTCCTCTTCGGTCGCCCTACAGGTTGTAAGCAGAATTGTCAGAGAGACGGCCCGCTCCTCCTTAGTTCATGTGGTTATAGCGAGGAGGCAGCAAAGCGAATTCAGAAGTGCTTTTCACCCTGTTACAAGTTGATGAACCACTGAAACAATTTTGGAAACATTATTTTAGTGTTGAAAAAACTACTTAGTGTTGCTTTAACGACATGATACATGGCTGACCAAACCCTGTCCAAAGAGATGGCTGGGCCCCTGAAAAGATCCAATTATTGGGCTCCCCTCAACTTAAAAAAAAAACCCCTATGGTTTTTAATTGACTGGGCCGCCTCTGGTAGCTGAGTCCCGAAAAGGTTTTATGTTTATGTCTCCTTATGGGTGTCGCTGTGACTGACACTATTTCACAACATCTTACAACTGCACTTATCTGCACAGTGAAAAAGTGTCCACAGTCTTGCATTATTTTAATAAAACTCATCAAGATTAGGCTTGGAGATATTTGTATTTTCAAAATTTCATTAACAGCTTTTCCCCAACAACACTCTCTGTAAACATATTTCCAACCAAACGAAAGGCACATCCACTGAAACTCCCTAGATCTTCTGTAGGGGAAGGATGTGGTGTGGTTCTCAGTGAACCCATTGGCTCTATCTGCAAATTACCACATGACCAACAGCGTGACAGATAACATACTGTTAAACACAGTCCTCAGTCCAATATTCTAATTCAATATGCTGTTTCTTAAATTGCATAAGGAGTGTAAGAGTGGGGTGTAATATCATTTGGCTGTTGACGCCAAAACCAACAACCTTGGTCCAGAACTTACAGAATTTACCCCTTATTTTTTAGGATTTCTGAACCACCACATGGTTGTAAAAAAAGTAGTGTGTGTTTTAAATAGGGCAGTTTATGACAAAATCTCTTTTTAGTGCTTGGGGAAACAGATTTCGGTTTCTGGACCAACACGGTCTCTTTTTCTGTCCTTGCCTTTACTTTGCCCTGTGCTTCAATGTTTGTTAAGTGTGACTGATAAGCAGTTGACCCATATGTTAATGACATTGTACAAAGTTTGTATAAACTTTATCTAGATCTTGCAAATAAAACACGTCCCAGTAAACCACATAGAAGATCCATTTCTACATAAGGAAGCGAAAATGACAAGTATGTAAAAGTGGCCATAATCATGACCTTGTCATATATGAGGTGGTGAACGTTTTTGTTTTTGACTTAAAGTAATGCATGTATTCTTGTTTGTCTGCATGTCTGATGGTCCGTTGATTGTGTCTGGTGCTGTGCTGGTTATGCCTCATGGCCTGCTGATTATGTCTACTACATAGTCTGTTCATAGTCTTTTTTTCTGTTGATCTGTTGGTAATGTCTGATGGTCAGCTATTTTTGTCTGACGCTCTCTTGGTTTTGCCCAATGACCTGTTGTGCCTGATGACCTGATGCCTACTGTAGTCTTTTTACTTTGCCTGATCTTGTGTGTGTTATATGATGATCAGTTGATTATGTCTAATGGATTATGGAAGGCTAGATAGATTTGCTCATGATGTGATTATTGTCTACTGGTCTGTTCATGTAATCCATGCTAGTGTGTGTGTTCAATGGTCATTGGCTCTCACCTGGCACTTCAGTATGTTGAAGAAGTCGTCGCTGGGCTTATATAATCTGTGATGTTCGAGTGTGTGTATGTTGTAGTGTGTGTATGTTTAATGGCTCTCACCTGGCACTTCATGAGCATGTTAAAGAAGTTGTCTTTGGACTTATGTAATCTGTGATGTTCGAGTGTGTGTATGTTGTAGTGTGTGTATGTTGTAGTGTGTGTATGTTTAATGGCTCTCACCTGGCACTTCATGAGCATGTTAAAGAAGTTGTCTTTGGGCTTATGTAATCTGTGATGTTCGAGTGTGTGTATGTTGTAGTGTGTGTATGTTGTAGTGTGTGTATTTTTAATGGCTCTCACCTAGCACTTGATGAACATGTTGAAGAAGTTGTCTTTGGGCTTATGTAATCTGTGATGTTGTAGTGTGTGTATGTTGTAGTGTGTGTATGTTGTAGTGTGTGTATGTTGTAGTTTGTGTGTGTTTAATGGCTCTCACCTGGCACTTGATGAGCATGTTGAAGTTGTCTCTGGGCTTATGTAATCTGTGATGTTCGAGTGTGTGTATGTTGTAGTGTAGTGTATGTTTAACTTATGTAATCTGTGATGTTCGAGTGTGTGTATGTTGTAGTGTGTGTGTTTAACGGCTCTCACCTGGCACTTGATGAGCATGTTGAAGAAGTCGTCGCTGGGCTCCTGGGCGTCGGCCTCTCCACACAGGTGACCCAGGTTGTTATGGGTGATCCGCAGGCCCGGCAGGTTGCTGACGCTCACGCGCTGGTCGTCTAGGCGACGGCTCTGGGTGCTGGCGATCAGGTCAAACAGCTCCTCCGTTTGAGGTGAGGTGGTGACATTGTGGTCTGCCGAAAGAAAGATTATTCTAGGATTACAAAATAAAACAGCACAGTGATCTCAGCCTATATTTATATTTTTATCTATTTCAATTCTATTCTTATATACTGTGTCTCTATGCATCTGTTGTTGGCTGCTCCAAACAACATATTACTATACTTTGTATAGTGACAATTAAAGACTTCTACTTCTATTGTGGTTCACCTTTCGCGATCCCGCTATATAGTGGACTTTTTTTATTAATATATATGCATGCTATGTC
>CM050209.1:27387500-27392500 GCA_027475355.1 Coilia nasus | reverse complement strand
CATTACTGCGATCAGACTGCTCACATGGCCATGCACACACACACACACACACACACACACACACACACATACACACACACACACACATTTGTACACACACACACACACACATACAGAAACACAGACACACTATGAAACAAATATGATATATATTTCTCTGTTTCTCCACTCTAAGCCTGTCTTGAATGGTGTAGTTCTAAAATGTGCATCTATTGGAACAGTTAGAATATGTTGAATATCACAAGCAATGCTCAGGCCTTGAATGTTTCAGAGTTTAAGAGGCATTTGGCTTGCATGGCTGAATGTTATGCTTTTGTCTATGAACTCTTTTAAAACATTCTCCACTTACTAAACTGGCAAAAAGTCCCTTGACTCATAAGTCCTTTTTCCATTGAAAAGATAATTCGCTAAAAAATATGCACATTACGTGATAGCAAAATGTTGTCACATATTTGCAAGACATAATTCAACATATATGTGACAGAAAAGGGTTAAAGCGCTATAGGAAAGTCACGCAAGCGCTGAATGTATGTATCGATTTAGCCCGAGAATTCGAATATCTGATGACAATTTACTGCATATTTTGTTTTCTATTCCCTATGTTCTAGTCACAGACTGTTGGTTCTAATTTGCTACAATGTTGATGGAAAACCGTCCAGCGCATTAAAAAAAGGGCATCAGCATGGGGCATTATGACATGTTTTTAATTTGCTAGAATCGTTCTGTTAATGGAAAACCATTTTGATGCTTCTTATATTGCTCGAAATTAATTCAACTTTTAATTTGAATGGAAAAAGGACTATAGTGAGAAGAATGTGGGCTTGTTTCATCGAACAGCATCATGATTCTCACACAGCATGCCTCTGAGTGGAGAAGAACAGGATCATGATTCCCAGACAGCATGCCTCTGGGTAGAGAACAGGATCATGATTCCCAGACAGCATGTCTCTGATTGGAGAAGAACAGCATCATGATTCCCAGACAGCATGACTCTGATTGGAGAAGAACAGCATCATGATTCCCAGATAGCATGTCTCTGGGTAGAGAAGAACAGCATCATGATTCCCAGACAGCATGGCTCTGGGTAGAGAAGAACAGCATCATGATTCCCAGACAGCATGACTCTGGGTAGAGAAGAACAGGATCATGATTCCCAGACAGCATGGCTCTGGGTAGAGAAGAACAGCATCATGATTCCCAGATAGCATGTCTCTGGGTAGAGAAGAACAGCATCATGATTCCCAGACAGCATGGCTCTGGGTAGAGAAGAACAGCATCATGATTCCCAGACAGCATGACTCTGGGTAGAGAAGAACAGGATCATGATTCCCAGACAGCATGCCTCTGATTGGAGAAGAACAGGATTATGATTCCCAGACAGCATGTCTCTGATTGGAGAAGAACAGCATCATGATTCCCAGACAGCATGCCTTTCAGCAGGGAAGAACAGCATCATTATTCCAGACAGCATGCCTTTCAGTAGGGAAGAACAGCATCATGATGCCCAGACAGCATGCCTCTGAATAGGGAAGAACAGCATCATGACTCCCAGGATCATGATTCCCAGACAGCATGCCTCTGGGAAGAGAAGAACAGGATAATGATTCCCATACAGCATGCCTCTGGGTAGAGAAGAACAGGATCCAGTAGTGGCCTTAAAGCTCTCTTTAACCCTAATAAAACACCCAACAAAGAACAGTTCGCAGTTACGCAGGATTAAAGACCATATGTTAACTATGCACACATTACAAGATAGACACACACACAGACACACACACGCACGCACACACACACACACAAACACACACACACACACTTAATTGCTTTCATTTGGATCAAAATGACGTGCAAGCATCACATGATCCAAATATTTTTGGAAGTCATGGACAGGGCTTACAAACGTTTTACACATCCTTCTAATATAGCACATAGGGATACACAAAACATCTACTTTTCCACACACACACACACACACACACACACACACACACACACACACACACACACACACACATACACACACACACACACTACTGTTTCTCTGTATAGTGTCTGCTCTGAGGATATTAAATCTACATACACACAAACACACTACACACACACTACACACACACAGACTACTGTTTCTCTATGTAGTGTGTCTGCTCTGAAGATATTAAATCTACACACTCACACACACGCACACACAAACACACAACCAGCCACCCACACACACACACACACACACACACACCCAGCCACCCACACACACACTGACTTATACATGATTGACTATATTTGCCTTGTGGTGTCTTAAGCAGTGCTGTGTCTCTGCTCTGCTCTCTCCCTCATAAGGCTAGTCCTGGCTAAGGCACGCAGTGCAGTAATAGACCCGCTCTAATCTCTCTCTGCACAGCTGCTCTCATCTACTGCCAGATTACCCTGTATTGATCAGTGCCAGTCAGTCAGGGGAGGCCTCCTCTAAGAGCACAGAGGACTCTGATGCTTTAGCAAAACCATGAGATCCAACCAGGAGGCCACTAAAAGCAGCATGCGGCTTGGGCTGCTGTCAGCACTGCAGGAGTGTGTATATCATGCACCCGTAAAGAACAACAGAGTGTGCGTAATGCATTCGTAACGCATGAAAATAAAGCAGCGTGTGCATTATGCATCCATAAAGCAAAGGGCTGTGTGTGTGTGTGTGTGTGTGTGTGTGTGTGTGTGTGTGTGTGTGTGTGTGTGTGTGTGTGTGTGTGTGTGTGTGTGTGTGTGTGTGATGCAGCCATAATGCACAACAGAGTGTGTACAATGCACTTGCAAAACATATGAGTGTGTGAACTTACTATGCACCCATAAATCACAGGAAAACGTGTGTGTTATGTAGCAGTAATGCACAGTGATGTCGTGTGTATGTAGCACACCTGTAATGCACAAAAATGTGTGTATAATGTAGCCCTGATTAATATCCCCAAAAACTCTACAGTCACACAGATCAAGTGCAGTCATCATAGGCACCATGGAAAGAGAGATTTATTCATTATTAACACTGTAAATACTGCCACTGGATTTCACTACACACTTTAAATGCCTGTTGTGAATGCTATTTGCCCAACTGGTTTTGACTGACAGTCAGAAGTAGCTAATCAAAGAACTGTTCAGACGTGAAGCTTTGCCACATCCTGCATTATGTTTGTGAATCTAGGGACCCTCTTCATTCGTACGCCGCTGCATCTGCGCAATTGCAATTGCCTGACTGCGAGTCAATACTGAAGGTAATGTTATTATCTGACACCCTGCCAACATGCCTGTGAAAACCATTCCCAGCCAATCAGCCGCAAATAAACCTGTCTCGGGTCATAATGTGCCTGAGGCATACCACCTAATTACAGGGAAATTGACCAATCACTTATATAACACAGGGAATGGTAGCATTAGTGCCTAGTTTATGGTCGGGCCTTATTTTGTTTGTTTGGCCTAATGTTGCCAATTCTTGATGCTTTGGATCATTAGTGTACTGGTAAAAAAATAATGGTAGGTAAACAATGTGCGCAGCAGCTAAACAGGTGGGTAGACTATGCATATCTTTCATATTGGGAATAATAAAAAGGCAAGTGGCCTTGTTCCGGGTGATGAGAGATTTCTTTGCAAAATCAGTTTAAAATAGTCTTTATAAGTTTCCTTACTCAAACCAAAGTATATTAGAAATCATAAAAAGGCAAGTGAATGGTAATTTAAAGAGATGCATTAATGGTGTGTGTTATGTGTGTTGACTCTCCACTGTTGCTTTGGATCACCTGCAAAATCACACCAATCACCCACATACGGCACCTACCGGTGGGGACACCTGCACGGTGATGTCATCCGTGTCCACAGGTGAGTCCAGCCACTGCCTCTCGTCCGACGAATGGCTGTCGGCGTAGCCCTTCCGACCACTGGCGTTGGAGAGCTGACTCTTGGACCGCCGCGAAATACCGTCCATGTCGTGGCCGTCTCCATTCTAGGCAATGACAAACAACTTCCCTCCGTCAGCGACAAACGGACAAAGAATCTTTGGCAACACTTTCTAGGACGTTTGACTCTATAAACACATTTTTAAAGACTTAATGCATTCATGAAATATGTAAAGTATTCATAACTATTTCATATGCCCTATTCCACATTCAAGTAACACAGTGCATTCTTGGTTATTCTTGGCTTTAGCTGCCTACCAGTGCAGCCATGAGTATGTATAAATAGTTATGAATACTAATTTCAACCATTATTAAGCTTTATGAAAGCATTATGGCCCTTAATGAACGTGTTAATAGAATCTTGTGAATACAAGCTTCATAGAAAGTGAAATCTTCTTCAGAAATCACCAATACGCAATACTGTCACAGTTTCCAGTTTTATTGTCTTGTACTCACAAATAAATATTTATTAATAATGGAATTTCTTGCACTCAAGTGCCAGCTCGTCTTTAGGATTGAATTACATAAACAAGAACATTAAAAAAAATGTTAAATAACCATAGAGGCCTAAAGGCACAGGATATGACACAAAGTGTCAAGTAAGTAGGAGGGTGCTCTGTGAGCACTGACCTCTGTTAAGGCAAAAAAGGCAGTGAAAACAAACACCTAAATCCAGCCCTTTATCAGCTCAAAGATGTTGCATGTTCTTCTTTGGACCACAGAAATCACTAAAAGCACTTACTGTCTGATGTAGCCTGATGTTTTGTGCTGAATCATGCAAGCCTGACCCTCCGAATGACTTACCTTTTCAGAGGGGTACTTCCAGAGGTCCACACTGTCCAGGCTGTTCCTCTTGGTGTATTTGGGTCTTGCTCCTGTCAACACAACAAAAACAGAAGACCAAACATGGAAATGACTAAAGGCACACAGTTGAGTTCAGTATGCCTAAGTTTGTTTGCACCAAAATAATCAGACACTACTCTGTTAGCATTCGGTGACATGTCTGGAAAAAGCATTTTTTAATGGACAGCTGTACACATGCAATAGGTGATGAATAGTCAGTTCATTAAA